>CM037869.1:0-600000 GCA_021292105.1 Anadara kagoshimensis
CGAAGATTCTAGTGACGATAATTTTAATGTAAACATGTACTCTATTTCCCTATATAACTCTATAGTAGAATAAGCTGATTTTAATGATCGCAACCGATTCCACATTTTTCATGTTTCACATGTTCTAGACATCATTCCCGCACTGTTGAACACTGTCCCGAAGATTCTAGTGACGATAATTTTGAATGTAAACATGTACACTATATACAGTACATTTCTCTATGTAAATCAATAGTACAATAACTGATTTTATGATCGCAACCGATTCCATATTTTTCATGTTTCACATGTTCTAGACTTCATTCCGCACTGGTTGAACACTGGTCCCGAAGATCTAGTGACGATAATTTTGAATGTAACATGTACACTATATACAGTACATTTCCCTTTATTAATCAATATACAATAAGCTGATTTTATGATCGCAACCGATTCCATATTTTTCATGTTCACAGGTTCTAGACATCATTCCGCACTGGTTGATCATTGTCCCGAAGATTCTAGTGACGATAATTTTTAATGTAAACATGTACTCTATTTCCCTATATAACTCTATAGTAGAATAAGCTGATTTTATGATCGCAACCGATTCCATATTTTTCAATGTTTCACAGGTTCTAGACATCATCATAGGCATAGGAGGGGGGGGGGGGGGGGGCAGACCCCCGCAATATATTGTGAAATTTTTATCATAGTTTTAAGTTTATAGTGTAAATGCTAAAAAAAGAAAAAGCCAAGAGCTTTAACAGGAAATGTCCATCTGGTAATCAATCAATTATCAATTTCATCATTATACTTGTAAAAGGAGGGGCGGCAGTGGGGGGGGGGTAGTGGGCGTACCCCACCCCTTTATGTTGCTAATAATATATATTGTTCAGCTCAGATTGCACCAGAATGCAGGATTTTTGGCGCCACTTTTTCAAAATTTTCCGGGGGAGCATGCCCCCCAACCCCCCTAGATGTTCAAACTTTTGGCTCTCACATTATAACGGCGCCCCCCCCCTTTTGAATTCTGGATCAGTCTCTGATATCCATCTCAAATGAGAGGGGTGATTATGGAACTTGTGTCATACAGTAATTTTATATAATCTTGGCCTTGATATCACAGTATTTTAACATACCAAAACGATGCACATACATTAAAAAATTGGTCTAGACAGGGACTTAGTTTTGAAAATTTTCATATGGCACGACATAACATAGCTTCGGTTTGGCCCCCCCCCCCCCCCCCACCCCCCAATATTAAAAACCCTCCTACGCCTTTGATCATTCCGCACACTATATACAGTACATTTCCCTATATAATATAAATAATATGATCGCAAATGATGTCAAAAGAAAATCTTAGCTACTTAACTATTTGTTTCTTGATATGTTTGCAGCCAGTTGTTTTGAAATCTCTGGTAGTATTGTCCAATCATTTATCACACAACTGTTGAACATATTCAAAAGAAAAATGTGGACAACTCAAACAAAACTACGAACAAGAGGCCCATGGGCCTGATACGCTCAACTGAGAAATAATGGTTAGCTAATAGATTTCAAGAAAACATAAATACTGAAACCCCAAATGACTTTATTCTTTACATCAAAATGAGCATTGTATCAATACCTACAACATTCTAATATACGTGCCTATACAAAAAGTTTATAGTTTTCAAGATAATTAACCATTTTGGTATTGTTTCGCATCTGTGACCTTGACCTTTGAACCCATGGCCTTTTTCAATACATCAAAATGATTGTTGTATCAATACCTACAACATTTTTATATATATGTCTATACAAAAACTTTATAGTTTTCGAGATAATTAACCATTTTGGTTTTGTTTGTCATCTGTGACCTTCAATTTTGAACCCATAACCTTTTTCTATACATCAAAATGATGGTTGTATCAATACCTACAACATTGTTATATACATGCCTATACAAAAAGTTTATAGTTTTCAAGATAATTGACCATTTCGGTATTGTTTCGCATCTGTGACCTTGACCTTTGAACCCATGGCCTTTTTCAATACATCAAAATGATTGTTGTATCAATACCTACAACATTGTTAAATACATGCCTATACAAAAAGTTTATAGTTTTCAAGATAATTGACTATTTCGGTATTGTTTCGCATCTGTGACCTTGACCTTTAAACCCATGACCTTTTTCTATACATCAAAATGATCATTGTATCAATACCTACATTTTAATATATATGCCTATACAAAAAATTTATAGTTTTCGAGATAATTAACCATTTCGGTATTGTTTCGCATCTGTGACCTTGACCTTTGAACCATGACCTTTATCCATGAATCAAAATTATTGTTACAGCAATACCAACCATGCCTATACAAAATGTTTATAGTTAACAACACATGCACACACATGTTTACACACATGTACATACACATACACACGTTGTGCTATGCCACAAGCTCACATGACCTTTGGTAATGTTTAATAGATGCAAGCAATCTGGGAAAAAGTGTTGAAACTGTTCTTGCAAGTCCCGTGTGGTATAAGAAGAGGCCCAAAAGGACATGTAATGCACCTACGTCCTTCCACACCAAATTTGCTTTTAATTGGTTCTGCAGTTTTAGAGAAAACTTTTAAAGAATCTGCTAAATTATTTAGCACCCAATTAGCATATTTGCATGTAACAAGCCAATGAAAAGATTGACACAAAAAACAAAGGTATTTTATGTGTAAATATCATTAATATACTTGTTTACCCTGTAATCTGCATCTTTCTCTTTTGTGTAATCAAGTAGGTCCTCTTCAGACTCATTATTTTCTAACCAATTAGTACTGTACATGTAATGCAATTAAAAAAGATCAAGTCAGTAACTCATGTTCATATGCACAATTATAAGTATTAACAGTTACAACTGCACATGACAAATAATATATAAACTACACTAAATAAAAACAATTTTTACTTAATGTCTATATACTGTAAACGTATTTAATTCTATGTTTTATTTTTGAAATATTCAATATAACACAATAAGCATAATATTACAAAGTTTCGCTTTGTAATTTTCACACAAAACAAATGACCATGAAATAAGTGAAAATTAGTACACCACAAAAATATATATGTTTACAGTAGCTGAAACAGTTTAAACCATCAAGAACACACTACAAGAATACGCAAACAAAACACAAAACTAACACAATCTGTGACATTGGTAATTAAAATGAAGACTTTATTGGATTCCCAAGGAAAAATATGAGCCATAATGGGCATTAACAGTCACCTGACACAATTGTATAATTGGGTAAGGTTCATCAGAACTGATTGGTATTATATCGCTTTTCTTTGGTTTTGAACACCATCACTCATCCATCCCACCCCCGTGACAGCATGGAGATGAGGACCATCCATCAAATTTCCCAAAAGTCAAGAATAATCTTTGCTTATATCCCTACATCTTTCAAATGTAAAATGACTGCGGCAGTGTTCATTCTAGAAGGGGGCCATAGGGGGCCATAGGGTCAATGTTCCTTTATTTTGCCAAATCATCCCATTGTTAACACCTTAGTGAGTCATATTTAACACAACATAAATGCTATTGATGTTGTGGTGTTTAAAGAAATATCCTAGAATGAACATGCAAAGGTTTTGAGGAAATTGGCATTAATTTGCTTTCTATTAAATGTGTTTGATACATGTATTTGATAGAAATGTAATGGATATACCAAAATTATCATTGACTACTCATTCCCAAGAAATGTCTTTCAAAAAGTGACTTTTTAAGCTAATTTGTGAAGAAATACTTTCAAAAGGGCTATATTTTCACCAATTTTGGAAATATGGCTACTAATTATATAAATAATTTGATAATTGTGGAAACCTAGTCTAAGTGCATTAAGTTGCTCTCATCAGCTGACTAATAGTTTGAATTAGCTACTCTGGTAAAAACTAATATGAGAAAGTTTGTCAGTTTGGCAAACCCTTCTGGTTTCCCCAGCCATTCCAGAACTGACAAAATATTAAAGAGAAATCATCTTTGATTCAGGTAAAAAATACAACATAACACATTTTGTTGTTAAATTCAATTTTTTAGCCATTTTGCATGAAACATTTTGTCAAAATTTACCAGCAAAGTGGATTATAAGAATTAAGTTGTTTTGAAGCTGTCAGTTTTTTTCTGTATTTTGAAGGCTAATAGACATAATATTTTTTAAAGAAACTTATTTAATTCATATTTTACATACCTGCATATATTAACAAAGCTATGAATTTTTTTTTCAAGGTTCATAGATTGAAAAAAATTAAATAAAATGAAAAATGTATGTAAAAAACGTTTAAAATTACTATTGATGAAATCTAAAATGCTGAACAAAAAATTGAAAATGCAAAAAATGCAATTTCGAAATACTAATCTTATTTAATAATAATATAAATGACTTAAAATAATTTTAACAAATTGAAAAGATGCATTGAAAAATTAAAAGAATTCACATGAAATTAATAAATAAATTTTTTTTTTCTAAAAAAGTATTAAAATTAAAATAGTGACTTAATTTAAATTTACAAGTACCAGTAATTTTTTCTGAAAATTTATGATTTTGAGAAAATGCACAAATGATTCTTTTCCTTTTTTGAAGCTTAGTATAATTGAGGTGTTTGATGTTGTTGTTGTTGTTGTTGAATGTTGCTTAGCATTGCATCAGCAATTTTTCAGCTATTCAAGACAAGAACTATTTTATTAATATCTATAGATTAATCTATGAACAAGTTTGTGTATGCATGTAAAGTGCAAGTGTATTTTATGGTTTGCCTTTTACTAGCGCACACTCAGGATGACTTTAAGGTGCTAGCTCACCAAGTCAGTATGCCACAGACAAGCATGCCACTACCCAAGTCACATTATACCGACACCGGGTGAACCAGTAAATGCCAGTGACAAGGGAAATTCACTTTCCAACATGTGGTGTGGGCGGCACTTGAACTCAGAGTGGTGAGAGACCCTTGATTTGTAGACTGACGTCTTATCCATTAGGCCACAGCAGCCTTTTATTGAGGTGTTTGAAATATTTATTAAACAAACCAAATGAATACAATTTCATCTTCAATTGATTATAAGAATCTGAACCCTAGACATTTATTGTGCTGTTTTGCATATTTTCTGTTGCACCTACTTCAGTTTGGATTGATTGATTGATCGAATGAGAAATGAGAACATTTCACTTATATCGAGATGTCACCAACTATAGTTGAAGTGGCAGTGCTCTCAGGGTAATTTGCAGTGAGGGTTTTTTATCGTGCCATGCCTGCCCTGAGACAACACATCAGTTTTTAAGGACTTCCTGACTTTCATTTTTAAACGCTGAGTGCTTGGCAAAAGAAGTCACAATTTTTTTTCAAATCTTGGTCAGACCCAGTTGGAGTTCCAACCCACGACCTTCCACATACGAAGTGAGCACTCTACAAATTAAGTTACCGTAATGGTAAACTACTACTGTTTGGAAGTTACACAACTATTTAAGACTACTCTGTCACAGTCCTCCAAAATTCTTAATTTAGTCATTCTTAATCTTTTTCAGTGAAATTACATAAACTCTTTCTGTATTTACAATTTTTATCACCAAATGCAAAATAGAAAGAGTTTATGCATACGTTTAAAAGGACTGCAAAAACTTTCCCTGACAATGGTCTAGATATAATGTAAGAGGATTCTATCATGTCCATACTGACAATGGTCTAGATATAATGTAAGAGGATTCTATCATGTCCATACTGACAATGGTCTAGATATAATGTAAGAGGATTCTATCATGTCCATACTGACAATGGTCTAGATATAATGTAAGAGGATTCTATCATGTCCATACTGACAATGGTCTAGATATAATGTAAGAGGATTCTATCATGTCCATACTGACAATGGTCTAGATATAATGTAAGAGGATTCTATCATGTCCATACTGACAATGGTCTAGATATAATGTAAGAGGATTCTATCATGTCCATACTGACAATGGTCTAGATATAATGTAAGAGGATTCTATCATGTCCATACTGACAATGGTCTAGATATAATGTAAGAGGATTCTATCATGTCCATACTGACAATGGTCTAGATATAATGTAAGAGGATTCTATCATGTCCATACTGACAATGGTCTAGATATAATGTAAGAGGATTCTATCATGTCCATACTGACAATGGTCTAGATATAATGTAAGAGGATTCTATCATGTCCAGACATTTGTCATTTTCCTGCTTATACTAAAAATTTACAGAAGTTCATTCAGGTCAAAAAGGAGAGCCCTTCTGATATTTCAATTTAAAAGTCAAGAATTTCTTTATATTGAGACAGTCAGTTATGGGTATGCATTTTACGCCCATGTCAGGATTCTTTCACTTATATCCAGATGGTCAGTTTTGGGATGGTGGGATGGCATTATGGTGTTTTATGCATCACTCAAGATTATTACACTTATACAGAAAAGATCAGTTCTGGGATGGTGGAGTGAAATAATGGTCTTTTACACCACAGTATTTTATAATGTTATTTAAAAGTCAAGATATTAATCATTTATATGTAAATCATCAGTTCTTGGATGTTGAAGTTAAGCAATAGTGTTTTTCTACAGTAAATAATTTGAAAATCAAAATATTATTTACTTATATCAAGGTGGTCAGTTCTGAGATAGTAAAGTAATGGTGTTTTTGTCTACAGTAAATAATTTGAAAATCAAAATATTATTTACTTATATCAAAGTGGTCAGTTCTGAGATAGTAAAGTAATGGTGTTTTTGTCTACAGTAAATAATTTGAAAATCAAAATATTATTTACTTATATCAAGGTGGTCAGTTCTGAGATAGTAAAGTAATGGTGTTTTATGCCCAAGTAAAGATTATTTTGCTTATATCAAGTGGCATAACTAGAGTTGTGTGTGTGTGGGTTTGGATAAATGACTTGTGAAATTCAAATTATGTAAACTTATTACATAATACAATTGATTTAAATAACAAAAAGTTATTAAGGAAAAAAAATAAAAAATAAATATTAAAATATATATAATATATATAATATATATAAAACATCAGAAAATACTTTTAACAACCTCCTGCTATTCACTATATGTAAGTATCACTTGCTCCACTAAATGTACACATAATGTTCATACACTGACACTTTTGAACATTTTGAAAATCTTGTACTATAACTAACTTGTCATCTACAATTACAAATACAGAGATTTTGTAAAGAATATTACTAAATTTGAAAAAATTGTATGTTAAACACAAATTTGCATAAATTATGCCAACACTAAGCACATGTGAAAACCCCTTTTCTATAAGCAGTTAACTGGTTTTGACTTTGGATAATTATTTTCATTATCATAATAAAATTGTTTAATAATAATAACTTTTAATTTTCACCTTTTCATAATAATTGCTGGTAATTTACCCCATTAATATAAATATTATTTATAAAATAGTACAAACCAAACATAAGATCAAATTAATAATAATAATAATAAAACTTACTGCTGTCAGTCAATGAAAATCTTCACACCAAATTGTCTTCCACACAGGTTTAAAATGTCCGAACCACACAGGTTTAAAAGTCTTAACCACACCGGTTTAAATGTTTTAGCCATACAGGTTTAAAAATTTGTAAATTTAGAGCCACACAGGCAAACTAATTAACTCAAAAATGTCAGGCCATTCTCTCCCCAAAAATGACCATCCCAACAGGACCTTCTAAGCACATGGCCTGCTTCCAACTCTTACCCTGCAGCATGGACAGGTAAAAATTAACCATATAAGGTAATTAATTTGCATAAAGTCTTGCACAACAATGACCAGCTGGCAGTAGACCTACATCTGTTTCTCTACTACCCTCACCTACATGTACCCAGATTAAATACAGTAACAACACAAAGTGTGACAACGACCTTCATCTATATATCAAAATGGTCACTATGTGAATACCTACAAACATTCTTATATACATGCCTATACAAAAAGTTTATTTTTTCCCAAGATAATTTACCATTTCAACATTCATTTGCATGTGACCTCGACCTTTGAACCATTGACCTTCATTCCTATATCAAAATGATCTTTAGGCCAATAAAAACAGTTAAAATAGCAAAAGTGCAAATGTAAGAAATATGCCATTTTGATAAATGTTGGCATCTGTGACTTTGACCTTTGAGTCTATGACCTTTATTCATATATCAAATCGATCATTGTGCTATTTCCTACAATATTCTAATATACATACCTATACAAAAAGTTAATAGTTTTGCAGATTATTAACCATTTTCTGGTATACTTATGCACCCGTGACCTTGACCTTCATATATCAAAATGAGCAATAGGCCCTTTCCAACAATATACATGCCTATAAGTTTATATTTTTGAGATAATTAATTATTTCAGTATTCATTTGCATCTGTGACCTTGACTTTTGCACCCATGACCTTCATTCATATATCAAAAAGACAGACTGTACCTACAATATGCAAGCCTATACAAAAAGCTAATAGTTTTAGAGATAATTAACCATTTCAGTATACTTGTGCATCTGACCTTGACCTTTGAACCCATTACCTTGATCTATGTATCAAAATGATCATCATGTCAATACCTCAGTAAACTAAAATTTCCATGCCATTATCACCAGAAATGTTAAAAAAATAGCATTTTTTATCAAAGGTAAAAAATTGGGACATGACCTTGACCCTTTGATCCAATATCAATTAAAGAAAATAGTGAGTCAAGATCAATACCAAATATCCAATCAAAATTTGCTTGCATCTTGTGGTTTCATAGAAGAAGAGTTTGTGTCTTTTGGCTATTTTTAGTAATGTTAGCCATCTTGTTGAGCATGGTCAAACTCTGAATGTAATTTTGAAAGCCTGTTACCAAGGCATAACAATTGACAAGTTTCATCAACTTTGGCCTGGTAGCTTTGGCTTTATTGTGTATTTTATGTCGTATTATGTTTGTGTTGTTGTGAAATGATATAAATTTGGCCCAGTAGGTTTGGAGGAGATGATTAAAATGTAAAGTTTACACAAGACGCATGTCACACGACGTACAATGGATGGTGATAGAATGCAATAACTCAATTTAGCTTCTGGCTTAGTTGAGCTAAAATGATCATTATATCAATACCTGTAATATTCTAATTATACATGCTGTTTACAGTTTTCCAGATAATTATCAATTTCAGTTTTTTATGTATCTATGACCTTGACCTTGGAACCCATAACCTTTATCTATATATTTATACAGTGTTTTCTCCAGAGTGTGTTTCTTTCGTTTTTGACAAAAAAAATTTATGAATGATGCAATTTAATTCAGAATGTGCATTATTTTTGGTGCAACCATTTTTACAAATTGAAACTAAAGCTGTCTTTTGAGAGCCAAATACCCCTGCCCCAACATTTAATTTTTTCCCACGACCTTGACCTTTCTGATATGACCTTGGATAAAGGTCATGACACACCTTTCGACCATGGCAGTTTTATCACAGTTGTCCAAAGCATTGATGACATATGGCCTGGAGAGAGAGAGAGAGAGACAGACAGACAGACAGACAGACAGACAGACAGACAGACAGACAGACAGACATAGTGATTCCTATAAACCTCCCTCAAACTAGTTTGTGGGAGGTATAACCAGTTAATTTTTATTTGGAAAAAAACAACAACATAATATCATGTGTTTATTTCCCTAGAGTTCTTTTATCCACTGTATGTTGCATGGCTCGGTCAACCATCAGGGGTTAAAATGCATTTCTCACTGATCAGAAGTGAGGCAACTACTGCTTCAAACAATGTGTCTAGTCTTATGTTATACAAATGCTTGATTAAAAGTACAGTGATAATGATGACTTGGAATTCTAATACATACAAGTAATCATCATGTGTACAAAGCACAGTGATAACGATGATTTGGAATTCTAATACACACAAGTAATCATCATGTGTACAAAGCACAGTGATAACGATGATTTGGAATTCTAATACACACAAGTAATCATCATGTGTACAAAGCACAGTGATAACGATGATTTGGAATTCTAATACACACAAGTAATCATCATGTGTACAAAGCACAGTGATAACGATGATTTGGAATTCTAATACACACAAGTAATCATCATGTGTACAAAGCACAGTGATAACGATGACTTGGAATTCTTATACACACAAGTGGTTAATGATAGGGATAGGGACCTTATAACCCAATTATTGTAAAAAAGACCCAAATTTGTCGGATAATTTGCCAATTTTACTGGCAGGTGTCAACAAGTTACAGATGTTTCTGGCAAAAATATTCTATTTCTCTATCTTAATCAAAATTCAAGTGTTTTTAAAGGCTCAAACCTAAAATTTAAGGTTTTTTTTAAGGACAAACTCATTTTCAAGGCTTTTTCAAAAACAATGGTAGGCCAAGAAAAAAAATGCTGTGTTTCCACTTAACTGGTTGACCCTAATTTAGAACTGCTGACCCTATATAATTTTTCCAATTTTGGAAGTCTGGTTTCCATTCGAACCGTTTTCTTGGTCTGAACGACAGTTTAGTCTTTGGATGGTTTTAAGTTTTAATATACTGTAAACCCTCAGATATATGACAGGTTTTTATACTTAGGGGGTTGGTCTTACACAACAGGTACACATCTGAGGGGCTGAAATTCTTGAGAGAATGTCCACATAGGATGGTCAATGTTGCCATCTTGCAGTTTTATTATGATTAATATATTTTACAGTTTATATTTTACACATACATTCAAGAAACAAAAAGAAAACCAAATTAAGTGCTTTTAAATTTTTATAATTAAGTATTTTTTTTGATCTTTTAAGAAAATAAAGTTTTATAATAAATAAATAAAAGGAAAACAAAAAGATACAGTAAGTACAGAATGTAAAATATACTTTTATTGGTTTTCTAATAGACTAATGATGGAGTGGCTGATATGTCTTCTAAATAGGAAAAGTCTACATGGTTACCGAGGATGAGTTATCTTCCAATTGGTTTTATTTTTATGTTTTTTTTTGTTTTTTCTAATACATACCCATATATGGTAATAAACAATGTGAATAATGAATGAAAATTAGTGGAAATCTTATGGTCCGATCAGTAGCTACAAATAACGGTACAGGTATGGTCTTGACTGAAAATTATGGTGGTCTTATAGATATAGCTTGTAAAGTATGTTAGATATTAGAGTTAATCATGTATTATATATTTGAGGACAGTTTGTGATTTTTTATTTGTTTTGCCTCAAAGTATATACACAAACATGTACAAAGATTATTTTATTCATAAATGTGCACAGAAACATAAAAACAACGGCTTTGGCTTTGAATTTGACTAAATATGTGTTTCTTATATTGAGTTTTAGGGTTTCTAGCTGTGCTTTAGATAAAATGCTGCTAAATTTGAAAGTTCTTGTGTAAATTATGTTACACAAAATAAAGCCTGTCTCACACAGAACACGGTTGGGCACACGGTTCCAATATAGTACACTCGGTTTTACACGGGTTGACTGGTACGAGTATTGAGCTCCAACCATACCTGGGGATGAGTTGGAACGATTTAGACTCGAATGTAGCACGAGTATGTATGAACAAAGCACAGATATACTTGGTCAAGCAAGGTTTGTCACGGTTTGAACACGATTTGCAAACGGTTTTCATACGATTCTTGTACGGTTCCAAGTACGGTCTAGTACAGTCTGTTACGGCCTAGTACGATTAAACACGACTTTTACTCAATTAACTGGACATTTACTGGGTTTACATATGGTCCCACCGACATTTGTTCGAGTTATGCTCGAATTATCACACATTCATGTATGTTTTGATGTTCTTTGCTTCTTTATACACAGTTACATTTGCTAGATATCATGTTTGGAAAGTGTAATAGCACTTTTTGAGCTCAAAGTGGTTTTGATAAGAGTACAGCTTCCTAACTGGTGACTTAATTTTTGGACCAAGGGACAAAG
This sequence comes from Anadara kagoshimensis, assembly GCA_021292105.1. NCBI lineage: Eukaryota > Metazoa > Mollusca > Bivalvia > Arcoida > Arcidae > Anadara > Anadara kagoshimensis. Next base: position 11,982 of record CM037869.1, read on the forward strand.
TAGTTATTTCTTCAAAGGGAAAAATGAATAATAAGATGTACCTTTATAAGGGAGCAAATGTTATTTCAAAGAAAATATCTAAGATATTTATCGCTTATAAAGGTACATCTTATTTTTTCTATGGGAACCTTTAATTTTATTTTTAAAAAGTGATAATAATAAAATATTTAATAAGCAGTGCATTTATGTATATACGGTCTTATACGGTCTCACACGGTCTTGTACGATCGCTAATACGATCATACACGGTCTCGTACGGTCTTGTACAATCGCTAATACGATCATACACGGACATGGCACCCGTGTCAGTTTTTTTAAAAGTTTTAAAAATCATACACGGTTTTCACGGATACAATCGAATGGCCCGAGTGTAAGTCGGATAAGGCCACGGTTGGTTCGGTTGTATGTACGGTTTACACGGGAAGCCAACGGTATAAGCCGTGTGTTCTGTGTGAGACAGGCTTAAGATGTAGTCTTGATACTCAAACACCTTCAGTTTTCCATCACAAATTTAAATAAAAATTGGAATTATTTGATGACCCTAAAAGTGAACAAAAAGGCCCATTGGGCCTGATAAATTATTACTAGCTGATACATTTCAAGAAAACATAAACACTGTAACTCCAATGTCAAAATCTTTGAATATAGTAACAGTTTGAAACATTTTTTAGATAATTAAAAATTTCAGTAGTCTTTTGCACTGTGACCTTGACCTTTGAATCCATGACCTTTATGTATACATCAAAATGATCATTGTATAAAGACCTACAATACTCTTAAATATGTGCTTATACAAAAAGTTTATACTTTTCTAGATAATTAACCATTTCAGTTTTCTTTTGCATCTGTGACCATGACCTTTGAACCCATCACCTTTTTCTATTATTCAAATGATTGTTGCATCAATACCTACAATATTCCAATATACAAAATGTTTATAGTTTTCCAGATAATGATCTATTTCAGTATTCTTTTGAATCCGTGACCTTGACCTTTGAACCCATGACCTTCATCTATATATCAAAATGATTACTGTGTCAATACTTATAATGTTCTAATATACATTAACGTACAAAAAGTTTATAGTTTTCAAGATAATTAACCATTTAGGCTATGTTTTGCATCTGTGACCTTGGCCTTTGAACCATGACCTTTTTCTATACATCAAAATTACCTACAATATTATAATATACATGTTAATAGTTTTGCAGATAATTAACATTTTCAGTTTTCTATCCCACCTGTGACCTTGACTTTTAAACCCATGTCCTTAATCCATATATTAAAATGACCCTTAAAGCAATACCAACAATATTCTAATATCACAATTTACCTTGACCTTGAAGGTTATCACAAGAATATGTCAAAACTGAAAACCCCATGACATTATCTGATCAAAGAGTCAAGTTATAACAATTTGAAATTATTTTACAATTTTTTCAAAACTAAACACAAAAATGTGTAACCTATTTTTTGTCCAAATTTCATGAAAAGAACAAACTTTAGGCTTAAGACCCTAGAGAAACCAAATATCACATCAGATTTTTTCTCCATCGTTATTTCTGAGATGAAGATTTTTTCAGTTTTTACTCCACTAGATCATCTTGACCTAGATATGGTAGCTATGGCAATATCACAGACAAATCTGAATTGCACTGGCCAATATATACTTCTGACCAAGTTTCATTGAAATCTGTCAGATATTTCAGAGGAAAAGTCGAAAAATAGGTTTTAATCACACACACACACACACACACACACCACACACACACCCTGCACTATGTCATAAGCTCACATGACCTTTGTTCAGATGAGCTAAAATGATGCCAAGATTTCAGGGTAGCACTTACATGCCTTAACAAAAAGTTTTCCAAATAATTACTCATTTCATATTCTTATGTTATCTGTGGCCTTGAACTTTGAACTCATGACCTTTATATATATTAAAATGACCAGTATATCAACACCTACAATATTATATACATCTTTCCAGATATCTAGTAAAAGCACAAAGGTCATAATTTAGGTCATGACATTTACCCATGACCTTGGCCCAATGTGAATATGACAAATATATTTATCTGTTCAAATAGGTTAGTTATAAAACTTCAAGTTATTTTATGCATTTTTTTCAAAATTGAAATGCAAAACTGTCCGAATTTCGTGAAATGAACAAACTGTAAGCTAAAAAAACCCTAAAGAACCTAAATCAGGCTTTCCCCTTGTCGTCGGTTTCAGAGAGTTATTTTACCCTCAGGTCACCCTGACTTTGTTTTGGTAGCCATGGCAACACCACAAACAAAACTTAATTGCACCAGCCCACGTTATGTCCGATCAAGTTTAAGGGGGATATAAATAGGTATATTCATGTTCTACTTTGCTAAGTCTGTTTCAATCCCTTGTGGTTGTAAGTGTCCTGTGTAGCGGCCACAGGTGGCCTACTATTTTTTAACTCTACAGAGGTGTCTTTAGTGTGCACTGAGACATGGACCTCGGTTTTGAATCTTATCCAAAAGACTACCAAGTAACGAGCTTTTTACAGCCCTAGTATGGACAGTAGATTATCTCATGAAATTCCCTAGTCCTGAGTCAGGTACGAACCCACAACCCCTGACTTAGATAGCCAGTGACAGTACCGCTCGGCAAGTCCGCCATGTTGTTTTCATATATATATATAAACATGTTTTTGAATAAATATGCTACAAGATATGTTACTTAGTTATAGAAACCTGCATATCAAATCATTTCTAAAAAATATTGAATTTTTTATATACAATATAATTTTGAAGTTAATATTGTGTTTATATTGTGTTTGATGTTAAAAATTCAGTTTATGTTTAAGAACCAAAATGCAAAGACTGTCGAAGCTAAATACTTTATCATTATAAAAATTACAGACTTTATTTTTCTAAAAAAGGGAGATCTATGTGAATCCTGTCGCTGTTTGGCGTACCTATGTTTGCTACACTTTGTATACTTCACGTTACTATGTTACACTTTGTAGTGCAACTCTGGAAGATTAAAAAGTGAATGATATACACATTGTTGTGATGGTTTCAGTTACATCGGTCACCATCTTATACTTATCAAAACATATACAAATATAACACATTATGGGATAGTCCGATGATGTATACTGGTTAGCAATAGAAACACCTGTATAAACCCGTACCGCGTGAATACGTATAAGCCAATCAGAACCCAGTTCTGAATGACTAATATGAATATGCAACAGCTACCTATCAATTACTGATGATTGCTATATTTTCACTCTCAAAAACTAAAAAACTAGTGAATATAAAAAATTAACCATGAAAATGTGATCAGACTATAGTGGGAAATGAAAATAAAGTTTACAAAACAATATTGTTTTGTCCAACATATCTTCGATACCTTTTAAAGTGCATAAGCCAGGCGTGATATTTCAGATTTTAACAATAATACTGAGTTGTTTTTATATCTAAGTAATACATCTATTCATATACAAAACAACAACAAACAAAAACAAAACAAAAACCCGTAAAATATCCCTTTCTACCGGACCTATTTTAACTCCTTAATATGATTAACATTAAAAATCTATTAAATTGAATTAAATCCGTAATTTTCTGTAATTTTTTTTATAAATGGTCGAACGTACGTGGTTAACGGTTATAATAATCACGCATGAAAACTGAGGCGAGAATTACACCAAATACAATAAAGGTACTTACCTTGGGCTGTTACATCATGTTACACCATAGATCATTAAATTCTTCTTAATATTACCGCAAGAATAATCCAAGTCACTTTCATAGCTAAATCCAAAACAGATGAATAATCCAAGTCACTTTACACACTAAATCCATATAAAACACACGGATAAACCAAGCCACTAACTTTATCCGACTAATCAAAACACGCACCTGTTGAAACGAAGCTGAAGCCACAATGACACTGATGATAACATAACTATAGCAACCCAAAGGTCACGTGGTACTTCTTGTCCAATCACTACAGCCCTTGAGCCCTTGCGAAGCTGTTCCCAATCAAAGCATCGCCAGATAAAACAGACAGTCAATGTTTTTTTTCATTTCTTTTTCTTTTTTTTTTCTTCTTTTTTTCTGAATGGATTTGCATTATATCTAACCTACAAAACAACAATAATCATTTTATTTTTTCTTCTTTACACAGGTTGAAATGGCATTTTTCAAGATTCTTTTGCGTTTTTATCCGTGTCCCGGTTTTGTGACATTCATTTAAAGGGTTCCTTGAAACGAAAAATTAGCGCATTGTTTTTTTTATGTTTTTTACAGTCAAGAAGTTTTTCACTTGTACCGAGGTCAAATTTTGGATGGTGTAGGAAACCAGATTGACTGATATAAACCACCGATTATGGATAAACCGCAAAGGGACAAACCTTCTCCCTTGTTGTGAGGAGCAAACTAAGGCATCGACAGAGGCATTTAAATATCTGACAGAACTCAGCTAGAGACGTGCGTAAGTTAATTATGTGAAAAATCAAACATAAATTCTGCAGAATTCTGTTGACCGATTATAAATGCAAATCTTGATCTATCTTATTTTGTTTTATAGAGTTTAGTCACTGTTTAAGTTCTTACCACGCGAAATACAAATATTAACATGGGCATGATGGATGGATGGATGGATGAGTGGATGGATGAGTGGATGGATGGATGGATGAGTGGATGGATGGATGAGTGAATGGATGGATGAATGGATGGATGAGTGGATGGATGGATGGATGAGTGGATGGATGGATGGATGAGTGGATGGATGGATGAGTGGATGAATGAGTGGATGGATGGATGGATGAGTGGATGAATGGATGGATGAGTGATGGATGAATTGATTGATTTAACAGAGTTTTACACCCTGGACATTCAAAAACATTTCATTTATATAGATACGTCACCAGCTATTGGTGAAGTGGCAGATAATATTTCCTCAGAAGTTCGCTTAGGGAAATGTGTCGGGAGGATTCTTTAATGTACCACGCCTAACAAGACACAGGACATGGGTTTTTTAAAAGATCTTTACTGAAAGACCCCATGACTTTCATTTAAATGTTGAGCGATTGACGAAAGAACAGTCACTACCTATTTTTCAAGCCTTTGCCAGACCGCAACCAAGGTTCGAATCCACGACCTCCCACATACCACACTGCTGGATTCGTAGTACATGTACATCAATATTGTCTAAAGGCATACCTTTACTGCAGTGGTATCAAATAATTATAGCTCTAAAACAGTAGGTTCTTGTAATTTTATTAAGACGCTTAACACAATAAGAATTATAAATTAGATCTAAATGGAAAATTTTGACTTTTTTTTTAGCAAATTGAACATGTTAAATTACCATAAATATTTTCTTTAATTCACAATCTAATTATTATGCATATGCTGAAAAAAAAGTTATGTCATATAGATTGTCAAGTAATGGGGACAGAATAGACGTCCTACTGTGACCAAAATGTGCTGTTTGTGCCGAAAAGTTAAAAACTAAAAATCTTTTGAAAATTACTTAAAATATTTACTTTGATGGTGGCTCCCGACAATTGTTTTAGATGAATGACAAATTACTGACAAATGTAGAAAACTTTCTTCTCGTCATATACGGGGTAAAATATGTTCAAGCCGACAGAAATTATTCCATTTATTCCAAACAATTTTAATTTTCTCTACATTCCCACCCATAGATGTTATGTTCCAAGACTACCTCACTGACATGAACTAAAGACAAGCCACAGTTTAGCAACCATTCCTTAACAAAAATTTCCCTTAACTTAAAATGGCAAAATTTCAAATCTCTACAATTTTGTTTCATTTCAAGATGTTCGGAACTATAAGATGTCATTATGAAGGTCACCTAAAGCTTGAAGCATTTGTATAAATTTTGTCAAAATTATTCATTTGTAGTTTCATAAAAGATTACCAATATTTACCATGTTTTTACATTCTGTAAGTTTTTTTCAACTTTTGGTGGAGGCAGAGACTTCAACAACATAAAACTCCGTCAATTTCATATGTCATCATGTACGCTGTTTGTCATTGTCATCCTGAAAAAGGACATTTCCCTGAATGGATACTAAAATTACCTTTCTACGAAAGCTTGTTAGTACCATTTTAAGGTAAAAAAAATGAAATAAATCTAATTTTAAATTGTACTGGTTAAAGATTTTTTTAAATCGCACAAACAATTAAAACGTTTTTGTACAGTCAGCAATCTTTAAAACGACCATATTCAATTTTGCTGTTGTAATGGATTTAGCATAACTATGTCAGAGTCACTATGACTGCAAATATTCCTTTCCAATTTATGGATTTTGTTCAAAGTAGTAAAAACATCTATTGTACTATTTTAAAAAATCGTTTGTACAATTTAAAAATATTTCGTAGAATTTAAAAACCGTGAATTTTTTTAACTAACAAGCCTTCATCCAATCCAGCTCTAGATCGCACACCGTTTTCACAATGATGACCAATTTATCAACTCCAACTGGTTGATGGGAAAACTTCAATACAGACCAGGGAGTGAGTGGTTGTTTTATCATTGTTGCAGGTACGTTTGCTCGAAATCTTCATTAGAAATACAAATCGGCATATATTGCATAAAAATAGATTTTCACATGTTTTTTAATTTTGGTAGGGGAAATAAACTTATCGTTTCATCTATAAACTTCGGTATTTCCGATAGTTTTTTATGTTGCCATGACATTACAGCAACATATAAATCTCGAGATTCAATGCCTATATAAAAAATACAAGAACTAGAGTAAAAGAGATTTAAAGAAAACGCATTTTCCACACTAATGTTATATGCAAAGTGCCAATTTTCATATAACACCACCAAACACTCTACATATTATTGTTTTATAAATATGTTGGGAACAGACGGGAGATGTAACAAACAATTATGTTTTGTTTTAAACACTTATTGGCAAGTATGGGCTAAATAATGAATTTTTGACATTTTCGTATTTTTGGGATAGAGGAAGCATATTTATTTGCTACGATATTAAGGTTTCATGTTTCCGAAGTTTTGTAATACTTTTATCTACAGGACTACCAAGGCTTTATAAAAATGTGTTGTGTCAGATTTAATACATAGACAACAAATTTACAAAAATAAAAAGACGGTAGATATGATAACACGCATTTTTCAGCACCGATTTTATCGCTTATTTTAAAATTTTGACACAGAATCGGAAAACTGTCAGGATGTTTTGCATTTTAATCTATCATAATGGAGAATGACAATGGAGTCCACAATGAAAGATGGAATGAACATTTTTGTGTTGTTTTTGCTACAGAATGCTTCAAAATCTGGAATTTTTAGTTTTTCCAACAAATTAACATTTGCAGAGACTTTTCTTCAAAAACTGTTTCTGATTGAAAAATCGGAAATGATTTGACGCGTAAGAAATTGGTTTTCAGTAACTAGGGACATTTTCCTACAAGGACAGCCTTCAAACCTTTTGTCCTCGTTCACCCGGATTTTAGTGCATGATCTCTTGGACTACAAACAGTGGTATTTGCCATTGAAAATATAATTCTATTAACCTAAGATGTCATCAATTCATATTTCCAGTCGCTTTTGCATAAGTAACTCGCTATAGTATCTAACTTTTCTCCTACACGTAGCCGTTTACTAGTAGCTAAATTTACTTTCTGGACATCACCAGCAGTTGAAGTGACAGAAATTTGGTCCTGAATGGTTCTTTATTGTGCCACACCTAAAGAAGCTACTTCATCAACACAGTGTGACGTCACGATGTATGTGAAATAATCTTGACTTTGATGCGAAATCCCACTAATTACATTTTAAAAGACAACATTTTCATAAAAATGTGAAATATAGATGAAAGTCGAAATAAACCGAGTTCGATGCTACATCAGCAACGTCCTTACTGGACCTTCTCGCATTATAGGGGATGGTATACATACCTTGCTCTCGAATTTATAAAAAGTGGGATGACTAGAATCCTTCAAGAGTAACTACAGCTACAATAGACACGTGTAACTCAGCCAGATGATCTTGAACCAGTGTGGCAACTATCTCGCACTAAATGGTTGTAAACAAAGTTAATTGTGATCTGGATGCCACTATAACCATAGTGCACATAAAAGCATAACTCTTACTAAGATTTAGAATAAATAGAAAAATAATGTTTAGTGATCGTTCAAATTCGTTTTAAAACCAATAGACTGTTCCAAATACAAATAAAATATAAAATATTAATTTTTTTCAATTACACTACATGTATGTTGTTTTCGTTGTAGTGTGTTGCTGATGGCTTTAAGTCATTTTAAAACCACAATATTCCAGCTACGAGACTCTATCGAATTGTAATACGCTACATGGATTAGTTATTCGTTCCCATGGGTTGTAATTCGTGCCCTCGGTTAATAATTTGTTCCCACTGATAAGTTATCAAAAACAAACATACTTATCCATGTCCGAATCACAATCCAAAAGCAAAGTAAAAACTTTGGAACTGACAAGTCAGGTAAGACACGCGAACTTCCACCAGGGAAGTGAGGCCGGGTGCTCCGGAAGGGTAAGCACCTCACACCCGCCACGTGTGTAATCAAAATTGTGTGAAAGGAACAGGGAACTATGAGACGTCAAATATATCCAGGGCAATCCTGGACACAGAGACATCAAACTAAGCAACAATACTGTGATGACGGCCATAAAAGTTTTTGAGGCCTTGATAAGCCTAGGCTTGCAATATCCCTGAGTCAACAATTTATTTGCATGCAGCCTACTTTGTTGTACAAAGTCCCCGTAGTGGGAACAAGCTCAAAGCGTATTAATTATGAACAAATACACCATAAGCAGAAGAAGCAGGTATATTGCTGCATAAAAAAGGAAAGTTGACGATAGAAAAATTGAAGTCATCAAGTTTGTCATAAAGTTTCAAATGTAGCCTTTCGTGTGCGTCATAATCCAGGTATAAGTCTAAATATGAAGCAGAACTTGAGGAACAAGTCGTGTCTTTTTTTCAAGCTCACTAGGATAGATGCATTTACATTCTCCAAATTTAGGATTGTTAAGAGACAGAACGTCATCTATATATCTGTATGTTGAGTTGAATGATTTTGCGACAGTCTTCTCTTCAGATTTAACAAGGTTCTGCATAAATTCTGCTTCATAAGAATAAAGAAACAAATCAGCAAGCAATGGTGCACAGTTTGTACCCATTGGTATACCGATTGTTTGTTGAAAAACTATATTACCAAACACAACAAATATGTTATCTATCAAAAACTCCAACATTTTGTTGATGGCATCTTCAGTCAGATATATTTTTGTTTGGAATCCGTATGATGCTTGACAAAATAACCAGAATCCCTGTTTCAGCACCAGATATTAAAAAAGATAATTCATTCAAAAGGATTATAATTCGTTCCACGGATTTTCATTCTTTCCCTCGAATGATGATTTGTTCCCAAGGATTAGTAATTCGCCCCTGCGGATTATAATTCGTGGGTACGAATTATTTTAAAATGATTGTAAGAGGTCCTAAATGCGCTTATATTCAGTGAAAATGCTTTTTCTCCAATAAATTTATCTTTTGAGACAAAAATATCGGCTTTGTTATATGAGCTTAAAAGTTTTGTAGATTAATAATATTTAAAATTTTTAGTTACAGAATTGTGTCGCTCAAGGCCAAACAAGTTTTATTCTTCATTTTTATGTTTGTACTGTTTAACCTGTTGTTCATTCATAAACAATTAAAATGGACCAGTCCATGACGCATACTGGTTAGAAATAGAAACACCTGTATAAACCCGTATCGCGTGAATACGTATCAGCCAATCAGAACATAGTTCTCAATAAGCTGTCGACTATGCCATTTCAACATATTGGAGGGACAACAAACGGCTTACGTGTCTAATCTAACTTGTCAGTTCAAAAGTTTTTACTTTGCTTCTGAATTGTGATTCGGACATGGCTTAATGTGTTTGTTTTCACTTTGCTTCTGGGTTGTGATTCGGACATGGATTAGTATGTTCGTTTTGATTGATATAACTTCAATAGACTTTTGCTGCGGGGGTCCTAAAATGTCAATTAAAAATGTCAATTAAAAAATATAATATTTATCAAACTTTCAAATATTTCTCAAAGATGATTTCAGAAATGTGATTTTCTATAACTAGGTAATCTGGCATATTAAGGGTCTTTTACGGTTTTTTTTCTTGTATCGTGCGCGTGTACCGGGCGTGTTATTTATATTCCAAGGCCACTAATAATTCAAAATACAGCAAGTCATAAAAAGTGCATACAATACTGTTCTTTATGAATTGAGGTGAATATTGTTTGGTTTGAACAATGCTGAACTATATACAGTCGAATATGCCTCAACAATAATCAAGTAATATAGAAACTTAGCTTTTATCACCTTAATTTGGATCGTTAATAGCCTTAGAATATGAACTATTACGCCTGGTACACGCATTTTTAGAAGGAAAATAAATACATACGCATTTTTAGAGGGAAAATAAATCTTAGAAGACATCCAGAATTGTCCAGTTTTCAAAAAACCTCGTATTTCTATAACAAACTCTGGCCCCTATGCACTAGATTGATCTTTTTCCTCATTGATTGGTAAAATAAAAAAAATTGTTTAGTCCTCACCGCAAAAACTATTTTGCCGCGAAGGTCCTAAAATGTCAATAAAAACTCATATTATATACTAGTATACAAATTTCAAATATTTCTCAAAAATGATTTCAGATATGTGATTTTCTATAACAAAGTAACATATCTAATAGCATATTTATTTATAAAAAACTGGTTTATATATATCAAAACATGAACTTTCTCTTCTTGCTGGACCCTATTTGGGGTATAAAAATCTTTGAAATCAATCATTTTAAATGGCATTTTTGAATCCGTCGCGGCAAGATGCTTTTTTGCCGTGAAGACTAAACGAAAATAACAATAAAGTGGATCAATCGATGGGCATAAGATCACTCTAGTGCATTGGGGCTACGAATTTTGTAATAATTGTGAAGTATTCACAAAAAACGCAATGGTTAAAAGGCCGACAGTTTCTGCCATTTCTTTGTCTTAAAACCCGTTAACCAGGCGTGATGCCTCAGCAGCCTCACAATGTAAGACCTGCCACTATCCAAGTAAAGAAGATTATAAATACCAAGTTTCTATATCTTTTAATAACAAACTTAGTTGTATCCTTTTTATTTTTGTTTATAATGAACAATATTCGTTTTAATTGCTAAAGAACAGTATCGTGTTATCATGTTGTTTAAATTACTAAATGCGGTATCCTTGAGGTCTGAAGTATCACGCCCAATTCACGCGTTTTTAGAAGACAAATAAATCGAAGTCTAATTTTCATTAAATGTCAAGTTTGTTTAAAATTCCACAGTCCCTATGCTATACAATTATCTTCTGTCCTTTGATTGGTAAATTTTATTTTCATTATAAAACCCCCGATTTTGATCAGACAGTTGTGTGCTTATAGTAAACACATCATTGGACCACTGATTATAAAAAACCCGACTTTGGACAGACAGTTGTGTGCTTATAGTAAACACACCAAGAGACCACTGATTATAAAAAAACCCTACTTTGGACAGACACTGTAATTTTTTTTCTCAAAATTGTGTGATTATAGTAAACACATCATTGGACCACAGATTATAGAACTCTCGACTCAAGACAGGCACTAGTAAATTTTCAAAATTTTGTGATCATAGTAAACACATCATTGGACAATGGAAGCAGTAAATAAGTTCTTTTAGAAATAAATACCCTTATTGTAAGTTAAGTATTTAAAAATACTATTTATCTAATCACATTGTATAATGTTTAACAATCACTGTTTTTTTTTTAGTTTCTTTGGGGTTTGAATAGATAATAAATTGAAAGGTATCTGTTGCCTACTGACAGGTTGATGTGACATATGCTTTATTCACATAAGTAATTCCAGAATCCAGAATTAAATTAAAAAGTTTTGCAACTGACCTGCAAGTTATAAAATAACTATTTTGTATTCATTTGAAATAAGGCCAGGTCCAGTGATTTATAAATATTTAAAATAGAAGCTTTTAAACTGAGATAAGATTATCACAGTGGTATAGTGTTTCACTACTTGTTTTTACTTTTGATTTTTTTACATTCATAATTTTTAATTTGTATCAACCAGTGAATGGTCAAAGGAAGCTAATTTCTCTAGTAAATTAAAAAATACACCAAGTTTATGTATCAATCATGGAGATAATCTGGAAGCTAAAACAGCAAATACACCTAGATCATGTATCAATCATTAAATGGTCAAAGGGAGATAATCTAGTAGCTAAAACAGCAAATACACCTAGATCATGTATCTATCATTAAATGGTCAAATGGAGGTAATCTAGTAGCTAAAACAGCAAATACACCTAGATCATGTATCAATCATTAAATGGTCAAAGGGAGATAATCTAGTAGCTAAAACAGCAAATACACCTAGATCATGTATCTATCATTAAATGGTCAAATGGAGGTAATCTAGTAGCTAAAACAGCAAATACACCTAGATCATGTATCAATCATTGAATGGTCAAAGGGAGATAATCTTGTAGCTAAAACAGCAAGTACACCTAGAACATGTATCAATCATTGAATGGTCAAAGGGAGACAATCTATATGTAGTGGCAGATGTAACTAACTGTTTTACAACTGTATATATCATCAGTTTATCATCAAATACACACAGGGAAATTGTGTCTCAATAACCTTTCATTTACAGCAATTGCGAAACATGTGAACTTTTATTTATTTACACAGAAAATGACGCTTGTACATTGTCAAAAAGTCATTTTCCAGCATATCTAGGTTGTTACTTTTGAAGTTTGGAATGGTGGGGGAAACTAGTGACTGGAGAAAGCCAGCGCACTGTGACCTATTTAATATACCTACAGACATGTTTACATACACTTAAATATGAATATAAATTTATACTTTAGAAACAAATGTCTAAAACATGTAGTTAGTGTGATTAAATGTAAAATATCTGTAAATCAAGAAGTCAAGATTAACTATGTGTATATAAACAGAGAAGTCTGCTACTAATGTTATTTGATTTGGATATATAAAAAATTCAATTTATCTATCATTTAGTAACATATCTAGTAACATTATTAATTCTAAATCATGTACTAGTATATATATATATATATATATATATATATATATATATATATATATATAAATATCACTTTAAAGGTCACCGGTCACCAAAACCGAATTCTTTTTAGTACTATTTTCCGAAAGATTACACAATAAAAAGTCGATTTAGCCACAAATAACATTTTTTAATCATTTCTGTCCTTTTCTACAGCGTAAAGTCCTGAAACTGTTGGAAAACTGTGTTATCTCCCTTTGATAGTAAAAGGGCACAAAACTGGAAGTGATGCAGAAGGTGTTATCCCAGCTATTTAGTAAATGAAGCTTGTATAGTGAACTGCATTTATTACCCAGATTTATCGGAAATGACTTCTAGTGTTTTTTATATATTTATGTTTTTTAGCATTGGGTATTTTAGTTTCCTTCAGCAGAAAAAAAATAAATAAAACATAAAACATAATAATAAGAAATATATAAAGAAAAAAACTATATTTGTGTTTGCTCTAAGTATGATATACTATTTACTAATACTTTTACAAAACATATAGTTTTACATTTATTTATTTATTTATTTATTTATTTATCACAACAAATAATCAAAGAACCCAAATTTCCGTTTTTTAATTAATTTATTTATTTATAAAAAGAACCCAAATTTTTGTTCTTTATTTTAAAAAAAAAATCTTTTCTTCTCTCTAGTACAGCTATATTATGACCTCAAATTGATTTTAATTCATATTTGTTTTAGAAAATTGTCCTATTTTTAATTTCTTTTAGATTAAAATCAAAGATTTATTATTATTATTATTATTATTATTATTATTATTATTATTATTATTATTTACCCATGTAATGAATGAAAAAACACGTTTTCGGGTAGAATCTGGGTCCAAGACCTGTAGTTTTTTGTACAACGAAAATATCGAAATAAAGGTTATGACCCTTCATCTGCTGACTTATCCCTCCATCCAACATTGGTTTTGTCACTGGGTTAGGACCCTTCACCTGCTGACTTATCCCTCCACCCCACATTGGTTTTGTCACTGGGTTATGACCCTTCACCTGCTGACTTATCCCTCCACCCCACATTGGCTTTGTCACTGGGTTAGGACCCTTCACCTGCTGACTTATCCCTCTACCCCACATTTGTTTTGTCACTGGGTTATGACCCTTCACCTGCTGACTTATCCCTCCATCCCACATCAGCTTTGTCACTGGGTTATGACCCTTCACCTGCTGACTTATCCCTCCACTCCACATCAGCTTTGTCACTGGGTTAGGACCCTTTACCTGTAATGCACCATTGTCCCATGCTGGTTTACATTTGTTCCAAGAGTTATTAAAATCTATCTATAGACATGGAATATATGGAGCTGACATAATATTGAGATGGATAAACAGAAGGACAGGGAGATTCCTATGTAACCCACCCACAAAAATTCCTTTGTTGTGGTATAATAACCCCTATGGGTGTGTAATAATAGAATCTATCATGAGTATCCATGTAGGATAGGGAAATCTCACCTGAGGGGTTGAATATTTCAGTCGGAGACGAGGCTTGCCGAGTCTCTGACAGAAATATTCAACCCTGAGGGTGAGATTTCCTTATCCTACATGGATAAACTCATGATTGATTCTTTTTCTTCCATTTTGATGACAATTTTTGGCTTGAAGTATCAGTCACCTCGACATTGACGCCATCTTTGTAAATCTAATTTTGTTATTTAACGTTTTACAGAAAAATAAATATGACCATCGGACAGAATGTACCTGATTTTGGTTTATACAAAATGTATAAACTAGAAAACAAAGCTATTTATTCTAATCTCCTAAAATAAACATTTAAAACGCAGTGAAAATATCTAAATTTTGGAGACTCGGGTGTCATTTTCTCTCAAGACGACGTCATGTCTCCACGATATGACGTCATTTAATTGTCCTTTGTGACGTCACTGAAAGCCCCACGTGGAGGTGAAGATAAGCACGTGGAGGTGAAGATAGAAATTTCTTCCATCGTTTCTTCAAGCGGAAATCTCTATCTCCAACATAGGAAGATGGAAGAAAAGCATTGTTACCAATAAATCCTCAGCTCTTCCATGAATGCAAATAACTGTTAACATATACTGGAACACATTTATAAATACATGTATCTGGATTTCTGGAAATGGAATAATGCTATATATAGTAACAACAGCACCAATTATTGTTTGTTATAGGTTGTCTGTAGTAGTTGGTACCACATCTAGACCATGTAGAATCAGTGGTGTCATGTTCATAGATTAATACATAATGTATGATTTTCTGTTGATCAATGTATTAATTAAAGTAAGGTTATCATATTCTCATCGGCAGTTTATAAAACACGCAAAGAGAACATAACACTTAATTAAATTATCCCTTTTTAAACTTGATACTTTCTGTCACAGTGTTCAATCTAGAACTGAAGGAAGTGGAGTCATCCAGGCCTAAGTCATTGAAAAATAAGGGCCATGATCTCAAAATAAGGATCAAATGATTTAAAACAAAAACATAATAATACTGGTTTATAGTTATGTACATCATAGAACAAATAAACAAAGTCAGCACAAAACAGAAACTAGAACATATTTATATATTAAACCATTCAGCTTATCTATTTTTTCTTTCCGAACTTTCACTGCCTCATCATAATCAAACTTTGCTGTACTTTCCTTGTGAAGGGCGATTCTTATGAGTTTGTTAAGTCTATCTATATCAGCTGACAGTGATGAGAAATATTTGTTAACACGTGTCTCTAATTGTATAAAGTTGACAGGTGTTTACATTGGTACCATTTCATACCCACCAGATAGATTGTATAAAGTTGACAGATGTTTACATTGGTACCATTTCATACCCACCAGATACATTTGAAAAAGTTGACAGATGTTTACATTGGTACCATTTCATACCCACCAGATAGATTGTATAAAGTTGACAGGTGTTTACATTGGTACCATTTCATACCCACCAGATAGATTGTATAAAGTTGACAGATGTTTACATTGGTACCATTTCATACCCACCAGATAGATTGTATAAAGTTGACAGATGTTTACATTGGTACCATTTCATACCCACCAGATAGATTGTATAAAGTTGACAGGTGTTTACATTGGTACCATTTCATACCCACCAGATAGATTGTATAAAGTTGACAGGTATTTACATTGGTACCATTTCATACCCACCAGATAGATTTGATAAAGTTGACAGGTGTTTACATTGGTACCATTTCATACCCACCAGATAGATTGTATAAAGTTGACAGGTATTTACATTGGTACCATTTCATACCCACCAGATAGATTTGATAAAGTTGACAGTGTTTACATTGGTACCATTTCATACCCACCAGATAGATTGTATAAAGTTGACAGGTGTTTACATTGGTACCATTTCATACCCACCAGATAGATTGTATAAAGTTGACAGGTATTTACATTGGTACCATTTCATACCCACCAGATAGATTTGATAAAGTTGACAGGTGTTTACATTGGTACCATTTCATACCCACCAGATAGATTTGATAAAGTTGACAGGTGTTTACATTGGTACCATTTCATACCCACCAGATAGATTGTATAAAGTTGACAGGTATTTACATTGGTACCATTTCATACCCACCAGATAGATTTGATAAAGTTGACAGATGTTTACATTGGTACCATTTCATACCCACCAGATAGATTGTATAAAGTTGACAGGTGTTTACATTGGTACCATTTCATACCCACCAGATAGATTGTATAAAGTTGACAGGTGTTTACATTGGTACCATTTCATACCCACCAGATAGATTGTATAAAGTTGACAGATGTTTACATTGGTACCATTTCATACCCACCAGATAGATTGTATAAAGTTGACAGGTGTTTACATTGGTACCATTTCATACCCACCAGATAGATTTGATAAAGTTGACAGGTGTTTACATTGGTACCATTTCATACCCACCAGATAGATTTGATAAAGTTGACAGGTGTTTACATTGGTACCATTTCATACCCACCAGATAGATTTGATAAAGTTGACAGGTGTTTACATTGGTACCATTTCATACCCACCAGATAGATTTGATAAAGTTGACAGGTGTTTACATTGGTACCATTTCATACCCACCAGATAGATTTGATAAAGTTGACAGGTGTTTACATTGGTACCATTTCATACCCACCAGATAGATTTGATAAAGTTGACAGATGTTTACATTGGTACCATTTCATACCCACCAGATAGATTTGATAAAGTTGACAGGTGTTTACATTGGTACCATTTCATACCCACCAGATAGATTTGATAAAGTTGACAGGTGTTTACATTGGTACCATTTCATACCCACCAGATAGATTTGATAAAATTGACAGGTGTTTACATTGGTACCATTTCATACCCACCAGATAGATTTGATAAAGTTGACAGATGTTTACATTGGTACCATTTCATACCCACCAGATAGATTTGATAAAGTTGACAGGTGTTTACATTGGTACCATTTCATACCCACCAGATAGATTTGATAAAGTTGACAGGTGTTTACATTGGTACCATTTCATACCCACCAGATAGATTTGATAAAGTTGACAGGTGTTTACATTGGTACCATTTCATACCCACCAGATAGATTTGATAAAGTTGACAGGTGTTTACATTGGTACCATTTCATACCCACCAGATAGATTTGATAAAGTTGACAGGTGTTTACATTGGTACCATTTTATACCCACCAGATAGATTGTATAAAGTTGACAGGTGTTTACATTGGTACCATTTCATACCCACCAGATAGATTTGATAAAGTTGACAGGTGTTTACATTGGTACCATTTCATACCCACCAGATAGATTTGATAAAGTTGACAGGTGTTTACATTGGTACCATTTCATACCCACCAGATAGATTGTATAAAGTTGACAGGTGTTTACATTGGTACCATTTCATACCCACCAGATAGATTTGATAAAGTTGACAGGTGTTTACATTGGTACCATTTCATACCCACCAGATAGATTTGATAAAGTTGACAGGTGTTTACATTGGTACCATTTCATACCCACCAGATAGATTTGATAAAGTTGACAGGTATTTACATTGGTACCATTTCATACCCACCAGATAGATTTGATAAAGTTGACAGGTGTTTACACTGGTACCATTTCATACCCACCAGATAGATTTGATAAAGTTGACAGGTGTTTACATTGGTACCATTTCATACCCACCAGATAGATTTGATAAAGTTGACAGGTGTTTACACTGGTACCATTTCATACCCACCAGATAGATTTGATAAAGTTGACAGGTGTTTACATTGGTACCATTTCATACCCACCAGATAGATTTGATAAAGTTGACAGGTGTTTACATTGGTACCATTTCATACCCACCAGATAGATTTGATAAAGTTGACAGGTGTTTACATTGGTACCATTTCATACCCACCAGATAGATTTGATAAAGTTGACAGGTGTTTACATTGGTACCATTTCATACCCACCAGATAGATTTGATAAAGTTGACAGGTGTTTACATTGGTACCATTTCATACCCACCAGATAGATTGTATAAAGTTGACAGGTGTTTACATT
Organism: Anadara kagoshimensis; assembly: GCA_021292105.1. Taxonomy (NCBI): domain Eukaryota; kingdom Metazoa; phylum Mollusca; class Bivalvia; order Arcoida; family Arcidae; genus Anadara; species Anadara kagoshimensis. The sequence goes on from CM037869.1 coordinate 30,731, forward strand.
GGTACCATTTTATACCCACCAGATAGATTTGATAAAGTTGACAGGTGTTTACATTGGTACCATTTCATACCCACCAGATAGATTTGATAAAGTTGACAGGTGTTTACATTGGTACCATTTCATACCCACCAGATAGATTGTATAAAGTTGACAGGTGTTTACATTGGTACCATTTCATACCCACCAGATAGATTTGATAAAGTTGACAGGTGTTTACATTGGTACCATTTCATACCCACCAGATAGATTTGATAAAGTTGACAGGTGTTTACATTGGTACCATTTCATACCCACCAGATAGATTTGATAAAGTTGACAGATGTTTACATTGGTACCATTTCATACCCACCAGATAGATTTGATAAAGTTGACAGGTGTTTACATTGGTACCGTTTCATACCCACCAGATAGATTGTATAAAGTTGACAGGTGTTTACATTGGTACCATTTCATACCCACCAGATAGATTGTACAAAGTTGACAGGTGTTTACATTGGTACCATTTCATACCCACCAGATAGATTGTATAAAGTTGACAGTGTTTACATTGGTACCATTTCATACCCACCAGATAGATTTGATAAAGTTGACAGATGTTTACATTGGTACCATTTCATACCCACCAGATAGATTTGATAAAGTTGACAGGTGTTTACATTGGTACCATTTCATACCCACCAGATAGATTTGATAAAGTTGACAGGTGTTTACATTGGTACCATTTCATACCCACCAGATAGATTTGATAAAGTTGACAGGTGTTTTCATTGGTACCATTTCATACCCACCAGATAGATTTGATAAAGTTGACAGGTGTTTACATTGGTACCATTTCATACCCACCAGATAGATTTGATAAAGTTGACAGGTGTTTACATTGGTACCATTTCATACCCACCAGATAGATTTGATAAAGTTGACAGGTGTTTACATTGGTACCATTTCATACCCACCAGATAGATTTGATAAAGTTGACAGGTGTTTACATTGGTACCATTTCATACCCACCAGATAGATTTGATAAAGTTGACAGGTGTTTACATTGGTACCATTTTATACCCACCAGATAGATTTGATAAAGTTGACAGGTGTTTACATTGGTACCATTTCATACCCCAGATAGATTTGATAAAGTTGACAGGTGTTTACATTGGTACCATTTCATACCCACCAGATAGATTTGATAAAGTTGACAGGTGTTTACATTGGTACCATTTCATACCCACCAGATAGATTTGATAAAGTTGACAGGTGTTTACATTGGTACCATTTCATACCCACCAGATAGATTTGATAAAGTTGACAGGTGTTTACATTGGTACCATTTCATACCCACCAGATAGATTTGATAAAGTTGACAGGTGTTTACATTGGTACCATTTCATACCCACCAGATAGATTTGATAAAGTTGACAGGTGTTTACATTGGTACCATTTCATACCCACCAGATAGATTTGATAAAGTTGACAGGTGTTTACATTGGTACCATTTCATACCCACCAGATAGATTTGATAAAGTTGACAGGTGTTTACATTGGTACCATTTTATACCCACCAGATAGATTTGATAAAGTTGACAGGTGTTTACATTGGTACCATTTCATACCACCAGATAGATTTGATAAAGTTGACAGGTGTTTACATTGGTACCATTTCATACCCACCAGATAGATTTGATAAAGTTGACAGGTGTTTACATTGGTACCGTTTCATACCCACCAGATAGATTGTATAAAGTTGACAGGTGTTTACATTGGTACCATTTCATACCCACCAGATAGATTGTACAAAGTTGACAGGTGTTTACATTGGTACCATTTCATACCCACCAGATAGATTGTATAAAGTTGACAAGTGTTTACATTGGTACCATTTCATACCCACCAGATAGATTTGATAAAGTTGACAGATGTTTACATTGGTACCATTTCATACCCACCAGATAGATTTGATAAAGTTGACAGGTGTTTACATTGGTACCATTTCATACCCACCAGATAGATTTGATAAAGTTGACAGGTGTTTACATTGGTACCATTTCATACCCACCAGATAGATTGTATAAAGTTGACAGATGTTTACATTGGTACCATTTCATACCCACCAGATAGATTTGATAAAGTTGACAGGTGTTTACATTGGTACCATTTCATACCCACCAGATAGATTTGATAAAGTTGACAGGTGTTTACATTGGTACCATTTCATACCCACCAGATAGATTGTATAAAGTTGACAGGTGTTTACATTGGTACCATTTCATACCCACCAGATAGATTGATAAAGTTGACAGGTGTTTACATTGGTACCATTTCATACCCACCAGATAGATTGTATAAAGTTGACAGGTGTTTACATTGGTACCATTTCATACCCACCAGATAGATTGTACAAAGTTGACAGGTGTTTACATTGGTACCATACCCACCAGATAGATTTGAAAATTGACAGGTGTTTATATTGGTACCATTTCATACCCACCAGATAGATTTGATAAAGTTGACAGGTGTTTACATTGGTACCATTTCATACCCACCAGATAGATTTGATAAAGTTGACAGGTGTTTACATTGGTACCATTTCATACCCACCAGATAGATTTGATAAAGTTGACAGGTGTTTACATTGGTACCATTTTATACCACCAGATAGATTTGATAAAGTTGACAGGTGTTTACATTGGTACCATTTCATACCCACCAGATAGATTTGATAAAGTTGACAGGTGTTTACCATTTCATACCCACCAGATAGATTTGATAAAGTTGACAGATGTTTACATTGGTACCATTTCATACCCACCAGATAGATTTGATAAAGTTGACAGGTGTTTACATTGGTACCATTTCATACCCACCAGATAGATTTGATAAAGTTGACAGGTGTTTACATTGGTACCATTTCATACCCACCAGATAGGATTGATAAAGTTGACAGGTGTTTACCATTTCATACCCACCAGATAGATTTGATAAAGTTGACAGGTGTTTACATTGGTACCATTTCATACCCACCAGATAGATTTGATAAAGTTGACAGGTGTTTACATTGGTACCATTTCATACCCACCAGATAGATTTGATAAAGTTGACAGATGTTTACATTGGTACCATTTCATACCCACCAGATAGATTTGATAAAGTTGACAGGTGTTTACATTGGTACCATTTCATACCCACCAGATAGATTTGATAAAGTTGACAGGTGTTTACATTGGTACCATTTCATACCCACCAGATAGGATTGATAAAGTTGACAGGTGTTTACCATTTCATACCCACCAGATAGATTTGATAAAGTTGACAGGTGTTTACATTGGTACCATTTCATACCCACCAGATAGATTTGATAAAGTTGACAGGTGTTTACATTGGTACCATTTCATACCCACCAGATAGATTTGATAAAGTTGACAGGTGTTTACATTGGTACCATTTCATACCCACCATATAGATTTGATAAAGTTGACAGGTGTTTACATTGGTACCATTTCATACCCACCAGATAGATTTGATAAAGTTGACAGGTGTTTACATTGGTACATTTCATACCCACCAGATAGATTTGATAAAGTTGACAGGTGTTTACATTGGTACCATTTCATACCCACCAGATAGATTTGATAAAGTTGACAGGTGTTTACATTGGTACCATTTCATACCCACCAGATAGATTTGATAAAGTTGACAGGTGTTTACCATTTCATACCCACCAGATAGATTTGATAAAGTTGACAGGTGTTTACATTGGTACCATTTCATACCCACCAGATAGATTGATAAAGTTGACAGGTGTTTACATTGGTACCATTTCATACCCACCAGATAGATTTGATAAAGTTGACAGGTGTTTACATTGGTACCATTTCATACCCACCAGATAGATTTGATAAAGTTGACAGGTGTTTACACTGGTACCATTATATACCCACCAGATAGATTTGATAAAGTTGACAGGTGTTTACATTGGTACCATTTCATACCCACCAGATAGATTTGATAAAGTTGACAGGTGTTTACATTGGTACCATTTCATACCCACCAGATAGATTTGATAAAGTTGACAGGTGTTTACATTGGTACCATTATATACCCACCAGATAGATTTGATAAAGTTGACAGGTGTTTACATTAGTACCATTTCATACCCACCAGATAGATTTGATAAAGTTGACAGGTGTTTACATTGGTACCATTTCATACCCACCAGATAGATTTGATAAAGTTGACAGGTGTTTACATTAGTACCATTTCATACCCACCAGATAGATTTGATAAAGTTGACAGGTGTTTACATTGGTACCATTTCATACCCACCAGATAGATTTGATAAAGTTGACAGGTGTTTACATTAGTACCATTTCATACCCACCAGATAGATTTGATAAAGTTGACAGATGTTTACATTGGTACCATTTCATACCCACCAGATAGATTGTATAAAGTTGACAGGTGTTTACATTGGTACCATTTCATACCCACCAGATAGATTTGATAAAGTTGACAGGTGTTTACATTGGTACCATTTCATACCCACCAGATAGATTGTACAAAGTTGACAGGTGTTTACATTGGTACCATTTCATACCCACCAGATAGATTGTATAAAGTTGACAGGTGTTTACATTTCATAATTTTATAAGTTAATATAATTTTATTAGTTATTCGAGATTTTCCTGGGGTATACGGGATGGTATGACCGTCTTGGGTTTCGTATTTCCTGAGGCTCAAATCTCGAATAACGAATTTATTACCACTTTGGTCTGATCTCGATCAACATTTGAAAATTTAAGCTTATGCTGCAGTTACTGGAATATTGTAATGTGGTTTAAAATATTAGTATAAAATAAATAAATTTAAACAACTCAACAAGTTAATCTTCTCTATGAAATTTTAATTAATTGAAAATACGGAAATATTAAATGTATTAAACATTTAATAAGTAAGTTTAAAAAATCTCATTTATCCGATAAAAAATTATAACTCTTCAAACTGGAGCTACCCTTCATTGTACCCCTTGCGCACCTACGTAAAGAATAAATTCCTCCGTCATCATTACGTCACACGAAAGACACCGCCATTTTGTCAAAATTTTTACCATTGTAAACACCCATCCAAAATACATTTTGTTGTATTAAAGGTCTTATAATGTATGGACTAGATCGAAATTAGGATTGTTAGTAACGACTCACCTCATGTAAGTAAATGTTTAATTGATTTTTAACCGTGTCATTCAAATCTTTGAAATATTAATTAGCGTTGTTCCTTTCTCTCCAGCTGAGTAAACGGACATGTACTGTCGGTTTACTGTGCTGGAGAGAAAGGAATAACGCTAATATCTCAAAGATTTGAATGGCACAGTTAAAAATGAAATAATCATTTACTTACATGAGCCGAGTCGTTGCTAATAATCCTTATTTCGATCTAATCCGTGCATTATAACTCCTTTAATGCACCAAAACGTGTTTTGGGTGGGTGTTTACAATGGTCTTTCGTGTGACGTAATGATGACGGAAGAATTTATTATTTACGTAGGTTCGCGAGGGGTACAATGAAGGGTAATTCAAAGGTCGGGTTGAGTTTAAAAGTTTGAATTTACGTCAATTTTTTCAAAAGTTTGAAAATGCAGAAAGGTAGTTCACTTTATTACTTTATTAAATCGATTTTGGTTATCTCGGTTACGCAAAAATCAATCCGTTCTTGAGCTGCACTAACCTACGTAAATAGTCGACTCTTTCGTCATGACTACGTTACATAAAGAACCCCGCCATTTCGTAAAAAAGATTACCATTGTAAACACCCACCCAGGTTATATTTTGTCGCATAAAATTATATATTAAGCAAGGATGGAACCGAAACAGAAATTTTCAGTTACGACTCGGCTCATGTAAGTAAAAGAAACATTGATTTGTACCCGTCGTATTGAAATTTATAGAGTATTTTGCGATCTTGCTTTCTCCGAAATAGGCTAAATAAACAGTAGGCCTACTTTTCGTTGGAAGCTACAGGACACATTGGTGTGTTGTCAGCAGGCATTATTCCTGTGTATCTCTCCTTTTCATTTTCGTGACGATTTTTTGTTAACAAATCTACAGTTTTCATCACAAATTTGGCCCCTGTAGAGGGATCTGTGGCCACAGAAAAAGTAGATTTCGACATTTCAGGAATGTTTTCACCACCCCGACGACAGAAATATAAACGTTATTCAAAATCAGTCCCGTAGGCGTATTTTGATTCATGTGAATGCTAGTATATAATTTCCCCAAATCGTCATCACTTATACTGAGGCGTGAAAGACGGACAGAGCGCAAACCTAAAGTCCCCATTCGGCTTTCGCCGGTAGGGGACTAAAAGTACTGTAGAGTTTTGTCGGAGCACCTACAAGTGAAAGATCCGATTCGTTGTTCTCCTTTACTCTAAAGGGGACTTTAGGTTTGAGCTCTGTCCGTCTGTCCGTCCGTCCGTCCGTCTGTCACGCTTCAGTTTTTCACACTTATTTTCTAAAATCTTTTAGATAATGAACTGATTTTTGGTATGCGAGTCTACCATGATGAGTTGCAGATCAAGTTAGCGTTTCATTCTGTTCCGCAAATTTTTACATGAGTTATGGCCCTTTAAACTTTGAAAATTCACTGAAATTTCAGCTTTCCGCTCTTTTTTTCTAAATGCTTTTAGATAATGAACTGATTTTTGGTATATGAGTCTACCATGATGAGTTACAGATCAAGTTTACGTTTCGTTTCCATCTGCTAATTTTTACCGGAGTTATGGCCCTTTGATCTTCGAAAATTCACCGTGAGAAATTTTAGTTTTGCGCACTTTTTTTCTACACGCTTGCAGAAATGGAACTAATGTTTGGTATGTGAATCTACCATGATGAGTTACAGATCAAGTTTATGTTTCGTTTCTATCTGCTAATTTTTACGGGAGTTATGGCCCTTTGAACTTTGAAAATTCACTGAAAGGACTAGGTTCACGAAGGGGCATATTTGGCCTAATCTCGGATTTGGCCCGAATTCACTCTTATGATTTTATAAGTAGTATAGAAACACAAAATGTATTTTATTCAGATAATTTTCCTCGTTGGTTACCATGGCAACCGATCAAAAACAGACCCCTTGTTTCAGGTAAAATCTGAACTTGGTGCTTTTGAAACAATGACATTTGCATACATATCATTGTTATATTTATAAAAATCGTTTTGAAACAATCCAAAATTGCATGAATAGGATTAAACTTATTACTCAATCAAAAAAAATACATAATTTGATAAAATAATATTTTTATTTGTTGTCATGGCAACCAAAATACTAGTTTCAGTACTATGAAACATCTTTGTTTTATTTTTCCAATGCCTTAACACACACATAGCTTTATATCAATTTAGAGGACATGTTCTCAAAAAATCATTATTACAGAATTCTATGATAATGCGATTTCCTTTAAAAACAAAATACAACATTTTAGGTAAAAAAATAATACGTATCCATAGCAACGATGCGGGTGCAATATATTATGACCATGTTAATAATGAAGTTTGACTTTTCGTTTTATTGGCATAGTGTGAGGTTTAAACAATATTACCAAGCATGCATATTCTTTTTAATATTTTCTTTTTTTCTTTTGATGAAAAGGTCTTTTTAAATAAAACACTAGTTGCTATAGTAATAGCCACTAACCAATTTAAAACAAAAGGTCAATTTCGTCTGTCGGTTCGCGGATCGCATTTATCCGGATACGCTGGTGTCTTACTTCATCCAGGTACTGATCGACATGGTGTAAATGAAAAACTGACTACATAAATACTGATATAATCATCCTATTTAAACTGCAGAATGTTCAATGTCCATAACGATTTAAACACAACGGTAGCTCATTCTATATGTGGGAGGTCGCGACCGGTAATGACAAAAACTTTGAAGTATTTAGAGAATGTTATTTCGACAAACACTGGCATTTAAAAATGCAAGCCACCACAGGGACCTTAACACCGATGCCTCGTGTCACTGTAGGCTTGACACGCCAAAGAACCACCACCCCTGTACACTGCCCTGAGCACATGTCAAATGTCACTTCACTTATACCTAGTGACGTATCGATATAAGTGAATTATTCTTGACTGCGACGTTAAACCCACATTCAATCAATCCTAGACATAGTAAACAAGTACTTGGCAATAACGATAATATTTCATATGCAGTAGCAGCGGCATATGGATCCTTTGGCTCATCAAGTTTGACCCTGTCACTTGACCTTCAATTTAAATATTTATTAAGAATGCTCGATTATGAAGTACAGGGTGTACTTGCTTCATATAAGACGTTTGCTTTTAGACTTTTTTTTTAAAAAAAATTACAAAAATACGATATTTTGGCAGAGTGTTTATAACGACGGGCAAATCTATTCAAACCGTGTTATTGTATGCGTATATTCACGCCTGAATGTGTTCATTTATCAAGTATGAACCCTATTTGCATTGTATAGACTCCCTTATATTAACAAACACTCTACTGACACGGGTTAATAAATTAGCAGTGAACCATCGGCCCTCATTCAATTACAAATGCTGATGTGGGTGATGCTGCTGCTGCTGCTGATGATGATGATGATGAGAGAGGTGGTCAAAATGTTGATATTGAGACAATTTTAGTGGGGACACCAGCAACAATGCGGGATAAAAAACTAGCATCAACTAACTTACCGTAAATCCGGGGACGCGAGATTTGTATTTACATAGGTATATATTCCGCGCATCACTAGTGTTGGTCGAGTTTTTAAAAATGTTTCCAATATCTACACACTATACATATGTCGCAAAATTACTTGTGACATTAACGCATCAAGAAGGTACTTGTACAAATATGTGACATGATCTGTAAGGGTACAACACTCGTCGGTGAGACACTTTTACCGAACGCTGCATTAACATTATTTTAAATGCCTTAACCGAGGGAAGTATATTTCATATTTGACTACTTATCCTATAAAATTAATGGAAATTTTAAAAGTAGGTATTTAATTCCCTTCCGGGGTTGGTTCAAAAATACCCTTTTTTCTAATAGTTTGATATTTAAAGGTACCCTCGCATAGTGAATATTTTCTCAACCTTGCCAATTACGAGCTTTAGCTTCCGATGTGAAAGAGTATATTTTAGTGTTATATAACAAAACCTAACTAGGAATATATAACCAAAACTTTTCATATGCGTCTGTGTCTTAGGATATTTAAGTACATTTTGTCTAATTTACCAGCCGCGTGACTAAAACATTGAACAATTTAATACTGACAAACTTTAAATAAGTTGATCAATACGAGTTGGTATTTTAGTTGGAACAAGTTAATACTAGTCCAACTAATCAGCCCACTAAACCCCCATTTTAATTTTTTGACTTTTTGGAGGTTTGTGGTCTGACAGCTTCCATTATTGAATTCTTGAAATTTCTGGCGAAAACGGCAGAAACGAAAACACGCGTCGATAATTTCCAGTATTTCCTTACCTCGCTCTTGTTGACAACATGGAACACTTCCTAAAACATTATTCTACCGATCCATGCTTAATTTTTAATTAAAATAAATCGATATCGGTAGAAATACAAGGTTTTCTGATGTCTCTTCAGCTCTCTGTCACTTTCACATCGTGAAGACATTACTAATTTGCATTGACCAATCAGATCGCGCGTTGCATTTGGATGGTGAAACCCTCAGTTCTATCTTTAGAAAGCACAGTACTTAATTTTGAGAAATGAGACAATTGCATAAAAATTGAACAAGTTGGCATAAAATATAAAACGAGTTGACAAAAGTCGGAACTGGACCATATTGACACCGTATTGACATATTGATTAGTAGACACCGCGCGGGGATACTATGGGTCTACAGACGATGTCATAAACGTTTATATGCGGTAGAAAAGTCGGTATAAAATAACAAAAAATTGTGAACATTGATGAGAACGGTTAACTAATTACATCCAAAAGAGAGAGAAAAAAAAATAATGAGGTCGGTCGTGTGCGAACATCCATCCATCAAGTTTGAATGCCAACGCGCTAAACATTGCACCATGTACAACATTACGCAACACTGCTTTTAAAATTATCTTATTTTTGATACTGATAAATGGCCGTGTTTTTTGGCAATTTTTATATCTTTTTTGTTATTCTGTTAATTATTAAACTGTCGATAATGTCAACATTTAGTTGTTTCTTTCCAATCCATTTTTATTGGGGTTTATTTCAACATTGACTGTATTTTACGTTTTCACTGTGTCCGAGTCGCGGACTGTCTCATTGTACGGAATCATTATTTCCACATTGTGAGAAACATTAGGTAAATTTCCTAAAATTCTTTTATCACCTAAATTACACCAAGCAAAAAAAGACAGAAAGAACCATATTCGTATACATTTTGGCAACAGTTTAAATCCCGGTTTACGTCAGGGTTTGGAAGGTGCTCCAAGAGGAGGAAGGAGTTACCATGAAAAACGAAGCGTCGACGTGAAAATTGACAATTTTTCACACACATTTTGTTAAAATGAAGGGTGTGCGCAGCCATTAACCACAAATGTTGTATATAGATCGAAAGATATTACAAAAACCATTTAATACTGAAAAAATGGTGGTGGTTAACGAATGCGCACATATTAAATTTTTGAAATGTGTGCAACAAAAATGCACATTTTCTCAATTTTGTGCGTTTCTAACCAACTTTATGGCGATTTATCATAATCCTGGGTAATATTTTGCCGAAAAAAAACACACAGGATGCAAGTACTGATATTACTTAATATAAAACGAAAGATATTTTGGTGATTATTCTGTCTTTATTTTTTACCAAAATTTAGGCCAATGCAGGCGCAAAACGAATTTAGCCCTTTCAGTGTTCCGCTCTTTTTTTCTACACGCTTGCAGTTAATAAATTGTTTTTTGGTATGCAGGTCAACCATGATGAGTTACAGATCAAGTTTACGTTTCGTTTCATTCCACTAGTTTTTATGTGAGTTATGGCCCTTTGAACTTTGAAAATTCAATAAAATTTCAGTTTTTTGCACTTTTTTCTACATGCTTGCAGATAATGAATTTTTGAGAACTCCATTGCTGGTTTTTAATTTTACTATGATCAAGTTTTGCTTTACATCTTGAACAACACGTACAATTTATAACTATAAATCTTTGTACCATATAATAAGGTACATTTTACCTAAAACTTTGGGATTAGTGAAATATGCGACCGGTAGGGGACTCATTGTTTTGCAATACTCTCAGAATGCTTGTTTAAATTTTATTATGAAACTCGCCCCTGTGGTCTAAATGAGCTAAATAACATCGATATCAAAAGCTTAACTAGGGTCGACCAGAGAAATGTTTGCTACCTAAGCAAGTTAGAAATCAGTTTATTTACTGTGTATGTATCTTCTGACCAGAACAAAATAGCTGTAATCAACACACTGTCACCACTTCCACATGTTGCACCACACTCTTGATTCTGGTGGTTTCTTCCAGTTTAAGGTCCATCCTGTCCATGCATGTCTTCATTTCATTGAAACTGCCCATACAAATCTAGAGAAATTTTTTTTTTTAATTCATTTTGATCAGTCAATTCGCAACCAATTAATATTGAAATATAGACACCCGACTTGCCAAGTTCAAGGGCTTTTTTAGCCTATTGTTTTTAGGGTATTTTTTGCGCAAATCTAAATATTTCAGGATTTTCCAGGCCCATATATACTTCTGACCAAGTGTCATCAAATTCTGTCTGGTAGTTTCAGAGAAGTGGAGAATAGGTGTTAACGATGCATGTACAAACACACACGTACATACACGCGCTGCCCTGTGCGACCAGCTCACATGACCTTCGATCAGATGAGCTAAACACAAAATTCTGAGGAATAATCGTCCTGTCAATCATGTGTGATCTTGTGTGACAACAATAATTATTGAAAAGTATTTCATGGGAAAATTACCTCAGAAGACCCTGTCCGAAATGGTTTCGATCGCCTGAAATGAAGGACAAAATTTTGATTGTTCAAAATCGACTCGAATTTACAGAGTATAGGAAAAAACTGAGAAATGTTAAAATTAGACAATTTATAAATTATTTACGGGGTGATTTATATATGTATATTTTACTTTACATTTTTTAAGAATTCACAAAAATCAAGAAACTAAAGTATTGTGATTAGACTTTAGAAGTGTTAATTATATAGTGTGTTATATGAATCCTTATGTGATTGCAAATTAAACATATAATTTATCAGGAGCGAGTTGTTCGAAGCCTAGTTAGATTAATCAATTGATTAGTCAAAATTTAAATAATGCATAATTTTAAATCTGTTGTTAAATTAATGTTGAAAATATCGTAAGTGAATAGAATTTCAACAAATTGAAGCACACGATTAAAAACCTATGGATTTGATGATTATATAATGGTTTTTATTAATATTTTAAATCTGTGTTAATCATTGATGAAGCTAATCAAGCTTAGAACAACTGGGGCCAGGATGGTGAATGTACAGTTTAAAATTAAATACATTTAACAGATTTATATGTGATGGGACTAGGGTTTAATCTTCACAGATTTATTTCACTTTTGGATTTAGACATTCAACATGCTCTTCACTTCAACTATCCACTATTGCAGAAACATTAACTGTTTCATTTTTAGCTCACCTGGCCAAAGGCCATGTGAGCTTATGGCATGGCGTGCGTGCGTGCGTGCGTGCGTCAGTAAACTTTAATCTTCTCCTCTGAAACTACTGGGCCAACTGAAACCAAATTTGCCAGGGAAGGTCCTTGACAGAGTCTAACTATAGTTTGTTCAAATCATGACGATCGAATATCCAAGATGGCCGCTGTTACTAAAAATAGACAAAACCTAAAAAAATCTTCTTCTCTTGAACCACTCATTGGAGGCAAAAACTGATGTGATATTTGAATTCTACATAGTCTTAACCTTTAAGTTTGTTCATTTCATGAAATTTGGTGTAAAAATAGGTTACGCGTTTTTGCGTTTAATTTTGCAAAAATCGTAAAATATTTTTAAATTGTTATAACTTGACTATATGACCAGATAATGACATGGGGTTTTCAGTTTTGACATATTCTTGTAATTACCTTCAAAATGGTGTCAAGGTCAATTATGAAGGTCATGACCTAATTTTTTACCTTTCTTATATTATTTATTATCTCAAAAACTATAAACTTTTTGTATAGGCATGTATATTGGAATATTATTTGTATTGATGTAACGATTATTTTGATATATAGATTAAGGTCATTGGTTCAAAGGTCAAGGTCACAGATGTGAAAGAATACTGAAATGGCTCATTATCTTGAAAACTATTAACTTTTTGTATAGGCTTGTATATTAGAATGTTGTAGGTATTGATACAACGATCATTTTGATGTATAGTAAAAGGTCATGGGTCCAAAGGTCAAGGTCACAGTAGCAAAACAATACCAAAATCGTTAATTATCTCGAAAACTATAAAGTTTTTGTATAGGCATGTATATTGGAATGTTGTTGGTTTTGATGTAACGATCATTTTGATATATAGATTTAGGTCATTGGTTTTGAGGTCAAGGTCACAGATGCGAAAGAAACCTGAAATGGTTCATTATCTTGAAAACTATTAACTTTTTGTATAGGCTTGTATATTAGAATGTTGTAGGTATTGATACAACGATCATTTTGATGTATAGTAAAAGGTCATGGGTCCAAAGGTCAAGGTCACAGTAGCAAATCAATACCAAAATCGTTAATTATCTCGAAAACTATAAACTTTTTGTATAGGCATGTATATTGGAATGTTATTGGTTTTGATGTAGCGATCATTTTGATACATAGATTTAGGTCATTGGTTTAAAGGTCAAGGTCACAGATGCGAAAGAAACCTGAAATGGTTCATTATCTTGAAAACTGTAAACTTTTTGTATAAGCATGTATATTGGAATGTTGTAGGTATTGATACAACGATCATTTTGATGTATAGAAAAAGGTCATGGGTCCAAAGGTCAAGGTCACAGTAGCAAAACAATACCAAAAAGGTTAATTATCTCGAAAACTATCAACTTTTTGTATAGGCATGTATATTGGAATATTGTTGGTATTGATGTAACGATCATTTTGATATATAGATTAAGGTCATTGGTTCAAAGGTCAAGGTCACAGATACCAAAGAATACTGAAATGGTTCATTATCTTGAAAACTATTAACTTTTTGTATAGGCATGTATATTGGAATGTTGTAGGTATTGATACAACGGTCATTTTGATGTATAGAAAAAGGTCAAGGGTCCAAAGGTCAAGGTTACAGTAGCAAAACAATACCAAAATCGTTAATTATTTCGAAAACTATAAAGTTTTTGTATAGGCATGTATATTGGAATATTGTTGGTTTTGATGTAACGATCATTTTGATATATAGATTTAGGTCATTGGTTTTAAGGTCAAGGTCACAGATGCGAGTTACAAGTTTCATAAATATCTAAATATCCACATCAGAAATATTGCTCCTTAAATGTAGTATTTATTGTGTTTTTTTGTGCTGTTTACAGCCCAGGTGAGCGGTACAGGCCCTTTTGGGCCTCTTGTTTACTACATTTTTTACTCCACCTACCTGCTCTTGCTCGTCTTCTCCCTATATTTATGGACCAGCTGGACATGTGATAACTGGTGATCTCAATATAATCGAAGACACTAATTTAAGATCTTTACTTTCAAAAGGTCCTAAATATAGAGAAACTTAACCTTTTGCTTGAGGACAAAATTTCAGACTGTTGAAGAGTACGCCTGACGTTGGGCTAAATTAGAAGATGTTGAGCTTGATACCTGGATAAAGGTTTTGAGATCTTTGGTTAAAACTAGGATTGTCAAACTTAAAGGGTCTATGAGTACTATACAGTCTTCAGTATTCAAGGATCCAGAAATCAAGGCAATTCTAACAGACATACACAACAAATATGTTGTTGTCCCAGCTGACAAGGCTTCCAACAACACTATTCTCGTTTGTAGGAGATTCTACCTTGAATGTCTTATTAAGGAGCTAGGTTTAGTTAGTATATCAAATAACCCTGCATATACTAGAACTAATTTTACCAAAGATGAAGTTCTTTCCAACCATAGGGGAGTTTTCGAGTCTTTCGGTATCAATCTTAAAGAAGAAGATCTTGATCTTGCTTACTCTTGTTCTTCCTTACTTGTATTGGATTCCTAAACTCCATAAAAATCCATACAAGGAAAGATATATAGCAGGCTCATCTAAATGTACTACTAAATCATTATCGGTAACTCTAACACAAATTTTAACAATCGTCAAAGATGGTCTTCAGTCTTTTTGAGAAAAAGTATATTCTACATCTGGAATCAACCAAATGTGGATTCTCAAAAATTCTACAGAATTACTTGAACATCTTGCTTCTAATTCTTTTTCTCATGTAAAAAGTATAAAAACATTTGATTTTTCTACACTATACACCACTATCCCTCATTCTAAATTGAAAGAACGTCTTAAAGAAATTATTCACTTGTCTTTCTTTTACAAAAACGGTAAACAAAGTTACAAATATCTGGTGCTGAACAGGGATTCTGGTTATTTTGTCAAGCATCATACGGATTCCAAACAAAAATATACTGAAGATGCCATCAACAAAATGTTGGAGTTTTTATAGATAACATATTTGTTGTGTTTGGTAATATAGTTTTTCAGCAAAAATCGGTATACCAAAGGGTACAAACTGTGCACCATTGCTTGCTGATTTGTTTCTTTATTCTTATGAAGCAGAATTTATGCAGAACCTTGTTAAATCTAGACAGAAGACTGTCGCAAAATCATTCAAATCAACATACAAATATATAGATGACATTCTGTCTCTTAACAATCCTAAATTTTGAGACTATGTAAATGTCATCTATCCTATTGAGCTTGAAATAAAAGACACGACTGGTTCCTCAAGTTCTGCTTCATATTTAGACTTATACCTGGATTATGACGCACACGAAAGGCTATATTTGAAACTTTATGACAAACGTGATGACTTCAATTTTTCTATTGTCAACTTTCCTTTTTTATGCAGCAATATACCTGCTTATGGTGTATTTGTTTCCCAATTAATACGCTATGGTAGAGCTTGTTCCCACTACGAGACTTTGTACAACGAAGTAGGCTGCTTGCAAATATATTGTTGACTCAAGGATATTGCAAGCCTAGGCTTATCAAGGCCCCCCAAAAGTTTTATGGCCGTCATCACAGTATTGTTGATAAGTTTGATGTCTCTGTGTCCAGAATTGCCCTGGATATATTTGACGTCTCGTAGTTCCATGTTCCTTTCACATAATTTTTATTACACACGTGGTGGGTGTAGCTAGCTAAACAGGAGGTGCTTACCCTTCCGGAGCACCCGACCTCACTTCCCTGGTGGAAATTCACGTGTCTAACCTAACTTGTCAGTTCCAAAGGTTTTACTTTGCTTCTGAATTGTGATTCGGACATGGATTAGTATGTTTGTTTTTGATTGTTGATTACTACATGTAGCTTAGATTTACTCCCACATTAGAAGATTCACATAGTAAAAGATTCCAAAAGCATGTTTATATTTAATTCAATTCAATAAGTCTTTATTGGTTCTACACATATATTACATTTATAGCCACAACAAATATCCAAGGCGGCAAATACATAATATACATAATAGATACATATTCAATCTTAATTAATATTTAGAAAATCATTTCTTTTAAATACAAAATATAAATATTTTGCAAATTAATAATAATATCGTCATTTTTATTAGATAATAAACTAACAAATTTAGACATATTTGGCCAACGACAAAACCATTTTTTGAAATATTTTTCTTAAATCTACATATAATGGACAAACCAAGAAAAATGATATTCATTTTCAATACAATTAGAATAACAACATTTATACATCTTTAAATTCGTGTCGATATTTTCATATCTACAAGTTTCTATTTGAAAATTATGTGATGGAATCCTAAATTTGGTTAAAACCGACCTCAAATTACTGTTTTGTATACAATCTAAATACGGTTCAAATTTATTTTGATTTTTAAACTTTGAATAATATTATAATTTACTTGATTAAACCATTGTTGATGATACTCATTTTGTAGTGTTACCTTGATAACACAAAAAATTAGGTATAACAATATCCTGTTGCATCCACATATAAGCTAAACCTAAGGATTCTAATAAATTTTAACAAGAGATGCCCAATTATTACCTTTATAGTTACAATTATTGTCCGCATCAACTCTTAGAATATTATAAACATTATATAACAAACTATTAACACATTTTAAATTTTGTCATTTTCTTACATAAGAGAGAGGAAATCTCCCTAGCTAACATAGATAGCTGTGTTACAAGAAGATCTTTTAACTTTAAGTATGCATTTACAATATTTAATACGCAGGCGTTCAATTGCATTAGCCGGGTGTAATCTCCAAACCTCTGCACCATAACTTAAAATAGGTGAGATCATAGTATCAAAAATGTGTAAAATATTTGAAACATTTAAAAGCAATACCGTTTTTCATACCATTTACTACAATTCATATTTCAGCCGCTGTAATTTCTGAATCTAACATTTTATCAGAAAGTATTAAAATCATCATAAACAACATCATATTAGTACTACCATACATATCTTTAAAGTAATGAAAAAATTCATTAACATTAATTTTAGTATTTACATTATTTACACTCTGTTTTACATTTTTAACATCCCTCCAAAATTTTTTAGGTTGTGTTTTGGCTATACTTGATAACTTTCTACTTTGTTACTGTTTAATGCGTAATTTATGTTTCTTTTTAATTCTGTAATATTTCTTTGTTTAACAAAGACAGCCCTGTTCATATCACTACGGTTTCCATAATACTCATTTCTTAGCTATAAAAATCTTAACCTCTCAGTTTTACATGCATCATTAGACCATGTGTTGAACTGACGATTATCTTCAACCTTGCCTATGATGACATCTTTACAGAAGTACGCTAGAGCATTATCATACATAAATGAACAAAAATCATTTACAACATTATAAATATTATGATGCACATGTATATTAGAAACAATAATATCTTACTTGTATTTAATAGCGTCAATTATAGAACTGTATTGATCGCTCTTACTAGCGTCCCATATCAATCTGGTTTATGTTTAACTTTGTTTTTTTTCGACACAGTCTACATTACATGGCATTGAGAAGTACAACGGTGAATGTGCTGAAATCGCATTCTGATCTAATACTAAAAAATCACAAATAACATCTACAGAGTCTACGTTTATTAGTAAATAATCAGTAAGACTAGCCCCATTATTTGAAAAATAAATACAACTACCCAAATGACTTGTCACCACCAAGTCTACCGTTTCCAATTATTATAGCTGTATTTTTACATAATCTTATCAACCTTCAACTATTTACATTTACTACATTGTCACTTGTACATCTAGTCAGATTTTCAACCAGTAAATTCTCATCAAGATTCATACACTGATCATAGTTATGATCGAAGATAAAGTCATTAAATTTACCAAGTCTGGAAATTAAATCACCACTAATTAAAAGTTTACCTTTATTTTTGTATTTCACTACATAAGATTCTAACACATCAAAAAGTCTATATCCTCTCTTCTTAAAACATCAGAATCATGAGGTAAAATATAAATCATACATATATAAATATCCTCTTCTATATTAAAACATTCTTTCTTTAATTTTATCCATAAAATACCATCATTGTTCTTTTTCTAAAACGTCAAAAGTACCTTCTAACCCTATTTTATAATGCAGAGATGAACCACCGCTAACTCTTTGACTTTTACTTACCCGCTATTTTTTCCCAATCATATTTTGATGAATAATGACATTCTCAATTCCACAACTTCACAAAAGACATTTCCTTTACCTTATCTTTGATGCATGGAAACAATGTTACAATCTTTTCAATATAAAATTTTACATAGATTTATTTCTCATAATAAACTGTAATATAAAATGAAAATGAAATCTGATCAATTCTGCTCTTATTGTAAAACTCACGAAGACACCATTAAATATAGATTTTATACCTGTGAGATTATACAAAGCTTTTGGTTTAAATTTTAAAAAATGATGAAACAGTTTTAACATTATATAAGATATCTCCAGCATGTGTAATTTTTGATTTTTATGATATTAATGTGGAACGTAACATTATTGCACTCTGTTAGCAAGTATTTTATTCAATACTCAAACATCCAAGACTTTTCTCCGCATTTTTGTTAAGTATAAACAAAATACAATGTATTAAATGTCTTTCTGCTATAAAGACAATTTGAATGAGTTCAATAATAAATGGTCTGCTATATTCAAATCATTTTATATATAAAAAAAATTGTACACGTAGATTTTGAGATGAATGATGTGAAAATTTTTTTGTAACTGTACTATAACTATATTATGTTATCTATTTGAATTGTTATGCCTAATTTGTATTATACATGTATACTCATATTGTGCTTAGTAATATTTGAAAAAAATTAAAAGAGCCATTAAAAAGCACATAGCAGCACTATACACGCCATTTCTCGACATTTCAATGGTTAAAAAGGGTCATAAGGTGGTTTTATTAGTTTAGTTCATCTCATTCATATTATTTAATTCAGCGTTTTGTGTGCTCTCAATATTCCTGAATAAAAGTCTAATTTTGTGAACAACAAATTTCGTAGACATAAAAGAAACACTAACAAACATGCCATGTGAACCGGATAAGATAATGAATACATAATCAAGAAGATCAGAATAAAAAATATCTGCAAAGATTCCCAGAAGCCAAGGAAACGCACACAATACGCATGACCGGATGTAGAGAGGAATAAAAGAACGGGTGACTTTTATAGTGCTCATTGATTTTATAGTATGGTTGTATCTAGATATCAATATAGAGGTAGTAACAAGTGTAATGATGTTAGTAAGAATAGAAATTAACACGGGAAGTGTAAACGCTATCAAATTTGCCGGATATCCGGAAATAAAACATATCTGACCAGTGTATCCTATCGGAATATCTGTAAAAATATCAAGTAATGCACATGGTACAACAAACCCAGCAGGGAGAATGTAACCCAAAAATATAGTTCTAAATGGAAGTCCGGTTTTTAAAACTAGAGCCCCGGGAGAATTTCTTATTTTGCCCATCGTCTGTAGAACATCAACACAAAAAACCGACATCCAGAAAAATGTACAAAGCCATAGATAGTGAGACATAACAGCGATAGTCAAGCATAGCTCGTAAATGAAATTAGCACCTACAGCTGTTATAAAGAAAAGTTGGGCATTGAAAAGTGACAGCATCATATGTTTGGATATCTTTCCAGCAGTATGCTGAAAAAGTCCTAAATGTTGGTAAACTGACATTGTAACAAAAAGTGATAAACAAGATAATCCCAAGGTCATGTAGGTTAAGATAGATTTTGGACGCCATTTTGTATTCATCGTCAGTCCTGCAGTGTTATTACTTATGTTCGTGTTGATATTTTCCTTATACGTAGCTATCCAATCTTCAACGACAAAATCCATGTCATCTTTGACACCTATTGTTCCATTAACATATACTGGCACATAGTCCGATACAGGTTTGAATCCCTGAAATATTTCTATAATTCTGTTTAAGTTTTTCCGGCTAATTGTTTGAGAAGCTATAGTTGTTGTTGTTTTTTCTCGATGACAATCTACTGGTACGTCTTCTATCTTGGATATTGTTACATCTTTGTCAATGTGCTTTTCTCTGTAGGCCCAAGACATATTTGAAATCTCTGTTATCAAAGAAGAAATTTGTTCATGTGTTCTTGCTGCATTAATAGTGTATTTTAATCCGCCCTCAAATACACAGCATTTTTCTTGGTCGTTATTGGAACACCAATACATACCTGATATAAAGTTTAAATATATATCATATGTATGTATAGGCCATGACATATAAACAAACGTTAATGCTCGTATTACAGTAGCTGGATCAATGACGTCATTGGATATAAAATCCTGTCGTAAAGTTACTTTGTAATTCTTTATAAGTTCTTCAGTACAGACGTCTGGGGATTTGTCGACACAATCACCGCATACGTCCTGTATAACAAAAAAAATTAAACCTATAACACTATAAATTCATTCCGATTTATACGGTTTTAAAGATGTTAAAACACAGAATTCCTACAAACTGGATTCATAAATATAACAAAAAGAAGTTATCCTTTGTAATTTATAACGTCACATTATGTCGGAGATTTGGTATAGACTTTTACCTTGCCAAAAGATCAAGAATTGATCACACTGTTACTACAGGTAGAAGTTTTCTAATTACGCATTATACATGTGTTAACTTAACAGGACTAGACAACCGTATCGGAATACAATTTCTCATCAGTAGGGATTGAACCAAAATTGTGAAACCAAAATGTTTTCGAGGGGTTGAAAAATATCCAAAGGACAAAAATATTTTTAAGATGTAGCTAAGGATATACTTTGCACGAGGGAGTATACCTTAGTTTAAAAGTTTTTTTTATATTTTGACCAGCAGCAAATTTAGTTTAAAGTATATTTACAAAGAACATCATATCTCACCACTGATACAAGACAATAAAATCTAGTTCCTTATGAAGTATGTCCGTCATCAGAATATTGTTGATAAATATGCATTCTGTGTATCCAAAATTACAATGAATATAATTGACGTCACATAGTTACTTTCCAGTCCAAATTTTATTCATACACGTGGCGCGTATAGCCTACTAAA
Organism: Anadara kagoshimensis; assembly: GCA_021292105.1. Taxonomy (NCBI): domain Eukaryota; kingdom Metazoa; phylum Mollusca; class Bivalvia; order Arcoida; family Arcidae; genus Anadara; species Anadara kagoshimensis. The sequence continues at coordinate 52,529 of CM037869.1, forward strand.
CAGAATGTGCTTACCCTTTCGGAGCACCAACCCCACTTCCATGATGGGAGTTCAAGCGTTTAACTTAGTTTGCCAGCTTCAAAGTTTGTACTTTGCCATAGGATTGTGATTTGGACAAGAATTGGTATGTTTGTTTGTACTTTGCTATAGGATTGTGGCTTGGACATGGATTGGTATGTTTGATTTTACTTTGCTATAGGATTGTGATTTGGACAAGAATTGGTATGTTTGTTTGTACTTTGCTATAGGATTGTGATTTGGACATGGATTGGTATGTTTGTTTGTACTTTGCTATAGGATTGTGGTTTGGACATGGATTGGTATGTTTGATTTTACTTTGCTATAGGATTGTGATTTGGACATGGATTGGTATGTTTGTTTGTACCTTGCTTATAGGCTTGTGGTTTGGACATGGATTGGTATGTTTGATTTTACTTTCCTATAGGATTGTGATTTGGACATGGATTGGTATGTTTGTTTGTACCTTGCTATAGGATTGTGGTTTGGACATGGATTGGTATGTTTGTTTGTACTTTGCTATAGGATTGTGATTTGGACATGGATTAGTATGTTTGTTTGTACTTTCCTATAGGATTGTGGTTTGGACATGGATTGGTATGTTTGATTTTACTTTGCTATAGGATTGTGATTTGGACATGGATTGGTATGTTTGTTTGTACCTTGCTATAGGATTGTGGTTTGGACATGAATTGGTATGTTTGTTTTCACTTTGCTATAGGATTGTGATTTGGACATGGATTGGTATGTTTGTTAGTACCTTGCTATAGGATTGTGGTTTGGACATGGATTGGTATGTTTGTTTTTACTTTGCTTTGGGATCGTGGTTTGGACATGGATTGGTATGTTTGTTTGTACTTTGCTATAGGATTGTGGTTTGGACATGGGTTGGTATGTTTGTTTTTACTTTGCTTTGGGATTGTGATTTGGACATGGATTGGTATGTTTGTTTTTTCTTTGCTATAGGATTGTGGTTTGGACATGGATTGGTATGTTTGTTTTTACTTTGCTATAGGATTGTGGTTTGGACATGGATTGGTATGTTTGTTTTTACTTTGCTTTGGGATCGTGGTTTGGACATGGATTGGTATGTTTGTTTTTACTTTGCTTTGGGATTGTGATTTGGACATTGATTGGTATGTTTCTTTTTTCTTTGCTATAGGATTGTGGTTTGGACATGGATTGGTATGTTTGTTTTTACTTTGCTTTGGGATCGTGGTTTGGACATGGATTGGTATGTTTGTTTGTACTTTGCTATAGGATTGTGGTTTGGACATGGGTTGGTATGTTTGTTTTTACTTTGCTTTGGGATTGTGATTTGGACATGGATTGGTATGTTTGTTTTTACTTTGCTAAAGGATTGTGGTTTGGACATGGATTGGTATGTTTGATTTTACTTTGCTATGATATTGTGATTTGGACATTGATTGGTATGTTTGTTTTTACTTTGCTAAAGGATTGTGGTTTGGACATGGATTGGTATGTTTGTTTTTACTTTGCTATGGGATTGTGATTTGGAGATGGAGTGGTATGTTTGTCTTTACTTTGCTATAGGATTGTGATTTGGACATTGATTGGTATGTTTGTATTTACTTTGCTAAAGGATTGTGGTTTGGACATGGATTGGTATGTTTGTTTTTGCTTTGCTTTGGGATTGTGATTTGGACATGGATTGGTATGTTTTTTGTACTTTGCTATAGGATTGTGGTTTGGACATGGATTGGTATGTTTGTTTTTGCTTTGCTTTGGGATTGTGATTTGGACATGGATTGGTGTGTTTGTTTTTACTTTGCTTTGGGATTGTGATTTGGACATGGATTGGTATGTTTGTTTTTACTTTGCTAAAGGATTGTGGTTTGGACATGGATTGGTATGTTTGTTTTTGCTTTGCTTTGGGATTGTGATTTGGACATGGATTGGAATGTTTATTTGTACTTTGCTAAAGGATTGTGATTTGGACATGGATTGGTATGTTTGTTTTTACTTTGCTAAAGGATTGTGGTTTGGGCATGGATTGGTATGTTTGTTTTTACTTTGCTATGGGATTTTGATTTGGACATGGATTGGTATGTTTGTCTTTACTTTGCTATAGGATTGTGATTTGGACATTGATTGGTATGTTTGTTTTTACTTTGCTAAAGGATTGTGGTTTGGACATGGATTGGTATGTTTGTTTTTGCTTTGCTTTGGGATTGTGATTTGGACATGGATTGGTATGTTTGTTTTAACTTTGCTAAAGGATTGTGGTTTGGACATGGATTGGTATGTTTGTTTTTACTTTGCTTTGGGATCGTGGTTTGGACATGGATTGGTATGTTTGTTTGTACTTTGCTATAGGATTGTGGTTTGGACATGGGTTGGTATGTTTGTTTTTACTTTGCTTTGGGATTGTGATTTGGACATGGATTGGTATGTTTGTTTTTTCTTTGCTATAGGATTGTGGTTTGGACATGGATTGGTATGTTTGTTTTTACTTTGCTATAGGATTGTGGTTTGGACATGGATTGGTATGTTTGTTTTTACTTTGCTTTGGGATCGTGGTTTGGACATGGATTGGTATGTTTGTTTTTACTTTGCTTTGGGATTGTGATTTGGACATTGATTGGTATGTTTCTTTTTTCTTTGCTATAGGATTGTGGTTTGGACATGGATTGGTATGTTTGTTTTTACTTTGCTTTGGGATCGTGGTTTGGACATGGATTGGTATGTTTGTTTTTTCTTTGCTATAGGATTGTGGTTTGGACATGGATTGGTATGTTTGTTTTTACTTTGCTATAGGATTGTGGTTTGGACATGGATTGGTATGTTTGTTTTTACTTTGCTTTGGGATCGTGGTTTGGACATGGATTGGTATGTTTGATTTTACTTTGCTATGATATTGTGATTTGGACATTGATTGGTATGTTTGTTTTTACTTTGCTAAAGGATTGTGGTTTGGACATGGATTGGTATGTTTGTTTTTACTTTGCTATGGGATTGTGATTTGGAGATGGAGTGGTATGTTTGTCTTTACTTTGCTATAGGATTGTGATTTGGACATTGATTGGTATGTTTGTATTTACTTTGCTAAAGGATTGTGGTTTGGACATGGATTGGTATGTTTGTTTTTGCTTTGCTTTGGGATTGTGATTTGGACATGGATTGGTATGTTTGTTTGTACTTTGCTATAGGATTGTGGTTTGGACATGGATTGGTATGTTTGTTTTTGCTTTGCTTTGGGATTGTGATTTGGACATGGATTGGTGTGTTTGTTTTTACTTTGCTTTGGGATTGTGATTTGGACATGGATTGGTATGTTTGTTTTTACTTTGCTAAAGGATTGTGGTTTGGACATGGATTGGTATGTTTGTTTTTGCTTTGCTTTGGGATTGTGATTTGGACATGGATTGGAATGTTTATTTGTACTTTGCTAAAGGATTGTGATTTGGACATGGATTGGTATGTTTGTTTTTACTTTGCTAAAGGATTGTGGTTTGGGCATGGATTGGTATGTTTGTTTTTACTTTGCTATGGGATTTTGATTTGGACATGGATTGGTATGTTTGTCTTTACTTTGCTATAGGATTGTGATTTGGACATTGATTGGTATGTTTGTTTTTACTTTGCTAAAGGATTGTGGTTTGGACATGGATTGGTATGTTTGTTTTTGCTTTGCTTTGGGATTGTGATTTGGACATGGATTGGTATGTTTGTTTTTACTTTGCTAAAGGATTGTGGTTTGGACATGGATTGGTATGTTTGTCTTTACTTTGCTATAGGAGTGTCCTGGATATATTTGACGTCCCATAGTTCCATGTTCCTTTTACACTATTTTGATTACACACGTGGCGGATTAGTATGTTTGTTTAAAATAATTCAAACATAATATTGTACTTACCGACAACGATTGTTTTATTTCATCTGTTTTACATTCGTGTTCAGTTCCTCTATTGTTAGGTCGAGTGTAAAATACCCCTGTCAGCTTTAAATCACCATAACCTTTCACATCCAATGTTTCAGTATATTGCGCTTTTTCCAAACACCGCATCTCTGCGTCAATCTTGCCCTTATAGCAATAAATATTTCTGTAATATGCTTCGTTGTAATTTCCCACCGTTCCAATTGTAACAGGATTCTGATACCTTAAACATAAATCATCCTCCGTTGTTATATTATCTATGTCTTTAGTTTTGACACAAAATCGAATCGTGGCTGATTTTGGAGGAATGAACCACAAAAAGCAATGCTCCCTGAGGTAAACCATCTTCTGTAAAATTGTGACATTTAAATGAAATATTTTATTGAAATGACACTTGTCTGTTTCATAATAAAATGCAACTGTCCATACGCGATAACTCCGTAAATCATGACAGGACGCACAAAATCTGTTCTTGAATGTCAACCCGTTTTCTGTTGTAACAGGAAACACACCTTCAGTCCGACATAGGGTAGACATATTCGGATAGTGTTGCTCTGCTGCAGATGGACATTTGGACACCATAAAAACTCCAAATACTTTGTCATAATGTGTCTGTATTGTTTTAGTTTCACACGTCATGTATTTAATTTTGTCTATTACTATTGAAGAATTTTTCGTTTTCATCGTCTGTTGATTCACATCGTGACAGCAATCGTGGTAAATGTTACATAAGTCATCACAGTAACACACTGGAATGGTTCCGGTTACTTCACTAGTGTCACATGTTCCTAATGATTTACACGGGTTTTGTCGTCCTTGGTTGTCTGCGTTCACATCCCGCCTCTGGATTTTAACAGTTGTACTGCGGCGTACTCTTGCAAAATAATTCACTTTCCTGCCAGGCATGTATACCATACGGTCATTTAGATGAAGTGAAGGCGTCACAAAATAATTGTAGTAAAAAATCAGAATCAAAAGTACTAACAGAAAATTTGTTTTGGTATATCTACAAAATTGACCCATCCTAATGACTTTTAAAACGTATCTGTTATTGTGGTTTTGAGTTGGACAAGGACTGTTATACCTGGTGTTTAATTAAGTGTCGGAGCTCTTTATATACAGCTAGAGTTATAACTAAAGGGCGTGATCTTGCAGTTGATTAATCAAGGCGTGGCAGACTATGGCGTATATCGTATACTGCCTTATTACCGTTTCTTTATTATTGGAAAGTCAATTTGAAATTATAATGGATATGTAGAGGACAGAATGGAATGGATTAATGGTGTTAACAACTAAATCTATATTCTTTCGTTAATATCAGGACAGGCATTTCTGGGTACTCGAGACAAACCAACCATCTACGTCAAGCGAACGGTCACTTTCTCACACCAAGCGTTGTACAACAGCGAATAGAAGAAAATAATTTACTATTAAAAACAAGTTTTTTACAACCAACAGTTTCATCGGTACAAATTTATCAAACAAATATCCATAAAAAAAAATAATAATAAAAAATGCTTCCGCTTTGAATGACGGGTTGACTGAACGCGCCAAAATCAAAATCCCTGTCCATAAAATTTTTTGACAAATGGTTTGTAATTGTGACTCAGATGCCGCGTAGTCTTGGAACAGGTACTCCAACGAGTCAAGGGCAACCTGGCTGAAATATAAAAGAAAATTATGTGAGTCTATAACAAGTTTCCCTTTTTGACTCGCAGACAATTCAAATCATGTATAGAATATTTCCATTATTCTCTTAATCTCTATTTTATCACATATCTCTTTTTTTTGTTCTTTTTCAGGACAGGATGGAGTTGTGGCAATATATTTCAGAGGAGAAGGGAGCTTTCTATCAATCTTCAACCCCTATAATTTGGTTTATGAAGATGCGGAATATATTTCTGCGGAAAAATTATATCAAGAAATAAAAGCATTATATCATAAACGCGATGATATAAAATGTAATTTGATGTATTCTAAGACGGCAATAGAAGTTAAAAAAATATCTAAAAATATTGCCACAGTTCCATCCTGGACGAAATAGAAGTATAATAAAAACATATACTTACTGTGAAATTCAATCAATGTTCAAAATTAAAAGAATATCTAAAAGCTACCAAAGATAAGCCACTTATACATGTTGATCCCAATAATTATTGGGGACAGGTTTTACAATAAGAGGTTGCAATGTTATGGGTGAATTGTTAGAAGAAGCCAGAAGAGAAACTTTTTCAAAATGAGTCATTTTTCTTTTTTCCATTTTTTCTTTATATATATATCTATAAAAATATGTATGCATGTATGTATGTATGTATGTCCATTTTGGAAAAAACGGACATGTTATGTTAAGGTGATGTCTGTGGGTCTAAGGACATGTTATATTAAGGTTATGTCTGTGGGTCTAAGGACTGGAGTATTCTGGTGATATTTCACATGCTAACGGTCAACAATTTTACAGATTCTTATCAAGTATAATAAATGATAGGGACATGCATATAATATACATTTTGACTGTGCTCCTCTCCTCCATCTTGGTTTATAGACACCATGTACTTTAGCTGTACAGTTTGTAATGTACTCATGTTATATAGTTATGCTACCTCTAAGTAAAGTATCTGGTACTTGAATGTATTGATTTTGAGTCTTTCAGTGTGTATTATTTCATTTGAAATGATAATTCAATATACCTATTTTTGTCATTTTGGAAAACTTTTATGAACTAGATAAATTATCTTGATACTTATAATGTTTATGTGTAAACTTACATTGGTTAATCAAGACTACTGTTTTAGTTACTATGTATTATGTAAGTGTACACTCACTGATCAAGAATTTAATTTATAGACTACCTAGTCATGCCAGCTGGCATTGGTAGCACGACCGAACTTTTAGTTAGCCATCTTACAGCAAAACTTTATGGTGAAAAGCTAGCCTTTATTTACAATCAAGTATACAAATGTAGATATATTGTTTAATAAGTTTTTAATATTATTCATGTCCCCTTTATCCAATGAAAAGGCTCTATATAGGATCAAGGATGGGCCGTTCTTTACACTTTGTGTTACATGTTACAGTATTGTTGATAAGTTTGATGTCTCTGTGTCCAGGATTGCCCTGGATATATTTGGCGTCTCATAATTCCATGTTCCTTTCACACAATTTTGATTACAAACGTGGCGGGTGTAGCTAGCTAAACAGGAGGTGCTTACCCTTCCGGAGCACCCGGACTCACTTCCCTGGTGGAAGTTCACGTGTCTAACCTAACTTGTCAGTTCTAAAATTTACTTTGCTTCTGGATTATGATTCGGACATGGATTAGTATGTTTGTTTTTGATTACACTATACTCACCTTTAAAATCACAACAAGAACACTATACACATATTCTGTCTACCTTATAAAACTAGTGCTATGTTTAAAAATATGCACATTAATCACCTTCATTATAATGAAAACATACTCTGTCAATCCTATAAAACTAATGTTATGTATAACAAATATGCATATTAATCACCTTCATTTTAATGAACACATACTCTGTCCACCTTATAAAACTAGTGCTATGTATAAAAATATGCACATTAATCACCTTAATTTTAATGAAGATTCTTAAAACAAACTGTAGTCAGATGTTTCTACTGTTGATGCGTATTATAATAAATATTGGTAATTGCATTGTAATTGTCAACTATAGGCCTTTATGTTTGCAGGGCATATGTTTATATAACAAAACTCTGGTGTTAAAAAAAACTGCTTATAGATGTTCCTCTTTATTGATGGAGATATATAATACACTTTCTATACTCACTGCAAATTGTCGAGGTTTAAAAAATATGGAAAACGTAGAGATACAAATGTAGATTTAACAGTAGAAGGGAAAAAATAACATTAAAAATATATATGCACCCAATGAGGATCGCCCTCAAGTTTTTAACTCTTTATCTCAAACTCTTTAAGAATTCACAAATGAAACATTCATTATAAATGGAGGTTTCAACTTAGTCCTTAGTCAAGAATTAGATACACGTGGGTATATTAGAGAAAATAATCCAAAGCAAAGGAACTGTTCTTAATACGAAGAAGGAATTCAACTTAATTGTCCCATTCAGAGAACTATACCCTGATGCTAGAAAGTATACTTGGCGCAAGAAAGAGCCTCTAGTGTCTGAAAATTTCATGCCTATATCATTGATGTAAAAATGCACCCAGTTACAGATCAGACCATTCAACTGTATCTCTTTTCTTTAAAATTAATGAATTTTAAAGAGGTAGAGGCCTTTTGAAGTTCAACAATTCATTTCTTAAAGAAGAGAAATATCCAGATATAGTCAAAGAATATATCAAGAAGATCAAATCACAGTATATGATCCCAGTGTATAATATGAATAATATAGAAACAGTTAGTAATGGCAAAATTCATTTTTCGATTAGATCAAGAGTTCCTAGAAATTCTTCTACTAGAAATAAGGGAGAAAACCATATCATATTCATCATATCGCAAAAATTATTTCAACAAAAAGGGGTAAAATCATTGGCAGAAATTTTGGAATTAGAAAACAAGTCACTGGATACAAACGAAATTGATGATAAGAAAAAAGAGCTAGAAGAATTCACAAAGGAAAAATGAAAGAGAATTTAATTAGATCAAAAGTTAGATGGGTGGATGAGGGGGAAAAAACTACAAAATATTTTTGCAGCAGTCTTGAAATACGAAATTGTTCCGAAAATTATAAAGGACGATAACTTAATTGTTACCGGTCAAAAAGAAATTCTTTCTGAAACCAAAAACTTTTACTTTAATCTTTATAATGAAGGAAATGATGAATGTGATATGGATTTAAATTATATAATCAGGGATATAAAATATAAACATTTTAAGCAAAGATCAAAAACAAAGTTTAGAAGGTTACATTACTAATATAGAAATTCATTCGGTTTTGAAAAAAAATAAAAAATAAAAAAAAGTCCTGGTTCAGATGGTTTTACTGCACAGTTGTTAAAATTCTTTTATAACGACTTGGTCAGCTTTATTAGATGGTCATTAAATGAAGGATTTCAATCTGGTACTATGTCTATAACACAACGTCAAGGTATAATTACTTACATACCAAAAGGGATAAACTCAAACAATTTCTTAAGAACTGGAGACCAATATCATTGCTGAATAAAAGCATCAGGCTGTATAGCTGAAAGTTTAAAACATGTACTCCCGTATATTGTTTCAAAAGACCAGACAGGGTTTCATACTGGAAAATACAAGATTGATTTATGATTTAATACAATACACAGAAAACTTCTACATACCTGGTTATTGCTAATGATTGATTTCGAAAAGGCCTTTGACTCAGTTTCATGGACCTATATTGATAACGTTTTTAAATTCTTTTTAGAATCTTTTAGGTCATGGATAAAAAAAATTCGGAAGACATTACATCCTCTATTCTACAAAATGGGTATTTATCTGATTTTTTTTAATATATCAAGAGGCTGTAGACAAGAAGACCCTTTATCACCTTATATCTTTTTATTATGTGCTGAAATCTGTCTGTTCTCAAAAACAATAAAAATATTAAAGGAATAAAAATATATCTCTTTTTGCTGACGACACCACAATTATACTAGAGGGTACGGAATCATCTTTAGAGGAAACACTAAAATTGATGAGAGACTTTGCACTGCTTTCTGGTCTAAAGTGAATAGTTCTAAAACTCGGGCAGTTGGGATTGGGAGTAAGAAATATAATGGTTTAAATTGGATTGGAATCAGGGTCCAATTCCCAGTTTTAGAATAAAATTTTCTGAAGATCTTAATGCAATGATTACGATTAATTTTAAGAGCAAAACAAGAATTGGAAAATTGCCTGCAACAATAATAAAAAGAATTCTTACGCCCCTAGGAAGAATTACAGTATTAAAAACTCTTATAATTTCAAAACTAAATCTTTTTTTATTGCTCTTCCCAATCCACCTGTTGAAATGATAAGAACTGTGAATTGTATGACAGAATAAAAGAGATATATTATCAAAAGTTATAATCAAGGAGTCTAAAAATGATAGATGTGTTAAACATTTTATCACGGCACTAAAAATAACATGGCTGAGACGATTGTTAAAAATGATTCTAAGTACAAAAAATTATTTGAGACAACATAAACAAAAACTAACAATCTTCTTAATTATGGTGATAACTTTCAGGCCAAACTAAGATTTAAATGTAAGAATCACTTCTGGTATAATGTTTTTGTTGCCTGGATAACATTATGTAAAAAACAAAAACCTAAAAATTTTGATAATATTAAAGACATAAACATTTTGTACAACCCAGATAAACCAATTTTCATTAGATCTTTGGCTAAGATATAAAAGATTTACTAACTATAGCTAATAATGGAAGTATTGTGTGCTATGAAGACTTTTTAGAAAGACATGCTGCTTTTAGGACAAATTTCATTCAATATTTAGGTAAAAAGAAATCAATTGGATCCTTTATCAAACACTTAAATATACCAAAAGAAAAAGTAGATTTATTTCAATTAAATTTACCTTTTTTACACAGAATACTTTTTAAAAGCATTAAGGGTAGTAAAGACTTTTATAATATACTAATAACAAATAACTGTTGTGATAAGGCTCAGGATAAATGGAATTCCTTGTGTAATTCGCCTTTGATTGGAAAGCACTGTATATGATCCCTTTCACAGCTGCAAAAACACCAAATTACAATGGTTTCAATATAGAATTAACCACCGTATAATTTCAACAAATGACTTTCTATATAAAATTGAAGTAAGAAATAACAACTTTGCTCCTTCTGTATGAGAAGCCTAAAATAATAGATCACTTATTATGGCTATACGAAAAAATAAATAATTTTGAGACAGAAATTTATAATTATATATATGTATAAAGATCAATCGAATTATCGTTTTTTTGTAATATGTATTTTTATTGACATAGAACAATCACAATCTGTTATTTACACAAAATACAAAACAATAGATAAATCAACATAGCCATAATGCTGAAATAAATTATACAAATATAAATGAATAATATTTATTCTAATATGAAATTTAATATTAAACGTTTTGTAATCAATGTAGTATAATTGTCATTGCTACCTTTGAATTTTATTTATAAAGAAATGCATTCAAAAGTAGCACATTTGAATGCATTATTTTATAAAAATTCAAAAGTAACACATGGCATACTAGTAATTGATGCAGACAGAGGAAAGGGGTGAGAAATAACAACGTAGAACAGCTGTCCAAAAGGCCTCCAAAAAATTATCAACGTTAACAGAGAAAGTGCAATGTTTGGAATTACTGGCCAATATGATATATGCAAAGCACAAAACTATCTCCTTTGGTTATTAGATTCTATATTTATAATGTAGAATTAAAAAGACTTCCGTCGATTCAGGGTTGGAAAATTAGTACAAAAATCAGCTTGAAATTGAAAAAGTTGTAGCTGTTAGAAATAATACCTATAGAATAGTCCAGAAATATTGCACTACCCGGTGAAACTTGTTGACTGAGGATTGATTTAGTACTTACTTGTATGATTAATGTCATCTTTTTATCTATATGACCATTAACGTCATATATATAAAAAACAATAAATGGTTCACACACACACACACACACACACACACACACACACACACACATACAAATAATTCCCAATACTTAGTTACTGAGTTGATATAAAAATACACAAAATATATTACAAACTAGAAAAACTGTGAGCCACAAGCTCACAAAAATACCCCCCGCTCCCCCAACATAACAAAAATCCATCGGATCAAATTTTTTAATAAGTGGTGCACATCTACATTATATCACAAAGATTGTGTGAAAGTTTCATGAAATTCCATTAAAGGGTTTAGGACCGGAGGAGTTGCGGATAAGAGATAGGTACCCTAAGGTCTAACGGAAGGAGACACCCCTATCACTATACAACCCCCCCCACTTTTTAAGCGGGGGTATAATAACGAGTGTCTGTAGAAATGTGTAATATGAGTGTGATTAACTGCCTGAATTATTATATTATTATGGTCTAAAGGAGATAATTCAACTGGCCTGCCATCTCGCGTGTTAGTGAATTATGTCCCTTGTAACTTGCACTCAGATATGATGTATTATATAAATGTCGTTAAAATGTTTATTGTAAAACTGACCTGTTGTAACCCTGGCAAGTGAACCCAGTGGTCCCAGCCATGGCACGTTCCTCCCCATATTAATGTCTGGGACAATAACAATCATCTGCACTGATTTGAAAAATTCTACTTTGATAGTTTTTGGAGTTGATGTCATGCCCAAACCGATCCCAATTACAACCTATATTGCCAATAAATGCTGTTTAGATTGAATTCCAGATATTTTATCAATTCGTTAGCTCTCAGGGACCAGGTATCAATCTAAAAAGAGGAGGAATTTAACTTTACTTATTTGTATTAGATTCCTAAACTTCACAAAAATGAATACAAGAAATGATATATAGGAGGTTCATCTAAATGTACTACTAAATACGAATGATTCTGCTTCAAATTTGGACTTATGATAAATATGCCCCCATTTAAACACATCTTAAACTGTATGACAAATGTGATGAATTCATCGCTTTGATTGTCAGCTTTCATTCTCTATGTAGCAATATATCTGCTTATGTTATATTTGTTTCACAGTTATTAAGGTAAAATAGAGTCTGGTTCCCACATCGGAAACTTTATACAATAGCGCAAGCTGCTTACAAATAAATTGGTGGCACAGTCCATAGGTGCAAGTGAACTTCCACTAGGGAAATAATGCCCGGTGCTCCGGAAGGGTTAGTACCTTCTGTTGTTCTAGCTTCACGTGTCACATGTGTTGTGTAATAAGATTGAGAATGAAAGGATCAAGTAAATATGGAATGTCAAACATGTTCAGGATAATTTTGGATACAGAGACATTATACTTATCAACATTATTGTGAATCTTTTTAGGGAAATTGATAAGCCTAGGCTTGCAATATAACTGCTTAAATATGAGACATTTTGTCATAGAATACTTCATAACTTGTAAAGAAATAATTATGAGAATTATGATAATTATGGCAAAGGCGCTGGATACAGCTGGCAACATTTTAAACCAAAATTTATCTAAAATATGGATTCCAACAATTTGGCTTAATTAGAAAAAAAAGAATATTAATTAACACTTTTGTGTTAAGGGAAAACAGCAAAATCAGAATGTTATACATGTACTAGTGAAGTTATAAATTTTGGGTAGTTTCCGTTCTTTTTTGGTATTAAAAATTGTGTGTATCACTGTGTGATTTAACTGATGTGGATTTGATATTTGACTGCATTCTTACTACTATTTATGTATCATTAAATTGAAAAAAGAAACAAAATCCTAACCGAAATATAAGGATTTAATCTTTCAACGTACTAAAAATGTCATTTTGTAATCTTACAAGAGATACATAGGGCCTTTTTCGCTCACCGGGCACATTTAAATTCTAGAAGTTCACGACAATGTATACTACCATTATCGACATTCTTGCTGACTCTTTCCTACGACTTAACTAGACATGTACTAATTACTGAGTTAACCTAAAAAATCTCACAACTAGGGTTGAGATGGTTATAGGAGTTTTACATTAAGAAAACACAGCACCACATTTGTTATTAAAATGTAGCATTGCCTTAAAAATCTTACCCTTTAGATTTATAGGTAACCTACGGCGACAGGTCAATTTTCCTTTCCTGAAACTGTTGAAAACAGTCAAAAATTTCTTAAACACAGAACATGCGATTTCGGTAAACTAAAAATTGTCAGTAGATTAAATTGACTGATTCTCACATTAATCATAGAAGAGATAGATAGGAATCGTATCACAATGATGTGTAATACAATTCTGAACGTTCGGCGTCAATAAAATAATTACAAAGGACGAAAATGATGTAGCAGGTGCCAAAACTAATATTCATCATCTCAAACAATGAAACAAAATTCATATTTACAGAAATATATGACCTTAACATGTGAATACATCTATTAAATGAATTAATTCTATTTTGTTAATGGTTTATTTCTACTTTTATTAGAATCAAATACAAAGAACCAAATATCTACAGGAAGGTTATAAAAATCTATAATTTGATTCGTGATTTTATAAACAATATCCTAAAGCATGTTTAAAATGAGATGGCTTTCCAATTAATATGAAAAAAGGTATGACGGGTTTGATGGATTTTTATCCAAAATGGACCGTTTAAGACTATAAAAGTCTGAATATTTTTGCACTTAACAACTGCGCTCTTTCATGTGAATTTTCAGATTTTTGCTCATACAATGGATTATTTTACAGGCGTTTTTCTTAGTTAGCCTATCTGTTTGCTCTATTATGCTAAAATATAAAAAATGAGGAGCTTTCCCCCTCTTTGATAAATATTTCAAAGTGTTCTATTTTGGAAGACCAACTTTTCTTTTTTATGGAGCAATATACCTGCATCTCCTGCTTATGGTGTATTGCTTTCACAATTTCTACGCTATGGTAGAGCTTGCCCCCACTACGAAAACCTTATATAACAAGTGCTTACAAACAAATTGCTGACGCAATGATATTTCAGGCCTAGTCCTATTAAAGTTTTATCGTTGACATGTATGATGTCTCAATATCCAAATTACCCTGGATATATTTGACGTCCAATAGTTACAGGTTCATTTTAACTCCCAATGTTATTACTCACGTAGTAGGTGTACATGTCGCTAACTAAACAGGATGCGCTTACCCTTCCAGAGCACCCGGCCTCACTTCCCTCTAGTGGAAGTTCGCGTGTTTCACCTTACCTCACAGTGTAGGAATGGAAGTTCAGTGAAACTGTACAGTCGCCGGTAGCTCTGTTTTCTGAAGCGACGAATGAAATAGTTGGGTCAAACCAAAGTGGAATTATCTAAAATTATTGTTGTTATGAACTGTCCTGCGATTTATTTTTATACGGACATGGATCTCACTAATTAAATGTAGTTATGATCTATTCAATATGTTTATGAAAACATTAAGTCTAAGACATTTATTTGTTTGTTGATCACGGTAAAAAAGCGAAATTTTCATTAATTCACTATATTTTCTTTATTTTCTCTATATTTTCTCTATATCCGTCTAGTACGTATAAACTACCATAATGCAGACAGTTAGCGAGTTTTGATTGTGACTTGTAACGAACGGTGTTTATATGATTGGAGAAAAACTTCAAAAACGATTTATTAGACTGCACGCTTTTCTGTTGTCTGTTCAGGTAACTCGTATTTTATTGTACAGGTATTTCAATAACCGGTATTTAAGCTACGCTGCATGAATTGAGTATAAGAAACGCTTTCCTCAAATAGAATGATTATGATTCAGTTAATAAAATCATAATTTTAAGCAAGGTTGATTTCACGATTTCATTTACATCGATACAGTAAGGACATTGTAATGGTTTACTTGTTCATGCCTCTTCAGTTTAGAGAATACCAATGACAATCGGCCAACGACCTTACACACTTTCTCACACTAGGATATGTCATGAGTGAGGTCCCTCATTCAAAAGAAATTTTAAAATTGATTGCTTTACGTTTTGTTCAAATAGCAAATAAAAAAATTGATCAGGGGACTAAAGTCCGACGGGTTTCACAAGAGTTATGTCCCTGGTCTATAGACCCATCCTGTAAGAAATTAAAACTGCTTTCCTCTATCAATTCTTTGCAGATTTTTTCCCATGATGATTTTAAGCATTTACAAAATATTTCCCATTACAATTAAATAGAGATAAAACTGTAGATTGGCTAGACTATATTTGCTTTTCGTTAACATATGAAATAAAATTGCAGTATTAAAATATTCAGCAACTAGGTGCAAAATTCACAAGACATAATTAAATTGAATTATTTTGTTTTTACTTTTGAGCTACCTGGGCAGAGAAAATATGCGCTACCTGTACAGTATAATTCAAGCTACCTATACAGTAAACAACTTCCAAGGTGCAAAGAAAAATCCTATTTATTGTGATAACCGTCTACAGGAGCGTGGTCGCTTCATAAGAAATGTATACCTTTATGCTATACGTTGCCCTGACATTTGTTTGTTTTAATAGAAACTACATCATATCGGAGAATTTATGCGTTTTCCGCGACCAGTCAGGGTGTTTTGTTGATTACTCTCCTGTTCAAGTATCGTAATTGTCGAATATGTCAGCGATTTCTTGAAATGGTTTACAATTTTTTATTGTTAAATTCCTCCATAAAACTTTGATCAAGATATTACAGTGTATGTTTAATAATGGTTAAGAAGTCCTCGTCAACCGTTTATTTTCAATTTTTTTCTCGCTTCAGAAAACAGCTACCGACATCCTAACACCTGTACAGTTTGACTGAACTTCCTTTCTCACACTGTCTTGTCTACAAGCCTCAGAGATTTTGCTTGGGATTGTGGTTTAACTGATATGTACTGTCTATCATCAGTCTATGGAAATGGAATGTGAACTTGGTCGGTTGAACGTAATACTATCTTGTTTTATTGGATCCCACTCTGGTAGATCCTTATAAGTATGTCAGCTCGCTTGCCGAAGGAAGGTGTTTTCTCCTGAGGCTTTGTCAAATAACGCTTCGATGCGAGTGAAAGAATCTTGAATGTAAAAACGTGTCCAAATCTTTCTATTATTCTAACGTTACAGAAGACACGGGAGTTTTACCCGGTACATGTTCCAATCAATAACGGAAGATTTCAGGTAATACTGACCAAAGTCTGAAAAGAAATATCAGTTATAGTCCGTCCAGTGATGGCAGAGTGTGTATAAACACGGACAGGTTTAAATAACGTATAAACAGTAAGAAGGCGGTTCACGCCTTATTTGTTACAATTACCTAATATTAAAATAGACTCGCTGTATACTTTTCTATCAGATAGTATCCGTTATATTGGTTGTTAATTACAATTATTTTGATTGGTTTACATGGATCAGTGGATTAACTCGAGCTCTACCTTGCATCACTTCACTTCAGTAACTTCCGAGTCAACATATGTTCTTGGAAAAACAACAAGAATAAAAACTACAGTAATTGTATTTAACATATATTTTATTTTACAAGAGTAGAATTATTAAAGTACATTTGTGGTTGTCTTCTGAATAGATATGTATCGAGTAACAAAAAAAAAAATTATCAAAACACATCAACTCCTTTTGTAATAAAATACATGGATTTTTAAGACATTAAACCTTGTTTTATACATTGATTTGCTTAAAAGAACACCTTGAATTCACACACACACACACACACACACACACATACATGTTGAAGGTGTCAAATGCAGACCCGTGATATTTCCACCCAAATTGCAGACCTGCCTTTAAAATGATGCTACAGTATTGATCTCACATATATGCCATTTGTTTTGTTCTGCATTATGAAAAGCGCTTTTTTATCAATGTAAATCCATTGCTTAACGGTAAGATTTTTACCATGGAAATGCAGTCTCATCATACACATGGGAAATGCAGACTTTGAACACACCATGGAAAATGCAGACCTGGTATACACCATGGAAAATGCAGACCTTGCATACACCATGGAAAATGCAGACCTAGCATACACCATGGAAAAGGCAGACCTTGCATACACCATGGAAAATGCAGTCCGTGTTTACACAAAGGAAAATGCAGACCTCTCATATACACAAGGTCAATTGAGGACACAGAATGTAAATCTAGATGTTCTTTCCTAGGAGATAGTTACAGCCTAGTTACCTGAAGGACTTTATAGTCAAAAGTCCAATAATCTAAAAACCCGATAGTTCAAAGTTCTTCTCAATAGACAGCTCTGCTCATGCATCTGCTAGAGGTGTTTGGTTACTCATTAAAGAGTCTACTACTTTGTCTATAGAACATTTTGACAAGAACATCTCCAATAAAACTGGATAGGGTAAGCCGTGGCTTCAGATTAAAAGTTACAGATGCTACATCTATTTTTCAGAATTCGCAAGCATTCGGCTCCCCACTTTTATTACATTTTTTTTCACATTTATCATAGAAATGTAGAAATATTAATTTTCACCTGTTGACCTAGTGACTATCTCTGTTAACTATTAACTTCTGTCGACTTGGTCAACCTGTTAACCTGTCAAACTAATGACTCAGTTAAATAAAATGTCGTTGCCCTAGGGACTGCATGTCCTTTTATAACAGTTGAACCTTTTTCTTTTCAAATTGAAAGAGTAAAACTCAGTTTTATTTGAGATGTTCAACCAGTCATTCGCAAAAGATAAAAATGCAGATTTCTACGAGAAAATGATGTGCCGGAGCCGACCAGTAAGGGACCGCAGAAAGTAACATTAACTTTCTCACTTGCAATAGCTGGGAAACGAACCCGGGGCACCTTGGTGAGAGGCGAGTTTCTTATCTTCTGGGCCAACGCAGCTCCTCCAAAATCTGCCAACATGCAATTCAATAAAAAAAAAATTCCATTTTATGTGGCACATGCAAGCAAACCTATCAAAAAAGGTGAATCGTGATCATTTTGTAAAGAAATTGGTGTTTGATTAATATTAGATTGATAAAAACAATCTTTTCTTTGGACAACACAACTTTAAATTAGAACTGTCTACATAGTTTTTTTTTCATATTGCTTAACGTCGCATTGACAATATTTCAGTCATTCGCGACGAGAACAAGGTTATTAAACTCTATTATTAATCTATTCACAATTTCGTGAGGTGAGTGCATGCATGCGGGTGTATTTATGGTCTGCATTGTACTAGTGCGCACTGATGGAGACTTTTAAAGTGCTAGTTCACTGAAATATTGTGACGCAAACGACACAACACACAACCCGGTCACATTATACTGACACCGGTCCAACCAGTAAGGGCCAACGACAAGGAAAATTCGCCTTTCCAAATACAAGGTCCGAACGGGATTCGAACCCCAGAGGTGAAAGACCTTGGATTTGTAGACCAATGTCTTAATGCTCTGCCAATCGTGGCCCTTGTCCACAAAGTGAGCCCAATACCAATACATGGCAAATTCTTATGAAAGTGACCAATTAGAATGCAAACAGATCTATCTAGATAGAAACTAGAAGTTTCTTTTCAAACAAAGACAGATGTCTTCCAATCCTTCCAACATGGCTGAAAATTGCACAATACACATTGTCTGAGGATGATGAACATTTGTGTCATTTAGAAACTTCCTTTCATGCAATCAAACTTTATGGAACAGACACAAAATACTGTCATTTTAATTCGGTTCTTGACCTTGCACCCACATGGCAGGAGATTGCACTCTGACATGACGAGATTTAGCGCTCAGAACATCGTCTCAGTATGGTGAGCATTTGTGCCAAGTATTTTCAAAATCCCTCTATGGAAAAGATATGTGGTGAACATGATATGTGATGGACAGTTGAACAGACCTACATCCAGACTAAAAACAATATATCTCCCTGAAAAAAAATAATTATCCTCTTTAAGAGAACAAACTACTCCTAATGTTTCATCAACATAGTGCCTTTAGTTTTAGAATCATCACTCAGATAATAAATATCCACAAAATGATGGACAAACACAGCGAAAGCAATATAGAACATTTGTTATGGAAAGTATAATGAATAAATAAATAATTTCTAGCAAAATTAATTCTGAATACTTTTTATTTAGGCTATATGCATGACAAACTAACATTTTATAATCTATGTTGCTTAACTATATGACTATAATAAATTTATATATAAAAACAAGAGGCCCATGGGCCTTAACACTCACCTGAAGATATGTCCAAATATTGTTTGCAAAGTGGAATAGATAATATATTACATACAGAAACTTTTAAAGTTTTCTCAAGTTAAGAACTCCCACAAAACTTAATCAGAAATATATTCACTCACATTTCATTTATAAGTAGCTTATATAATAGGCATGAAGTAACTGTAGTGCAATGAATAATTTCCAGCAACTATGTCCTTGACTTTCGAACATATATGACCCTGAACCATATATGACTGTCATGTCAATACCTAAAATATTCTAACTCACATGCCTATGCATGAAATTAATAGCTTTCAAGATAATTAATAATTTTTGTATTCCTATGTTGATATGACCTTGACCTTTAAACATATAACCTTTAACCATATATCAAAATGATTGTCGTGTCAATACCTACAATATTCTAATATACCTGCCTATACAAAAAGTTAATAGTTTTCAAGATAATTAGCAATTTATGTCTTCTTTTGCAGCTGTGACATTCACCTTTCAACATATGACCTTGACTCATATATAAAAATGATTGTCATGTCAATACCTAAAGTATTCCAATATACATGTCTATACAACAAGTTAAAGCTGCATTAAGTTCTCCAAAGAAAAAAATTAAACAGTACTAATCTAACAAATGATGTTCCTAAAGAACAATGTTACATTTGGTTCAACCATAAAAGCTCAAATAAATGCAAATTTACAGTATTTACCATGCGAGATGCAGCATTTAGGATCTAATATTTGAACATGCTTACGTCATCAAAACCTGGGTCATTTAAACACAACTTTCAAAACGGTAAATACGATAAATTAAACACAGAACTTCGTTGAATTTGTCATTTGTCATTAAGTAAGGGATAAATAACACCATTTCAAATACATCTGAATATTAATGAAGGATAATTAATGCAATCTGTCATGTTTCACTTTCGATTCTAGGCTTTTTGTACATCCGTGCGCATGCTCCAAGCTCATAATTTCCATCGTAAAACACCGACCAATCGGTCAGAGGATTCCATTTATTTACAGCTAAAAGAAATTAAATTTTAGAAAATGAACGTCACGGATCGTGATTAGAAGATATCTATTTTTAAAAAATCAAAAAAAAAAAAAAAAAAAAAAAAAAAAATTCAGAAAATTGATAAACTTAATGCAGCTTTAATACTTTTCAAGATAATTAGCAATTTAAGTCTGTGACCTTGACCTTTCAATATATGACCTTGAACCATATATCAAAATGATTGTTGTCAAATACCTACAATATTCTAATATACATGCTTATACAAAAAGTTAATAGTTTTCAAAGATAATTAGCAATTTAAGTCTTCTTTTGCAGCTGTGACCTTGACCTTTCAACATATAACCTTGTACCTTATATCAAAATGATGGTTGTCACAATACCTACAATATTCTCATATATACATGCCTTCACAAAAAGTTGATAGTTTTCAAGATATAGTGACAAATATATAATTTATAGCAATTTCCCCACCAGTGCCTTATAATTTCCCCATTTTGAGCCCCATGGCTTCCATTTGTGCAAACAATATAAAAAAGATGACCTAAGGATGTTATAAATGAAATGACTAAGGTATATCTCTTGTAGATTCAGAGGAGAAGATTTTTAAAAATTTTCACTATTTCCCCCCTCATGGGTCCCCAAAGGGACATAACTCCTTCATTTGTGCAAATCTGAATGGGCTTCATCTGGCATGATGGTTACCAAGTTTCATTAAATTTGGCCCAGTGGTTTTGGAGGAGAAGATTAAAATGTAAAAAGTTTACCCATGTCGGACGAAGATGGATAGCAATTGCTCATCTGAGCTTTCAGCTCAGGTAATCTAAAAAGATTTGCTGATGTTTTTGCCCTACATTCTTGCAACAAGAATTCTTTTAACAAAACTTGTATTTTTAAAATGATGAATTCCACATATAACTGTAAAAGGTTAAAGGAATGGTTTTAAAAAAAATTGTTTAAATTAGCCGAGTCTATTAGACAGATGCATGGACAGAAGGACTGATGCCTATGTCATGCCATAAGCTAAGCTGGCTTTAGCCAGTTGATCTAAAAATGGAATAGGATACTCTTGTGTCCAAGTCTGATTTGACTTTAAAAAGATAAAAACTGATGATAAATTTTTTTTTCATATCAAAAAATGTGAGAAATTGTACCCCAAACAGACACTGCACTGGTGCCTAAGAAAACCGTTTTCTGTTTGATGTAATTAAAGAGACCATAAATATTAAATATAAAGTCAGTATTGCAAGAATACATGTCCCCTGTCATTGAAAATTAAAAATTAAAAGAACAGCTGGACAGACTGACGATGAGAAACACTACAGTAACCTAGGGACTTTCCACATCAAATTTGGTTTCATATAGCTTCGTTGTTTTGGAGAAGACTTTCAAGAAATCATGTAAATTAAGCAACCAATGATTTTAAAAATAATTGTGTAATGGTCATTCATAGCTTTGTGCTATTTATAATAATAGTGGCCATCTTGGATGCTGCTGGAAGTTTGCATAAAATTTAATCTAGGGACTGTCCACATCAAATTTGGTTTCATATAGCTTTGTAGTTTTGGAGAAGATTTTCAAATAAGTCTAAATTTAGCAACTAATTTGCATGATTACTAATAATGACCAAACAGAAAAAGTTATGGAAAAACCTGTTACATATATTAAATGGCTAGACATCTGCTTTCTTTATGTCAAATTTGAACCAAATTGCTTTATATATAAATGTGTAATGGTCATTTTTATCTTGACCAATCAGATCGCAGAATCTGATCACATGACCAATCAACGGCAAACAACTTTGAATAAGCAACACAGCATGCCTACTAATCATTTCTGCTTATTTTCAATCAAATCCATTCAGTAGGTTAGGAGACAGATGGACAACCACTATAGTCCCCTCTGGTTTCACCAGCAGGGGACTAATAATTCAAAAAGATAAAGTTTTCTTTGCTTCAACCATTATTTAATCCAAACTTAAACCAACGTCTAAATTTTAATTGATTTACATAACTCCAAAACTTAATCATGTTATAAAGAAAATTCACTACATTTTGGGCAAAAAGTATTTTCATCATCATCATCACTTCTGACCAACATTTATTTGCCTTATCAAGCATATTTATTTAATTTATCAAGCATAAGTGCAGCTACTATAACGTGATAGAACAGTTGTGAGTAGACCCCAATGAAAGCTCATCAGACCAAGATATCTGCTTCATGATCTTGATTTTCAACCCCCCCTCCCCCTATCCCATGAAAACCTTTGTTGATCCATTTGTGCCAAGTGACACAGAAAGTCCGAACAGGACAAAAACATTGAGACAGTCATTGCTACAATGTAAGTCAATGTGACCTACTTTTGTTTTGGAAAGGAAGTGCACTATAACACCAGGGTTCTATTGAATGACATGTATTGCTGTCCCCACTTTGTTAGTAAAAGGGTCATCATTACTTTTCATAATTTTTCATCATCATCTATTTAATCATTAAAAATACTAAAAAAATTATAATAAAAATTTAAAGTAATATTTTGATAATGAACTAGAAAGTAACTGAACATAAAATATAGGTCAACTTCCACATCAGCAGCATCCATGTTTCATCATCTTTATCACATTTTAAATCCTAAATTTATGACTTTAGTTGTCATGCTGTATGTATAATGATATACAAAAACTTAACATTTGAGTCCAAAGTAAAACTTTAACACTGATGTAGAAAATCACTGAACATACATTATATAGGTCAACATCCACATAAGCTACATCAATCTTACAATCAACCTGATCATGTATCAAATGCTACTAAAATTAATTCATGACTCTATTTGTTAAGGCATTCATATGTACAATACAATAAAAAAAATAATAATACAAAACTTTACATTGAAGTTTAAGGAAAAACTTTAACCTAGATTTACAAAGTATACTGCAGATTGAATATATACCCACAAACACATATTAACTGAATCTAAGACTGTTGGGGACTGGATTGTGGCAAGTAACATTGATTTTCTCATTTTCGTGAGCCAGGATTCAACTTGTTTTTAACATATTTGGTCATTGTGACCTTGAGCCAAGGACAAGGTCATTTCTTTGAACAAACTTGGTAACCCTTGATGTGTAGTTGATATATACCAAGTTTCATGCTTCTAGGCCTTATTGTTCATGAGAAGAAGTCATTTAAAGGTTTTACTATATAAGATCACTGTGACCTTGAACAAAGGTCAAGGTCAATAATTTAAACAAACTTGAAAGCCCTTGACCTAAACAAGCTTCCTGTCAAGTTTGGTGAAATTCTGATTATTGGTTTCAAAGAAGAAGTCATTTAAGTGAAAAGTTAACGGACGACAGATGGCGGCTTTCAGCTCTTGGTGAGCTAGTAAAATACAAAAACTTAACACTGAAGGTGAAAGTAAAAATTTAACATTAGATTTCCAGTCACTAAACCATGAAATATGTCACTTTAGCATCAGCAGCATGTACAATGTTTTATCTGTCATAATTAAATGTTCATTACAGTTTAGCATTCAAAGTGCCAGTACATTCTGAGAAAAAGATTAAAATACAAAATTTTTACAATGACGACGGAATAGTATCACCTATGTTTTGCCTGTGCACCTTCATCATGTTGAGAAAATAAAACTATATTTCAAGTCCTATGGTCTTGCAAATCATGTGGAAAATCTTCTTTACAGAGACCTACTTTTTCTATTGAGTAATGAACCCTAACATGATCCTATATGTCATGAAACTGATACCTACAGAAAGGGGACATATAAATAAGTCCAACCAAAGTGCGACAAACAGAGATGAACAGATGCCCAAACAACTTTTTTAAGGTAAACATATAGATATTGTGCAGATCGTTATTGCAACAAGTGGTCAGACATTCAGCAATGCAAAAACTAAATACAGGAAAAATATACATCTCTTATCCTAAACACAAAATTATTGCTAAATACATACATGTATTTTGTGTTTTGAGTCAAACATACTTTCAACAAAAAAATGTTATCATTAATTTCATATAATGAAATGTAATATATCAATAAATGTGTAAATTTAAAAACATGAATATATCTTAACATTGAAATTTAACTCAACAATAAGTACAAAGTTTCATGTAACAAATTAACAAAAAATTCTTTTATACAAAATATATCGGATAAAAGGTAGACAGGTAATGCTTTGATGGGATTAGATTTACACTTTTTATCCTTATTTCAGGTTTTTTTAAGCTCTATAACAATCTTTTTCAGACTATAATTAATACTTAAATTACTTCACACTGTGTGCAAATAACTTAAGTAAGGAAAACTCATCTATTCTTTGAGACACTGCTTATTAAACTTGACTTCGGATTTCAGTGCCAGTGTTTTAAACATCTAAGAAGTTATTAGCAGTTTATAATATACACTTATAGCAAGGGGTACCTTTAAAAGTTTTACATAAAATTCATTTAATTGTTTTAATATTATACAAAATATCCATTAGCATAAAGAGTTACACAAACTGAAAAACTCTCTCCAATTTCACAAAACTGAAAAGAGCACAAAGGAGCCTTCACATCTTCATTATTATTTCTAAAACCTTGTCCTATAAGAATGACCTTGCTTTTTAATAGGCTTTGTCTATACTAGGTTTGATAAAACAAGAGACCAACTAGGGCCTGTGTAGCTCAGCTGTCTAAAATGCCTTCATGCTAGAGCTGTATACCTTAAACTTTCAAAGAAGATTTTTACACAATTTTCCACAAAAGATTTTCAAGGATGATTTGCAAATGTATGCAAATATAAAACCATGACTCTCCAGTATGCAGCAAAGGATGATTTGCAAATGTATGCAAATATAAAACTATGACTCTCTAGTATGCAACCAAAAATGGCACCATGGGAGCCCTTCGTAAAGTTAGAGGCCCAATTGGCCTGAACAGCTCACCTGGCACACATCTATTGTAAAACATGTCAATTTGAAGCAAAAATACTGAGATGTTGACAAATCAATCACCAGATAAAAAGTAGACATGACCTGAATTTTGACCTTGACCTATAATTGTTGCAAATGTTAAAACTGATAATCCCATGTTATTTTATGCAATTACAACCACAAAATTGTCAAAACATCATCAATATTATTACGTTTATCTTTCATATGCCCCTGTGCCAAGTTTCAGCTTTGCGGGAATGAGTTAATAACTTGAACATCTATGGCCTGTGGATTAGTATTCCACAAAATATAAATGTTTAGCTTTAAAACTGTAGGAGCATGCATCACAACTGTTCATGAATAGATGGATACATACATATATACATATATACCTTTATCAAAATAAATTCCACTTATTCTGTATCATACTTCAACCACTTTTTTCAGAATTTTTACCCATACGTTCTTAACTACTTAAATCTAACTGATAGATCGTTAAGTATGTCACTCTAACTGAACATACATTTACATTTAAACTCAGCTAAACATCTCTGATGTACGTAAATTTCTATTTCGGCAGTAATGTTTAATTTGATGCCATGTTCTGCTTTTTAGGGAAACCTCTCTGGCTTTTGCAGATTCACATTCTCTCTTTCCAGGAATTTGCCTCAGTTTTAGAAATTTCCAAAGCTGTCGTTCAACTGCTTCAATTTCTAATTTAGTCCACTTTCTCCTTCCATCTGCTTGATTGAAATCTGCAGAAGATAATTTTTAATGCCAAGAGTGAAATGCAAAGAAATATGGCTCTTAAAACAAAGAGTTTATCATGCAGTAATTTAAGTAGCCAAATTTATTAGCCGTGCTCTGCTTTACAACTTAAGTGTTATGCTTCTATTAGATTGTCAGAGCACAAAAACACTGCATGCTACTATATATACACTAATAAAAGCCAGCCAAAAACTAGTTTAGACAAGTGTGTGCTTATAATTGACATAATATTCCTTCAGAACTTCATCTGATCTTCCAGCAAAATTGGTAACATCTATATGAAATAAATTACACTCTGAGTCTGATCTTAAAACTTAAAATGGATTTTGCTTTGCTATTTTTAACATCATTAAGTGCTTCACGTAGTTACTGACTGAAGTGTTTGAAGCAAACAAGCAAAACAAACGATTCCTCATTGCAACAAATGGAATAAAAACAAATACAGTTGTCTCGTTAATTCGAAATTGAAGGGGTCAGATGAAAAATTTCGATTTATCTGAATTTCAATCAACTGTTTTGATCACTGACGTTGAGAACGGGAGATAACTTAATAGTAAAGCGCTCCTCTATTGAAGTCACGTGTTTGTTTTTATGTATTAAAGCGCATCGCTGACAATTAACATTGAAAATTTAAGATTATGTTTAAATGAAACATTTAAAATTAAAAATAATTTTTTATTTTTCAATGTTTATGTAAAGCTCAACAAACTCAAGTTTTTTAAACAATAAAATAAGTAAATTGGAAACTTCACCGAGAGCTACAAGGTTCCCTTGAAATTTCCCGTAAAACATTGACTATGGTGAGGCTTACATGTAGTTAAAATTTCAATTATTCATAATCATAACTTCTTCACCTGTAATCCTTAGCATCCAACTTATGTGATTATTAAAATCTGGACTGAAAATTCACTTCGATTTAAGCAAAATTTCGGTATTTCAATTTAAACACATTTCGATTTGCATAGAAATACATTGCGATCTGACAGGACCGTTTGTATCATTTCCATTTAAGCGAAATTTTGATTCAACTGATTTCGAATTAATGAGAGTCGACTGTAGTTCTAAAGAAATGATAACTGACAGGCACTGTCAGCTATTAACAACATTAGCAAACAAGCTGTATTGTGAAATGACAAGTAGGATAATTATACCCTTTGCTGTTGTTGAAGTTACTGTTTTAGTTACTGCTTTTGCTTCAACTTCATTTTTATCTCTGAATTCCTGGTCTTCATCATCAGTCTCATCATCTTCTTCTTCCAATACATCTAAAATTAGTTGATATCATTTTTTCAAAACATTGTTTAAAATAATCATAGCCTGATCTTAGAGAGAAGATAAACATCAGTGTTTTACAGTATGGATTAAAGTCAAATTGCCAAAAGCATGTAGAAGTTGTCAGCAAACTATGTAAATCATATCAAACCCAAACTAAAGTTAATTTGAATTCTGTAATCAAATCACAACAAGGATAAAGTGGTATTTACTGCTTTATACAACATTAAAGATAAAAATTTATGAAGCATCTGTCTTTGTATGATTTTGTTACAAAAAGGAATTCCAGCTTTAGAGTTGGTCTATCCATCTAAGTGAAATTCATTTACATGAATATGCCTCATTAAGATTTCAGAGACTAAAAAGATGCACAAGTCCAATCATTTGGTTCTGATTGGTTAAACAATTTTCAGAACCTTATGTCTTGCCTATTGCTGTAATATGGTCTTAAAAAGAAAAAAATTTTGGACAAACAAATATTAACACTATTCAAAGCTGCATTAAGTTTTCTAATGTATAAAATAAAAAGGCGCAGCTTTCCTTAACTGTGCCTCTCATGAACAATGCAATACTTGGTTCCTTAATTAAACCTTTACTCACATTGAATTCGTGGGGAAACCTCTTGCTAGTTTATCTACCAAAGATCTTTTTAGAACAATTACGAGATTCTTTATTGAAAATAAGGCATCGTAAACATACACAGCAAAGAAGCATGATTTGTGATTCTGACAACTGAAGCAGCGATATGGTTAAAGAAACACATAAGTTAATTAAATATGTTTATGATTGCATGAAGGAATAAATAACATTATCATAAATTAATTCAGCTTTTTTTTTCTCATGTGGCCATTCTTTATTTACATGTAGGACTTCTCGCTCCAAGCTAATAATTTGCATATTATCGAGTTGGCCCAAACTTTTAGAATTTTAGATTGAGTCCTGACTTTCTGTCTCCCTGAAAATTAATTTAGAATAAAAATTTCTTTAAATCAGAATGAAAAATTCTGAAGAATTTTAACTGTTTGAAAAACTTTAACAGAAAAATTTAACATTGTACTTGTGACAGACAAACAGACAAACACAAACGGACGGAATCCATTTCTAAATCCCCGCCAACTTTGTTGGAGCGGGGGATAAAAAGCCATGACTGACACTAATGTAACAGTGTTACAACATATATGTAAATTAATTTGATAAATATTATACTATGGTTATTTATAATGATTTTGTTACCTGTTTTCTCCACTCCAAATTATCTTCATTATCACCATAGTCGTAACATATTTCTTCACCTTCAGAAATATCACGTA
Organism: Anadara kagoshimensis; assembly: GCA_021292105.1. Taxonomy (NCBI): domain Eukaryota; kingdom Metazoa; phylum Mollusca; class Bivalvia; order Arcoida; family Arcidae; genus Anadara; species Anadara kagoshimensis. Next base: position 81,521 of record CM037869.1, read on the forward strand.
TCGCATACAAACATAATCTAGGATAGTTGTTAAATATCTTCAACTTCATTTTGGCATTGCATCTATGACTTTTTGGATGTGCATCATTTACAAAGTGACAAAATCTGTCAACTGTTTTTGTAGCGTCAACACTATAAAATGAGAAATTGGGAATAAGAAATTAAAACTTGCTTCTACACAATCATGTCATTCTAAATCAAAAGTCTCGTTTTTAGAAATTTCATTTTTTTTATTCCCCCTGTGAAACGGGCAATCTACCCAGTATAAATTGCTTTTTGAAATAACTGACTGCCATCCTCAAACTACATCTCATCAGTCATGATAATGCATTTTTTTTCCGCTTCAAGGATGAAACTTCTCTAGTAGGTGGACAATGAATATGAAAATTATTACAGACCTGAAGAAAAATAATGTTGTTTGTATTGAGTGAAGGGATAGACAGCAGGGCTGCCACACCTCTTTTGGTACTGGGCCAGGGCCCTTGGAATTGGGAAATCAGCGGCATTTCAAATGCAATTTCAATTTTAAAAATCAATTTCTCTATTTTTCATGGTTTAGAATTTATCAACAGCTTTTTTAATTCTTCATCTGTGAGATGAATTTGTCCCTCCTGAAATAATTCTGATAATGCAGTCAACATTGGTCTAGCTATGGGTAGAACGCAGCTTGGTTACAACAGGGTTCATCAGTGAAAACAGCCTCTCAGGACTCAGAGATGATTTTGGTGTCTGACAGAGGAATTCACAATATTTACAGAAATATTTTCTTCTTGTTGCACTGAAATTAAGCCAGGGAAGATTTATCTTGTGTCTCCGACTACTGAACATTCTGCTATCATGCACAAAAACTTTAGACTGAGGTTCATCAGATTCAAAGTCCAAATTAGAGTCACAATTGGCATAAGGCTCAACAATAAGAGAAACATTTTCAGTCGCAACCTGAATGACTTTGTTCACCACATGTTCATCACCATTGTTTTCTTGGACTTCAGTTAACAGCTGGGACTGAATGGGTATTGTCAACAGATGTAGATGCTGTTTTACTACATGGACAGTGTTGATTGTGACCAGCAATGAAAAAAAACTGAAAATAAAGCCGGGTCTGGGGGCTGCAGGTCCCCAGTGGGGTTCAGGGGCAGCACCCCGATGGGGGGACCAGGGTGCGAAGCCGAAAATGGTTTTAAGCATTTTAGAGGGCCCCCAGGATGCTCAAAAATGCAAGGATTTTACACATAAAAATACAGATCTTTCTAACCATTCCCATACATTTTTTATACCTTTATCAACGAATCCCAGTCAATGACCCGGGACACCATTTTTTTAAATGCTGATAGCATGGGTTTTCATCCGTTAAATAAAACCAAGTTGGTGATTGGACAGCTGGAAACACTTTATCCAATGAAATTTATGCTTAGAATGTGGGACCGTTGTGGAAACAGATGGACTCGAAAATGTTCCGGAATTAAATCTCGTGAAAATGACACAAAAAATCGGATCTTCAACACACAATCGGAAATCCGTTTTAAAACGGAAAGAAATCATCACTGCATGGAATATAACTTGACATATTTTCAGACAGACTCGCACCTACCGACTGAGACTTTTTGGAGTGGAGTGGAGTGGAGTAATGGTATTTTACCCCCAATCAAGATTTTTCACTTATTTTGAGGCGGTCAGTTCTGAGATGGTGGAGGAAACCGGAGTGCCCGAAGAAAACCACCGACCTTCGGCAAGTGAACTGACAATCTTTCTCACACTAGGATCTGTCCCGAGTGGGATTCAAACCCAGGCGATGAGAGGCACTGTGATCCGTAAGCGCGCACTTTAGACCACTCGGCCACCAAAGCCCCTGAGACTTTTGGAGAAAACAGTATTGATTTTCAAACAGCCTTAAGCTGTTTTCTTGCTTATTTTTCGTCTGAAGTACACCGGATTGTCCGACATTTCCTACTTTCGATTTTGACAAGACAGGTTCACAACTGTGACAACTAACTTGTGAGTACTATCGGAAACATGTCAGATATGGTACATTCAGTTAAAGAAAGATAGCTCCAAGAGGACTAAATGACTATAATACGTTATCGATATAATTATGTAAAGTAGGGCAATCATTATTTACTTTAGATTGACTACTGACGCAAGTTTTTTTTTTTTCATTTAATGTATCGGAATTATTCATGCATTTTACCAGTTGATCGAAACTGGGAAAAAATAGCAAGCATTTTTGGGAAAGAACATAAATTTTTGCCATTGTGATTGGAGACAAATTGCGGCCCCAAATTAAGCAGATCGACAGCCATGGACAGTTGTTCGAAACACTGCTGCACCATAAATGCATACAGATCATTCATATTATAAAGCCTGCACCATAAAATACTGCCCAACTACTATTTCTATCAAGAATTTATATTGGAAAAATAATTGTGGATAAAGCTGAATAACCACTAAATAAAGTCCAAAACTAACTACATTCAACTTAAATCAAGTCCTCTTAGTTAGTCGCTGTAGACAACAATGTAAATTTTGATGGTGGTCACCATGATTCAAGTTTTTCATTCAGGTTGCCAGGGTGATGACCCTCTCCCATATCAACACAGAAACTTTATGAGTTTTTGTTTACAATGGATGTTGTGCTGATTTATTGTGATTACAAATATTTGAATATTTACATTTTTCTGTTCTTGTTTTCAAGATTCTATCTCCATCTTATCAAGGTGTTTTGAAGTTACATGTATGTTGTATAAATTTATGAACACATCAGCCATTAAAAAAATTTATTCAACACTCGTTCTTATAAAAATGGGTCAAAGACTCAATGGCCATGGGCTGGGTTTTTTTAAATTTCTATTGAATGGGTGTAAAGTGTAGAAGGAATTTTAAATAATTGCACAAAGCAAGGTGCACAAGTTGTTTTTTTTTTTTTTAATACTTCACAGAAAGTTATAAAATGGGAATATGTCCAACAATGACAATATATATGAAAGAGTAATGAAACAAGTATATATATGTAATAGGAAAATCTCAATCATTTTAACATTTTCTAAAGCTACAGTAAGTTGAAAAAATGTGCACCAGAAACTTTACATTGAAATGGACTGGATGATATGGACAGTACAGGACAGAAAGGCAAAAGGGTAACAGCACTAGCTTTCCAGACTTTCATCCAGTAGCTAATAAACCAATGATTTTTAGAACATAAACATTTTTGTAGTTTTCTTTCATATATGTATAATAATCCTATTTTTTAAAGATTTGAAATTTAAAACCTGTCACAGTAGGATTTAATGGCATAAAGGTTTTATTACATCATTTGAAGTCAGGTTCACATCTTTGATAATCTTTTGATAAATACAGTACAAAGTTTCAAATTCTGGAAAAATGGGGAAAAAAATACTGAAATATTTCCATAAAGTCAGGTTCACATCTTATTAATATATTATATAATATATTATATATATATATATATATAAGGAGAAGTTGAGTTCACAAAGTAGGTACCCTATTTTCCCCGCTCACCAGCCCGCCCGTCATTCACCATACTATAAACCGGATTTGCACTATGTGCAACCCGGCCAAAATTTTTTTACCTAGTCCCTTGAAGTAGCTTCAACCCAATTGCATTACTGGCAGCGTACAAATTATTAACTATTTCAGTGAATAGTGCAAAACTGATTTACTCAGTAAACAACACTTACCAATGTATTTTCTCCAAATATTTGAAATAATAGATGTAGCACCTTCCATTCTTCATTCTGTTTGTTCTATCTATTGCTTCTTCTTCGGATATTCTCTCTCCAACATACTCTAGGAGGAAATTTCTGGGTTGTAAAGACACCATTTCCGGTCCCATTTCCGGTCATGCGCAACCAATCTTTGTGTGAAGAACTTCAAACCGCGGTAAATGGCGAAGCACGATCCACATACACGGATGTCTTGAATTCGGTGTCAAATGCGACATCAATAAATTTTACCTTTTTTCACATAAGAAGGGTTTAAATTTTTGAAAAAATGAAAATCGAAATGCGGACCTGTCTGAAGTCCGCACTTAGTTTTAGAGTCTGCACTTGGAAGGTGTGTATTCATACCGAAGTCTGCATTTGACACAACTTGCACACACACACACACACACACACACACACTTTGGACGCGTCAACAATATAATAATGTATGGTAATAGTATGCAACAACCAGTGTTATGTGTCTTTCTTATATAATTTATGTTTAAATGAAATTTAAAAAATAATTTAAACCTTTTCATTTAGAATCAATGATGTAAACTTTTAAGTGCCTGCAATAGTTATCGCCCTTGATAGTAGCTTCAATAATCATACATATGGTGTTGCACGATAGTTTTACTAATAGCCGTCTCAAATATACAAACATATCAGACAAGAATGAGATTTTATAATTAATATAATTAATATAAATATTAATATCATTAACATAACATCACTTTAGCGTTTAATAAAGTACAGTAGAACTTCCATAACTGAAAAAAATCCTAAACGAAATGACACAAAAACTGCAAATTAAAAACAAAGGTTCAATAACGTTCCAGGTATGTAAAGATGTGTTTTTAAAAATGTGTGTGTTAATATGTTTGTAAACATCAACATCATACTGTACAACCATCGGTGGTACTGGATGTAATCTCCGTCACATAACAAACACAGGTGTTCACATATGTCCTTCTTTTCTCATGACATCAGAAAACGCCATGTTATCATATTCATTCGATAGAGACTTTAATGGTTGTTTTCTTTTATATATCACATAACCAACTATTATAATCAGAACTATAGCAGCAAACGTTCCTAATCCAATACTAAGTCCTGCTATCTCTTTTGTTGTCAACTCTGCCTTTACCGCTTCTGATATTAAAAAAAGTTAGAAAAATTAAAAAGCAACACAGAAACATCTACAAAAAGAGTACATCAATCAAAACGTGTTAAGGCCGCAAATGAATAGATAAGTGGGATTTACCTGTAGCCTTTCTTTCAAAATCACTGATGACTAGAGATTAAATAATCAAATTACTTTCATATCTCAGGTAATGGGAATCAAGTCGTGACCTCTCACTAACTACGGGTTTGATATGCATGGACCGGAAATAAAACTGTTATATGCCACAAAAACACTAAATAAATTAACTCTATCTACAACTTCATTAACAACTGATTGAGACATAATAAAAAGTAACATCCTTATCTATGTCATGCAAGTTTAATCTAGAAATGATATTGAACATACACACTTGGTAGTTAAAGACTATGTTATGTTACAAAGGATGTATATTTACTTGAGTTTTAGAACCATCGAGATATTTTCTATCAAAACCATTGATGAAACAAAATTTGTATTCACAATATTGCTACAACATTCAGAACTAGTAAGCTATGTAGGTTAGCTAGCAGGAATGGTACCTGCATTTGAATCTTGGTAACCATACAAGGGGATTTGAAATGGACAGTAACCATTCTGTCGCCAGCACTCATTTTTTTGTTTTGAAAAAAATTAACCTTTGCTATTGTATAACACTTAACTGTTTACAAAGTCAATCATAACGGACGATATACTTAGGTTGAAGCAAACTATTAGAAGAGAGTAACGTAAATCATTTTTATTTATATTGATTTTAATATTTAACAACGGAGCAAGCTGCCTACCAATAAATTGTTTACCCAGGAATATTGCAAGTCAAGGCTCATCAGAGCCCTCAAAAAATGTTATGGCCGTCATCACAGTACTGTTGATAAGTTTGATGTCTCTGTGTCCAGGATTGCCCTGAATATATTTGATGTCCCATAATTCCATGTTTCTTTCACTCAATTTTTATTACGCATGTGATAGATGTAGCTAGCTGAACAGGAGGTGCTTACCCTTCCAGAGTACTAGATCTCACTTCCCTGGTGTAATTCCATGTGTTTATCATGATTTAGCAGTTTTAAAGTTTTTACTTTGCTTCGTGATTGTTATTTGGACATGGATATGTATGCTTGGTTTTGATTACGTCACTATGCAGCATTTATATGTAGATCTATACTTACCAGGTTGTGTATGAATCTGGCCTGCAAAATACAAAAGAAGTATGTCATTATTTAAGGGTTTCAATATAATAACAACTTGCAAAATTTGAATATTGCACTAAATTTGTGAAAACTTCAAAACAAGATTTTTTATTTCATGAAACCATGAAACTGACCAGCAGCACTACACTTTCCATCCATATAGTATTGAAAAACATGTAAAACACCTTGAACATGAAACAAAACAAGTTTTGGATTATAATAGAAGAAAAAAGTTTACATTAAATGTCTTATGATTTCGAATGTCAAATTTTCTCAAATAGGATTTTAAAAGAAATATTGTATAAATCTCAATCTAAAGATCATGAATATTTAAAATGTCATACATTAAAGAATAGAAAGTTTTACTTTACCTTTTTATTGTGACATGGACATGGATTGATTTGTTTGTTTTTGATTACAATGGGTCCTTTTACATAATGATGGACGAACACTACAGTCATATGCAAGTAGATTGCAATGTAATTTGATTCTTCCAAAATATTTAATCTGATATTAAACAACAGATGTTAAGCACAAGTTAATAAACATTAACTAAATAGTTTTTTGCCTTACCGTCCTCGCAAAAGACACCAGTATAACCTTTTGGCAATTACAGATATATTTCCCATCTTTTAATTCACAGCTACCCTTGTTTTGGCATGGTTCTGCTGTCGGGTGGCATTGTTTCACTATACATGATAAAATAACAATTACTGTCAAAGAATGAGTGAATAATCTGGTGCTTGTATTATCTTTTAAATAATTAAATTAACAATGTAATATTAGACATAGAAGGCTGTGGCCTATTAGCTTTAACATCTAGGTGCATTATTGAAGAAAAAAGAAATTTTATTTTAGTGTATTCATTTGGTATTATCTTTTAGAATTGTGTCTCTTATTGCAATCACAAGGTAGTATGAAGCATGGAATTCTGTGGACTATTAGTTTAGAACGTTATACAGCAGCGTGTCTCTGATATTTCTATTCAAAGTCTTTATTTTACCTCCTCTGATTAGTTTAACCAGGAACACAATTGTTATATCAATGGAATTGCAAATGATGATCAATTTAAGACAGAAATTTGCGGGTAATATACGAAACAATGCAATACCTAGCGTGAATCGCTAACAAACCAGTGTAAATTACCCAGGAAAAGAAAGTTTTTTTTTCAATTATTGAAAATATACCAATACCATTGTCTCATTTAACAGTCCGTAACAAATTAGAAAACAAGCGTAAATGTTATGTAAACGTTTTTATAAAGAAAAAAATGAAAAACGTTTTATTAATGAAATTGATTTTTATAACAAACTATTTCACAAAGCAGCGGAATAACGCTGATGATTGTGTTTTATATTCTTTATATGAAAAGTGTTATAAACGTAAAAGAAACTTCGGTGATACCTTTTTAGAATATCACGAAATCAAGATAGTGTCAACCTTGTTCTACTGTTGTACAATACTAAATTAACATGCCACTGATTGTAGTAAAAGTAAATAGTTTGAGGTCCTTAAAATGGTCAAAACTGAACCCCAAGAACTTTGATTCCAAATATCAAATCATCTTAGGGGTCAAAAAGATAAACAGGTAAGAGGCCATAATTTTGTAAATGCCCGATTCTTGTGTAATGTACCAAAAAGATAGAATATTTCATGATAGGTCATTTATTTCCTAATCTTCTAATTAAATAGTTTTTTTATTGTATTCCAACAATCATATTAACAATTAAAGCAGACTTATACAGGGAGATATAAATATATTAATAATTATACGTAACTAAACAAATTTAAACGAATATAACACACGGAAAGTATTATAATTTATTAGGAGTACCCATGTCAAAACAAAGGGATAAGAGTCTTGTTGCAGGTGTAATGATATAAGCAATCATAAAAAATAAACCCAAATATTTTCTTTTTATAAAAATTGTACTTTCGGCTATATTTTTATATAAGGTAAAATACTCAGGTCATCCTCATGTCAATAACCAGGCAAACCTTGTACCTCTAGGCGATTATTCAATAACTTACAGTCTGGTCAATACATAATGTATACACCTTGTCTAATTGACCTTAAAAATCTTGATATTTGGTAAAAGGCTAGGTCACGTTCTTCCCTTCTGTTACCTAACAGAAGAGTTTATAAGGTTGTTGCATGCGTCACTCGACACACACACACCTGGACACACATTTGGGCATCTACACACAGACTCAGCACCATACACAGTGCATCAATCCCGGAAGACACTACACACAGACAAGGAGTGTTCTACTGAACTGTTAAAGAATCAAAGTACAAACAAGACCAAAATGCTTTAATTAATATTACGCCACAGCTCACAGGACTACAGTACACAGGTGCTAAATAGAAAAAAAAACTACCATTATTACCTGTCTGGCACCGGTCACCTGTGTAGAGTTTAGGACAGCTGCACCTATTTCTGTTACAAGTTCCTCCATTCTCGCAAACTTCTTTGATATTGTCACAAGCAACAACATCTGACAATACATATAACAATATAACACTAATTATTAAGAACTGACTCTAATTTCGTTAGTTTTTTGTGATGCAAAACCTAAAAAGCATTGTTCAGTAAATAGTATAAAAACATATCTTGCAGACATTTAATTTTAACTAAATTTAATAAATACACTGATCGGTTATATTTCAATTTGTTTGTTGTTGTATTGTGATTTAAACATGTGCTGGTATGTTTGTTTTTTTATATGATCAGCTTCTCTTTTTTAAATCGTACACGGCAATCTATTACATAGATTCACGACTACCAATTAGCTTTAAACTCCGACGTTAAGGTAAAAAGGCCTCGTGGTATAGATTTATAAAATCTGAATTGGATGATTTCAACTCCTTCAAAAGTTATTGATTAATCCATGTCTAAAGTCGCCTAAATTTACTTAATCGAATTGCCACAAGATGTTAGGGTTAGCCTAACCCTTAAGTTGTGTAACTTCTCGATAAACTTATTTCGTGTTAGTTGTTTCCGCCTGTGCTCTGAACACAATGAAACTCAATTTCTGTCTAATGAATAGTGTGCTATCTGCAAAACAAGGGATTGAAGACGATATCAGCTTATGACAAACCTAGGAAAAAGGCTCATTGTCTATGATTAAATTTTAATGCAAAGTCTAAAAATGATGACTGTTTGTGACTTTTTAGAGGAGATAGATACTGAGAAATACTCACCACATAACGTCCCTGTATACCCATTAGCCATAAACACATATATAATATTTATATAATCCTTGCACTTCGCTCCATTCTGACAAAGTTTATTGCCACATTTAACTGTATCTATAACATATCAAAGTGAAAATGATACTCTGTATAATGACTATTACACAATCTGAGTTCAATGATCTAACATTTAATTGTGCACTGAATACTGTCTTGGCACAGTAGGAAATACGGCGAGTCCTTATCTCAACATGTGTATGCAATTCAAACGTAGTTGGGTAATTAGTTGAGAAGTTATCGTACCCGTATAAATTATTATAAGTCACTGAAATTTATTCCAATTGCCTTAGCAATAAATCTTTTCGGTTTCCTTGGGGTCCATCATCTACAACTAGCCACCTCAAAAGAAGATAATACGCGACTAAAGCTGATCCAAACACCCATTAACTAGGCTTGTAGGTTTATATATCTACACTAACTCAATTTCTCAGTTTCAAAGTTTTAACTTTGCTTTAGGATTGTGATTACTAGTATCTGGCGTCTTTATAAGGCTGTAAAGCAGAAATATCGACTATAAGCTAATTTATATTATCGTTTTTCATAGATTGGTATATGTTCTAAACACGTCTGGGAACTAAAGACATTAAAAGAAAGAGGGTTTATACATGTACTTACTATTTGTGCTTGTTTTAGATACTGTAAAAATAAAGAAATAAAAAATATAGTTAAACAAAAAAACGATGAAATAATTGCCAAGGTTGGACAGTAGAAAACCAAACGTGAAAATAAAAATCATAATAAGATCATTGACATACATTAAGATTATTGAAGATTTGATAGAATGATATTTTATTGTAGCAAAAATGAACACTTAAAATGTTCCAATACTATTTTTCATCCAACTTCTTGAGATGAAATAAAGATTGTACTGGAATTAGAAAAACACGTGACTCATATTGATGCCTAACGCTACACTGTATCACATATCACCTAATTGTACTGTTTATACTGCAAACTGCCGGACGTAGCTAGATAAACGGGAGGTGCTTACCATTCTGGGTTTTAGCTTTGCTCTGGGATGGTGTTTGACGGATTGGTATGTTTGGTTTTTACTATTAAGATTCTCAATGAGGTTTAATTATTCTTATAAATTGATGTTTAAATAACTCAAATAAGTTCTACACGTACGGCTAGTCACACAGATCAAGTAAAATTTATATTCGTCAAACCTGTCTAAAGGCCACCCAAGGAAACCAGTATAAGTGGCCTTGTAGACAGGTGGTCCTAATACAGAGGTGACCTTTAAGACAGGTTGACTGAACTGTTGGGTTTTTTGTTTTTATCACCGATAATTCATTTAAGTACAAACATATTTTATTACCATTATATTTTGTCAGCTCGAATACCTTCACGTCTTTGTTTTGACATTTTGTTTTAGAACAATTGCTTACTTTTACAATGGGGTCCGCTGAATCCAGGTTTACATAACAGAAGCTGTGGAAATTAAGGAAATGTTTACATGTTCCGCCATTGTAACACGTGTGTTCTAAACAGGTTTCTGTAACCAATCTAAACAGGATAAAAAATAAAATATTAAAACAATTACACCTGTTAACTGTGTATTGTAAAACAGTATCAGAAATAGCGATAATTTTGAAAGATTTTTCAGTTATATATTTCACAAACATTAATAACAGATAATTTAGGTTTTATTTATTGTCGATGTGAAAACATTATTTTTTTTTACATGATTTCTACTTTTATAAGGTTCGTGCGTTTTGGGTCACACACGCTAACAAAGAGCAAGCATTTTAAACGCTCTAGTTACTTTTCTATCGTCATTTTAAGAGGATTAGAGCTGTTTAAAAACGACATCTTACGATCACAACATGTCATTGTACACGTTCGATTATAACTCAAACATATATCCAATTCGTCTGCCGAAGTTAGGTGGTTTTCATCGGGCACTACTATTTCTCGTCTTGCATGGACTCACCGCCTCGATATAAGAGAATCTTTGTTGGGACGTAATGCAACAGTACTCAATTTATCGATTTGTTGGTGTCCGAGTTGGTGGCCAAGCAGTATAATTGAACATTTTTACAACATACTGGGGCCAGAGACACAAATCTTAATTCAAGTGATGCACTGATCATGATTTAGTTAATTACATATATTACCGGTTTTAATTTAATCACTAGACGGTCATTTTGGAATGCATTTCCTCAAGTGGTTGGACCAATATTATGATACCAAAAATTATTTTTCCAAGATTTAAAAAAAGCCCAAAAGACCGTTATAAATATATTTAACCAAATTTGCTGAGGAAAAACTAATTAACTTATTTCAGCTTCATGTAACTGGGCCTGGTTGTTTGGCATATTGTAATGACTGATCAAAAACAAACATACTAATCCATGTCTAGTGACTTGGTCAGGGTGTTTTCGAAATTTTAAGATTTTGCAACTTGTATCGAGAGGTGACCAATTATTGTGGAAATATACAACTATACAACTCGGATGAGGTTTCTATGTCGCCTAATTAATACCAGTTTTTACCAAGTGTCACGTTTCCATCCTTGGTGTTTAGGCTGGTGAAAGAACTTTAAAGATCTTAAAAACTTATTTCAAAATGTACCGTTTAGCTCTGCCTTGCCACTAACTGGTATTTTTTATGAATTAGTAGGTCTAGTGATATATAACATATTTCAATTATACATGTATTTAAACAATATGATATACATACGTGGTGCTAATGTTGTCGTCGTAACTGAAGATAAAAATAAAACATAATATTCAAATACGTCTAAATAAACTGCATAGTTATGTAATTTCTTTATAATTTGTCATTGTGATCAATATACTTCCAACGATGAGAATTTTGTTATCTAATTTAGCTTAGCTTAGCTCTTTCTTGTTTTTTTTTTTGTTTACTGTTGTGGTTATTTTACAGGGCCTTGGCTGTGTTGATTTCTAATTTTATTGGAACCTATCCCTGCGTCAACCATTTTTATAAGCATCTTGCTTCGTTGTGTAAAGTTCCCGTTGTAAAGTTAAAGCAGACAACATAGGTTCCAATAAAATTAGAAATCAACACAGCCATAGCCTTGTAAAAAAACCACAACAGTAAACAAAATAAAAATATGAAAGAGTAAGCTAAGCTAAAATAAGGACTTCAAAATGTTTTGAGGCCATCATCACAATAATGTTGAAGAATAATGGTTTTTTCTGGATATATTTGACCTCCCATAGCTCATGTTCCTTTCATTCTCAATTTTGATTACATATGTGGTGGGTGTGGCTGACTACAGTAGATGCTCACCCTTACGCCTTACGGAACACCCTGACTGACTGACATGTAAAACCTAATTTACCAGCTCAAATGTTTTTACTTTGCTTTATTATTGTTGTCTGGACACAGTAAGTTGTGTTTCTTTTTGATCGTCTGTTTCTAATGTTATTGTTTGTCCAGTTTATCTTTTATCAGATGCATACTACAAATGGACGTTAAATTCTCATATTAAGGGTTCTCTCCTAATTGGATTGAATATCACTCTGACCACACGGTTTGATATATAAAAATCACAAACACTAAGGAAAAGAAGAAGAAGTTTTACGTTATATGTTTTTTTACTTACTGTTCGAATCTTTCGAAACTAGAACAAAGAACAAGAAAGTAAAATAAATTTAATTTCCTAAAAATAATAAAAATATTTAATGACATGTACTTTATCTGTCATGTTTTTTGTTATCACAGTTTTAAGGTTGGTTTTTAGATTATTTCTCATTTCATTCGTTATAATTGCCGTGTTCTTATTTTCATCTTGCCACGCAAGTTTTCACTGAAAAACCTGGATTTATATTCTTCTTCAGAAAAACAGATTTATTTATATTTCAACTACACATACTTGTACATTATTATTATTATCATGTGCTTTGGTGACATCAGAAATGAACAAATTTAATGATATAGGTGTAAATTTTAACTTGTATTGCAATTATATATTGTGCAAGTGCTTTAACCGGTCAATGTATTTTCCGTATCGACAGACCGGAAACTATTTCAGAACACCTGCTTGTCAAATAAACCTTAAAGTCATAGATAAACGACCATTCAAGTTGACAAAGTGTGTTTTCCAGAGCACACGTATCATTTCCCTGGTGGAGGTTACGTGTCTAACCTGACTTGTAAGCTTTAAAATGTTTACTTTACTTCTGGATTGTGATTCGGACATGGATTAGTATTTTTTACTTTGTTTCTGGATTGTGATTCGGACATGAATAAGTATGTTTGTTTTTACTTTACTTCTGGATTGTGATTCGTACATGGATTAGTATGGGTTTTTTACTTTGTTTCTGGATTGTGATTCGGACATGGATTAGTATTTTTTTTTTACTTTGTTTCTGGATTGTGATTCGGACATGGATTGGTATGTTTGTTTTTACTTTGGTTCTGGATTGTGATTCGGACATGGAATAGTATGTTTGTTTTTTCTTTGGTTCTGGATTGTGATTCGGACATGGATTATTATGTTTTTTTACTTTGTTTCTGGATTGTGATTCAGACATGGAATGGTATGTTTTTTTACTTTGTTTCTGGATTGTGATTCGGACATGGATTATTATGTTTTTTACTTTGTTTCTGGATTGTGATTCAGATATTGTTTGTGTTTGTTTGTTTTTAATTCATGTACAATTTACTGTATTATTTACTTGTTTCGCAGAATGTCCCTTCATATCCACTTGGACAGTTACACAATCCGCCTCTACATGTCCCTCCATTCTTACATATAACTTCTACATCATTACATGGTTTAGCTGGAACAAAGGAATTATAAAATAACAAAAAATAGTATTAATATAAAATGAAACTTAAAAAATTAATGTGATTTTACATCCTAAAATAACAAAACAATGGGGATCACAAGTTTAGCATGTGATATTTAATAACGTGTGTACAAAGGTTTTGATTTGAATTCATGTAGAACCGCGCAAGACGACGTTTTCACAAAACCTGCTAATGATATTCCAAGTTATGAACAAACGTTTATACGGTTCAACAAAACTTTCCGGACACTGATTGTGTATGGTATTAACAAACCCTATCAAAAAGTGTCCATAATTACAGCACTACAATTGGCAAATGCCACAGAAGTAGTTATGTACGTTAATATAGAAAACATGATGTTTTTATAATAACTTACAAAGTCATTAGAAGATAAAACATGTATACAAAAGAGTTCGTGTATGACACAACACCGATACAAATTACTAGTAAGCAATTTGGGAAAATCTGAAATTTTTAAAAGGTTTTGGAAATACATTTACAGTGTTCTAAATTAAAATTGTTTTTACTACATACATGTATGTATGTAGAAATTCAAGCAAATTAGAAGTTTAAGAATAGCCTAGTTGTAAATAATTTAAAATCGTAGAATACATGCTTAAATTAATTATATCCTGAGTTAATATTATTTATAGTTTCTAGTGGACTTTTGTTTCCCTCCATCATCAATGTTCTTTGAGTATACAGAAACAAAATGTATGTACAGAATAACCGTGCAGAAAGTATTATTGTATATATATAGTATTATGGATTTATATTACAATTATGTCGAATTTTGATATTTCATGATTGCTTTATAAAAATAAAAAAAATGATTTAAATTTATTGTATTTTAATACCTTTAATGGATTGCTACACATGATATACTTTACACGTGCGGGTGTAACTACTTTAACAGGAGGTATCTCTTTAGCACATGGACTCACTTTCAAAGCGTGTTTAACTAGGTTTGCTTGTTTTAAAGTTTTTACTTTGTTTTTTGGATCGTTAATTGAACATGGATTTGTTGGTTTGTTTTTGAACATAACAAAAACAGCTTTTCTTATCAAAGCTGATTGCGGGTTACTGGTGTAGGATACGTATTACGTTTGTTATCATGGTCAGAATACACTCTTAAATATAGTTATACGAAATGTAAACATTATTGTCTGGCTCTGCTGCAAAGCGTTTTCAAGCCTTAAAGTTTTTACTTTACTTCTGGATTGAGATTTGGACATGGATTAGTATTGTTTTTTTTTTAGTTTGTTTCTGATTCGGACATGGATTAGTATGTTTTTTTGCTTTGTTTTTGGATTGTGATTTGAACATGGATTAGAATTTTTTTTACTTTGTTTCTGGATTGTGATTTGGACATGGATCGGTATGTTTGTTTCTATTTTACTTCTGGATTGTGATTCGGACATGGAATAGTATGGTTTTTTTACTTAGTTTCTGGATTGTGATTCGGACTTGGATTAGTATGTTTGTTTTTACTTTGCTTCTTGATTGTGATTTAGATATTGTTTGTGTTTGTTTGTTTTTATTCATGTACAATTAACTGGTTTGTTTACTTGTTTCGCAGAATGTCCCTTCATATCCATGGACACAGTTACACAATCCGCCTCTACATATCCCTCCATTCTTACATATAACTTCTACATCATTACATGGTTTAGCTGGAACAAAGGAAATACAAAAAAAATAATAGTATAAACATAAAATTAAACTTAAGAACAAATGTCATGTACATTTCTCATGTAGCTAAATAATAATACCTACCTACCTATCCTCTTCGTCCCTGGTTGAAGATAAGGCCACTGTGGTTTCTGTAACTAAAAACTTTTTACAGTATAAGACAGTTAACACTCCAACCTGGAGGGCCAGGGTTTTTGATCAATGTTTTCATTCTCTAGAATGGATGCTTACCAAAGCTTATGAAGCAATTGTATCCAAGTTTTATATCAGAGTTTTACTTCTCTTAGATGAGTTGTTCTAAATAATAATGGGGATCACAAATTGAGCGTGTGATATTTATAATTACAAACGCGTGTACAAAACTTGAATTCATGTAGAAACGCGAAAGTAGACGTTTTCACAAATACTACTAATGCAATTCCAAGTGGTATGAGTTAACGTTTATAAGGTTTTAAAAAACTTTCAGGACACTGATTGGTAGTGACGAAACCTATCAAAAAGTGTCCATAAGTACAGTACTACAATTGAGAAATGCCACAGAAGTAGTTATGTACGTAAATATAAAAACAGGATTTATAATAACTTACAAGTTCATTGCAAGATACAATATGTATACAAAGGAGCTCGGATATCACACAACACTGATACAAATTACTAGTAAGCAATTTCGGAAAATCGGGAAATTTTCATAGGTTTTGGAAATAATTTTACAATAAAATTGATTTTTACCATATACATGTATCCATAGGGGAATTCAAGAGATCATAAAACATACAAATTCTAGCTTGCTTTTAATTCCCTCATTATCAATGTTCTTTGAATATACAGAAGGAGAATATATAGTGAATAACCATGCACGTGCGGATGTAACTACTTTAACACGAGGTGCTTCTTGAGCACATGGACTCGTTTTCCAAGTGGAAGTTCGCGTGCTTTACTAGTTTTGCTTGTTTTCACTTTTTTACTTTCCTTTTTGATTGTTATACAAACATGGATTTGAGTTTTTGAACATAACAAATACAGCTTTTCTTATCAAAGCACATTACAGGTTGCTGGTTGACAAAACATTGTACGTTTGTTATCATGGTCAGAATACACTTTAATATATGTTTGAGAAATTGTAAACATTATTGTCTGGCTCTGCTGCAAAGCGTTTCACTAAAACGTCTTCCTGGCGACAGTTTACGTTTTGATACATTCACGTTACAGGAGTATGTCATTTCATATTACATGTTATACATAAGCGAAAGATCCCTAATAGATATTTCGAATTTCGCCCAATTAGATTATTTGGATCTAGAAAGTCGACAAAAGTAGTTGTATCAGTGAAATAATGTACACACCGAATCAATAAATAAACTTGTATCTTGATGTTACTGTTGAAAAAATATACAATATACATTTATTGCCTTTGAGTGAGGGAGATATGAACTTTCTTCACCCGCAACAAGTCATATTTCCCGAGGACGAAGCCGAGGGAAATGTGACTTGTTAAGGGTGAAGAAATGTCATATCTCCCTCAAACAAAGCAATAAATTGTTTATTATACCGAAAGATAAACATTTAATAAGAAAGAGAGAAAGAAAGAAAATATTTTAAAAAAGACAGCCTGAAACATCATTCCTTCTCCGATTCATGGCTTTTTCTCCTATCGGAACTCATCGGTGGCAAACGCTAGAACGTCGTGACCGAGTCTCCATCGATGACGTCATATCATTGTGACGTCATGGTGTGTTCCGAAGAGGTGGGATATGATGTTTTCAGAGGATACACGATGTTTTCCTCCACCACCTGATCACATGATCCATCCCAAACAAATTACAGATAGCATCTTATTTTCTAATGAGGTATAATAAAAAGTTTTATGGACGTTATCACAGTGTTGTTCTCTATGTCAAGGATTGTCCTACATATATTTGACGTCCCATAGTTCCATGTTCCTTTCCTTTCTCTTATTTTTGATTAAACACATGGCGGATGTAGGTAGCTAAACAGGAGGTACTAGCCTTCTGGAGCACCCGCTTACCCGTCCTCACTTCCCTGGTGGAAGTGCTCGTGTTTAACCTTACTTGTCAATTTCAACGATTTAAAAGAATTTTTTACTATTTATTTTTTGTATTTACATCCAATATAAATTTACAACTTTTGGATTGTGATTTCTACATGAATTAGTATCAAAAACAAACATACTTATCCATTTCCGAATCACAATCCAGAAGCAAAGTAAAAACTTTGGAACTGACAAGTTAGGTTAGACACGTGAACTTCCACCAGGGAAGTGAGGCCGGGTGCTCCGGAAGGGTAAGCACCTCCTGTTTAGCTAGCTACACCCGCCACGTGTGTAATCAAAATTGTGTGAAAGGAACATGGAACTATGAGACGTCAAATATATCCAAGGCAATCCTGGACACAGAGACATCAAATTTATCAACAATACTGTGATGACGGCCATAAAACTTTTTGAGGGCCTTGATAAGCCTAGGCTTGCAATATCCCTGAGTCAACAATTTATTTGCAAGCAGCCTACTTCGTTGTACAAATCCCCGTAGTGGGAACAAGCTCTACCATAGCGTATTAATTGGGAAACAAATACACCATAAGCAGGAGAAGCAGGTATATTGCTGCATAAAAAAGGAAAGTTGACAATAGAAAAATTGAAGTCATCACGTTTGTCATAAAGTTTCAAATGTAGCCTTTCCTGTGCGTCATATTTCAGGTATAAGTCTAAATATGAAGCAGAACTTGAGGAATCAGTCGTGTCTTTTATTTCAAGCTCACTAGGATAGATGACATTTACATAGTCTCCAAATTTAGGATTGTTAAGAGACAGAACGTCATCTATATATCTGTATGTTGAGTTGAATGATTTGGCGACATTTTTCTCTCCAGATTTAACAAGGTTCTGCATAAATTCTGCTTCGTAAGAATAAAGAAACAAATCAGCAAGCAATGGTGCACAGTTTGTACCCATTGGTATACCGATTGTTTGCTGAAAAACTATATTACCAAACACAACAAATATGTTATCTATCAAAAACTCCAACAGTATGTTTGTTTTTGCGAACTCAGCAACGATGAAATAAAATAAACACATGACATTTTATTTCTTTGTAACTTACGTGTCTCACATCGTCTTCCTGTGTAGTGTGTAGAACATTTACATGTACCCAGTATAAATTGACACACTCCTCCATGTAAACAAGGGTCATCATTCTTACAACGATCTATATAATAAAAAATAAAAACCCGTACAGGAACGTGACATTTGTCCTTAATGTACATGTAATGTGTCTTCAAAATCAAAGCTATGTAAATTTGACACTCCTGGCCATTTTTAATCATTATCGTTTCTTTGGTTAACAATCAAATTGCATATAATATAATATTTAAAAAAAAAGCATTATTAGTACTTAATCTTTTTACCTTTAACTCTTTTGTAAATGGGTACACAGTTTTGTTTGATTTTACTTAGGGAAAATTTTGTTTAATACAATTGTAAGTGTTTATCATATATAAGTATATTTAAGACCCTATGTTTTAGTAAAACATTATTTATATTTATTTCTATTCTATTGTCATTGTTTTATTGCAGTATGTTATATGCATGCAATAATGCTGGTGATGCGGATTTAAAAAAAACGAAATTTTAACTGACTCGCTCACCAAACTGCCAGAAACATACGGGGAAACATTCAGCTGCAGGTGTGTTTTGCATGATCAACGATACAATTGGACATATTTTATATCATTTGTTTTGCTCCGATGTAGGTATACCTGATATTATTGTTCTGAACTAATCATCGTTTTTATTGCCCGCCTACCAAAGAGAGAGAAGGGGATATTAATTTCGAGTTTTCGTCCGTGCATCCGAAATTCTTGTCTGCAAAAATTTTCCAAAACTATGAAGCACTATTTCATGAAACTTGGTACAAAGCGTCAACATTGATAGGATATTTGCATATTGTAAACCCGAGTGGGTTTGCTGATTTTCTTTGGAGTTATTGGCCTTTCAACTTAAGTGCTAATAACAAGCAAAAGAACCTGATGGACCTGAATTTGCTTGTTCTCTTTCAAATTGTTTTATACATACTAAGCTTATTGTCTATTTAAAGAAATATAAAAGACAAAATAACTGATGTTACCTGAAGGGATTTCACAAGTATCTCCAGTAAAATCCGGATGACAAAAACATTTGTTTAACACACAAAATCCGTCATTCTTACAACCGTTTTGACAACCAGAACTAGGACCTGAAAGTAAAACTTTTACTTCAGTCTTTTTGTACAGATATAATGTTTATACCTAAATATGGCAGTAGTCTGGAAATAATGTCTGAATCTTTCAGCATTTTGAATTCCTATACGAAAAAAGCATTTCAAACAGAATATTTATGTTCAATATGTTATTACAAATACACATGTCTAATACAAACGTTATGAAAACAATAACTAAAAACTATGTGAAACATACAGAGACGTGCAAGAAATATTTGGACATTTTGTAAAATACGCATTTGGTATAAACTGTTGGTGGATCTGATGGTGTAAATTTAACTGTGGTATAATATGTAATTGGTAACTTTACCGGCGTTGCAGGAATGAACTAATATAATCAGTATATTGAGTTGATTTGATCAAAAACATAATTACAGTAAAACCTCTCTAAACCGGACAAGCTCCGGACCATAGAATTTGTCCGGTTTAGGGAGGTGTCCGGTTTAGAGAGGTTTTGCCATTGAAACTGGTTTATCTCCCCTTAACTAAATACATCTAGAAAGGTAAGATACATGTCAGAGAAGCCACAATCAACAACACTACATGTTAATGTTACCTAAACATCTCATTATATGATATGCTATATGTAAAAGCACTGTTTAGTTTTAAATCACTTTTAATTCACTTTCTTAATAGGATTCTAATTAAGGTACTCAAGGCAAACGACACTACCTTGATTAATCTGTGACACATGTAAATGTGCTTATCTTAAGTTATTGTATCAATTAATAAATAAATCAATAAACAAATTTAGATAACAAAGAAAAATCACGAAAGAATGGAAAAAAAAATAGATGAAAAATATTTAAAAAATAAATATATGAGTAATTACATTAAATACCAAATATTTTAAATAAGAATTTTAAAAACTCATGATTTTTTAAGTGTCCATAATTGAATATTTTTATTAACCTGTTTAAAACTAATATATTTAAAAAAGGAAAAAAGTAATTAAAAAAAATCAAAATGTTGTCCGGTTTAGAGAGGTTCAATTATATGGATATAAGCAATTGGGACTAAAAAGTTTGTCCGGTGTCCGGAATAGAGAGTGTCCAGTTTAGAGAGGTTCTTGTTAGTTGAAATAAAGAAGGATACATTTGGGACCAAATATTTTGTCCGGAATAGAGAGTTGTCCGGTTTAGAGAGTGTCCGGTTTGGGGAGGTTTCACTGTAGTTTAAAATAAAAACAAAAATAAAACCGTTTATTGCGTGTTGTGCTTTTGTAATCATCATCAAAAACAAACATGCCAATCCATGTCCAAATCCCAATCCCAATGCAAAATAAACACTTTGAAACTGATAAATTAGGTTAAACACGTGAACTTCCACCAGCAAAAGCGAGACCGGGTGCTTATAAAAGGTAAGCATCTCCTGTTTAGTTAGTTACGTCTGTTACGGGTGTAATCAAAATTCAGTTATATACTTGTCCAGAATGTTAGGAACAGTTATATACTTGTCCAGAATGTTAGGAACAGTTATATATACTTGTCCAGAATGTTAGGAACAGTTCTTATCCAGAATGTTAGGAACAGTTATATACTTGTCCAGAATGTTAGGAACAGTTATATACTTGTCCAGAATGTTAGGAACAGTTATATACTTGTCCAGAATGTTAGGAACAGTTATATACATGTCCAGAATGTTAGGAACAGTTATATACTTGTCCAGAATGTTAGGAACAGTTATATACTTGTCCAGAATGTTAGGAACAGATATATACTTGTCCAGAATGTTAGGAACAGATATACATGTCCAGAATGTTAGGAACAGTTATATACTTGTCCAGAATGTTAGGAACAGTTATATACTTGTCCAGAATGTTAGGAACAGTTATATACTTGTCCAGAATGTAGGAACAGTTATATATACTTGTCCAGAATGTTAGGAACAGTTATATACTTGTCCAAATGTTAGGAACAGATATACTTGTCCAGAATGTTAGGAACAGTTATATACTTGTCCAGAATGTTAGGAACAGTTATATATACTTGTCCAGAATGTTAGGAACAGTTATATACTTGTCCAAATGTTAGGAAAGATATATCTTTCCAGAATGTTTAGGAACAGTTATATATACTTGTCCGAATGTTAGGAACAGTTATATACTTGTCAGAATGTTAGGAACAGTTATATACTTGTCCAGAATGTTAGGAACAGTTATATATACTTGTCCAGAATGTTAGGAACAGTTTATATACTTGTCCAGAATGTTAGGAACAGTTTATATATACTTGTCCAGAATGTTAGGAACAGTTATATACTTGTCCAGAATGTTAGGAACAGTTTACTTTAACTTTGTCCAGAATGTTAGGAACAGTTATATACTTGTCCAGAATGTTAGGAACAGTTATATATACTTGTCCAGAATGTTAGGAACAGTTATATACTTGTCCAGAATGTTAGGAACGGTTATATACTTGTCCAGAATGTTAGGAACAGTTATATACTTGTCCAGAATGTTAGGAACAGTTATATACTTGTCCAGAACATTTAATGTCTGTGTCTGTACTTACTGAGAGTTGTTGTAGTTGATGATAAAGTATCTGAAATAGAAATAATATACAAGTTATCTAGAACTTTGTCAAGCTCTGAAACGACACTAGCACCAACACACACAAACACACCAACACACACACACACACACACACACACACCACACACACACACACACTTAAAATGAAATCACTCTAGATACCGAGATCTTATATCATTTTGGACAAGAATGTTGAAGGAGATTTCTAATGGCGCGGAATGTTATCATTTTTCGTATTTTCTTTACCTTTACTTTAATTTGATTTCATTGAACATTTCGTTTATATTTAATAAGCATTTTAAAGGTGTTCCTGCAACACTACATTGGTATGTTTTGTAGCTTAATTAAAACATATATGTAATCCAGCAACCATTATGATCCAGCTTGTAAAGTTTGAACAATATTACTTAACCCGTTCTAATTGGCAGCACTAGACGGACGTTTCGGAATAACATTCTTCTGTAGTGCTTGGACCAAAATTTTTAAATTTAAAGAATAATTTAATATAAAATTATAAGTTCTTAATTGTGTTACATTAATGATATACAAATACTGTATGTTATGATTGTATGTATTTGGGCGAGGTTATATAGGAGTTACCTCCCATGACTCTGACGTCACTAAGACGTCACAACCACAGTTGAAGTGCGACCATGTATCCAGAGTAAAAGTATAAAATATGTTTCAACAAAGCTTTGAATATTATCACAAATTACTTCACACCTCTCGTACCCCTGTATTCTAAAGTTGTTTTTTATCATATCTGATTCATGAATAATTAATTCACGTGGCGTTTACCTAATTAAAACATGTAAGCATGAGTGAAAGATGTCAATGTGTTGTATTTTGTGTTAGGTTATATTTTTTGCAGGAGTCAATATTTATGTACATATTTAGTACATAAAAAATATGTAAGCAGTATTTATTCGTACAAATACACCAAAACGATACACATTCATAATTTATAGTTCCAACATTTTAGTTCATGTTACCTACCAATTTCACAAAATGTCCCGTTATACCCCGGGATACATGTACATATTCCATTCTCACAAGTTCCTCCGTTTTGACATATGTTGTTGTGATCACATTGCGTTGCTGTAAATTAACAAAGTGAAGATATGTCAATGTGCCATTTTATACACATATTACTTAAGCTTCATTGTTGGTGGACAACATATCACTCAGACCACAACACACAATGCACCAAAAATATTTCATGCGATATTAATTCAATGCGTAAACCTCAGCGTCGCAAGTATTTTAATAAAACGAAACTGTCCTTTTGGAGTTTTCGGAGCAAATTGTTGTCGGCCATTCTGTTATTCCCCGCCAACTGTTGAAGGGGTATAGTAATACCGGTGTGTGTGTGTGTGTGTGATTTGGTTTCCGTGCGTTTAAGAGAGAACCGTACATCCGATTGAGCTGAAATATGGTCAGTTGATTATGGTGGCGAGTGGCATAGGATTGCGGCAGCCTTCACATATCGAAATGGCTGTCGTTATCTTAAATAGCAAAAACCTATAAATGGACATTACAGCCTTATTTATGTACCGATTGTGTTGAAATTTTAAACATAGACAATATATCTAGAACCCGTGTTGTTAAAAATATTTAACGAGGTTTTCTGTATAACCTTTAGTTTATGAAATAGGCTGTATCTAAATTGGCCGCTGTTACTGTATAGCCAAATCCTATATATGGCCATTGCTGTCTTATTTATGTACCAATTTTGTGGAAATTCTAATCATAGAACATAAAGCACGGGATATTAAAATTTGTAACAAAATGTATCTGTTATAACTGTTACATTTTTGTTTTGTATGCTAAAGCATGTACTTAATGCTGATGTAATCAACTAATATATATTACCTATCTCACAGACAACTAATATATATTACCTATCTCATACCTATCTCACAATCAACTAATATATATTACCTATCTCATACCTATCTCACAGACAACTAATATATATTGCCTATCTCATACCTATCTCACAATCAACTAATATATATTGCCTATCTCATACCTATCTCACAATCAACTAATATATATTATCTATCTCATACCTATTTCACAGACAACTAATATATATTACCTATCTCACAAACAACTAATATATATTACCTATCTCATACCTATCTCACAAAATGTACCTACCTATCTCACAAAATGTACATACCTATCTCACAAACAACTAATATATATTACCTATCCCATACCTATCTCACAAACAACTAATTATAATATATATTACCTATCTCATACCTATCTCACAATCAACTAATATATATTACCTATCTCATACCTATCTCACAGACAACTAATATATATTGCCTATCTCATACCTATCTCACAATCAACTAATATATATTGCCTATCTCATACCTATCTCACAATCAACTAATATATTACCTATCTCATACCTATTTCACAGACAACTAATATATATTACCTATCTCACAAACAACTAATATATATTACCTATCTCATACCTATCTCACAAAATGTACCTACCTATCTCACAAAATGTACATACCTATCTCACAAACAACTAATATATATTACCTATCCCATACCTATCTCACAAACAACTAATTATAATATATATTACCTATCTCATACCTATCTCACAAAATGTACATACCTATCTCACAATCAACTAATATATATTACCTATCTCATACCTATCTCACAAACAACTAATATATATTACCTTTCTCATACCTATCTCATAACTATCTCACAAAATGTACTTACCTATCTCACAAAATGTACTTACCTATCTCACAAAATATACATACCTATCTCACAAACAACTAATATATATTACCTATCTCATACCTATCTCACAGACAACTAATATATATTACCTATCTCACAAACAACTAATATATATTACCTATCTCATACCTATCTCACAAAATGTACCTACCTATCTCACAAAATGTACATACCTATCTCACAAACAACTAATTATAATATATATTACCTATCTCATACCTATCTCACAAACAACTAATTATAATATATATTACCTATCCCATACCTATCTCACAAACAACTAATTATAATATATATTACCTACCTCATACCTATCTCACAAACAACTAATTATAATATATATTACCTACCTCATACCTATCTGACAGACAACTAATTATAATATATATTACCTATCTCATACCTATCTCGTACCTATCTCACAAAATGTACCTACCTATCTCACAAAATGTACATACCTATCTCACAATCAACTAATATATATTACCTATCCCATACCTATCTCACAAACAACTAATTATAATATATATTACCTATTTCATACCTATCTCACAAAATGTACATACCTATCTCACAATCAACTAATATATTACCTATCTCATACCTATCTCACAGACAACTAATATATATTACCTATCTCACAAACAACTAATATATATTACCTATCCCATACCTATCTCATACCTATCTCACAGACAACTAAAATATATTACCTATCTCACAAACAACTAATTATAATATATATTACCTATCTCACAAAATGTACATACCTATCTACACAAACAACTAATATATTACCCATCTCATACCTATCTCACAGACAACTAATATATATTACCTATCTCTCAAACAACTGATATATATTACCTATCTCATACCTATCTCACAAAATGTACATACCTATCTCACAAACAACTAATATATATTACCTACCTCATACCTATCTCACAAACAACTAATTATAATATATATTACCTATCTCATACCTATCTCACAAACAATTAATATATATTACCTATCTCACAAACAACTAATATATATTACCTATCTCATACCTATCTCACAAAATGTACCTACCTATCTCACAAAATATACATACCTATCTCACAATCAACTAATATATATTACCTATCTCATACCTATCTCACAGACAACTAATATATATTACCTATCTCACAAACAACTAACATATATTACCTATCTCATACCTATCTCATACCTATCTCACAAAATGTACCTACCTATCTCACAAAATGTACATACCTATCTCACAAACAACTAATATATATTACCTATCCCATACCTATCTCACAAACAACTAATTATAATATATATAACCTATCCCATACCTATCTCACAAACAATTAATTATAATACATATTACCTATCTCATACCTATCTCACAGACAACTAATTATAATATATATTACCTATCTTACAAAATGTACATACCTATCTCACAAAATGTACCGTTGAAGCCATCCTACAGTTACATTCTCCATTAGAACAAGCCCCGTCGTTTTTACACAGTACACTGTTGTCGTTACATTTATTTGCTGTAAAATATTATGTTGACTTTAATATATAATAAATGATTTACTAATGACACGATTACACTCAAAATGTTTTTTCAGCTGTAGTCAGCAATCGTAAAGGAGAACATGGCTTTACCATCACCATGTCAATATGAAAAAAAACTTAGCAACGGTAAAGAAAAACATGGCTTTACCATCACCATGTCAATATGAAAAACACCTTAGCAACGGTAAAGGAAAACATGGCTTTACCATCACCATGTCAATATGAAAAAAACTTAGCAACGGTAAAGGAGAGCATGGTTTTACCATCACCATGTCAATATGAAAAAAAACCTTAGCAACGTAAAGAAAAACATGGCTTTACCATCACCATGTCAATATGAAAAAAAACCCTTAGCAACGGTAAAGGAGAACATGGCTTTACCATCACCATGTCAATATGAAAAAAAACCTTAGCAACGGTAAAGGAGAACATGGCTTTACCATCACCATGTCAATATGAAAAAAAACTTAGCAACGGTAAAGGAAAACATGGCTTTACCATTACCATGTCAATATGAAAAAAAAACCCTTAGCAACGGTAAAGGAGAACATGGCTTTACCATCACCATGTCAATATGAAAAAAAACCTTAGCAACGGTAAAAGAAAACATGGCTTTACCATCACCATGTCAATATGAAAAAAAAACCTTAGCAACGGTAAAGGAGAACATGGCTTTACCATCACCATGTCAATATGAAAAAAAACCTTAGCAACGGTAAAGGAAAACATGGCTTTACCATCACCATGTTAATATGAAAAAAACCTTAGCAACGGTAAAGGAAAACATGGCTTTACCATCACCATGTCAATATGAAAAAAAACTTAGCAACGGTAAAGGAAAACATGGATTTACCATCACCATGTCAATATGAAAAAAAACTTAGCAACGGTTAAGGAAACATGGTTTTACCATCACCATGTCAATATGAAAAAAAACCTTAGCAACGGTAAAGGAAAACATGGCTTTACCATCACCATGTCAATATGAAAAAAAAAACTTAGCAACGTTAAAGGTAAACATGGCTTTACCATCACCATGTCAATATGAAAAAAAACCTTAGCAACGGTAAAGGAGAACTTGGCTTTACCATCACCATGTCAATATGAAAAGAAACTTAGCAACGGTAAAGGAAAACATGGCTTTACCATCACCATGTCAATATGAAAAAAAAACCTTAGCAACGGTAAAGGAGAACATGGCTTTACCATTACCATGTCAATATGAAAAAAACCTTAGCAACGGTAAAAGAAAACATGGCTTTACCATCGCCATGTCAATATGAAAAAAACCTTAGCAACGGTAAAGGAAAACATGGCTTTACCATCACCATGTCAATATGAAACAAAACTTAGCAACGGTAAAGGAAACATGGCTTAACAATCACCATGTTAATATGAAAAAAACCTTAGCAACGGTAAAGGAAAACATGGTTTTACCATCACCATGTCAATATGAAAAAAAACTTAGCAACGGTAAAGGAGAGCATGGTTTTACCATCACCATGTCAATATGAAAAAAAAAACCTTAGCAACGGTAAAGGAGAGCATGGTTTTACCATCACCATGTCAATATGGAAAAAAAACCTTAGCAACGGTAAAGGAAAACATGGCTTTACCATCACCATGTCAATATGAAAAAAAACCTTAGCAATGGTAAAGGAAAACATGGCTTTACCATCACCATGTCAATATGGAAAAAACCTTAGCAACGGTAAAGGAAAACATGGCTTTACCATCACCATGTCAATATGGAAAAAACCTTAGCAACGGTAAAGGAAAACATGGCTTTACCATCACCATGTCAATATGAAAAAAAACTTAGCAATGGTAAAGGAGAACATGGCTTTACAATCACCATGTCAATATGAAAAAAACCTTAGCAACGGTAAAGGAAAACATGGCTTTACCATCACCATGTCAATATGAAAAAAAAACTTAGCAACGGTAAAGGAGAACATGGCTTTACCATCACCATGTCAATATGAAAAAAAACTTAGCAACGGTAAAGGAGAACATGGTTTTACCATCACCATGTCAATATGAAAAAAAACCTTAGCAACGGTAAAGGAAAACATGGCTTTACCATCACCATGTCAATATAAAAAAACTTAGCAACGGTAAAGGAGAACATGGCTTTACCATCACCATGTCAATATGAAAAAAAAACCTTAGCAACGGTAAAGGAAAACATGGCTTTACCATCACCATCTCAATATGAAAAAAAAAACCTTAGCAACGGTAAAGGAAAACATGGCTTTACCATCACCATCTCAATATGAAAAAAAAAAACCTTAGCAACGGTAAAGGAAAACATGGCTTAACAATCACCATGTCAATATGAAAATAAAACTTAGCAACGGTAAAGGAAAACATGGCTTTACTATCACCATGTCAATATGAAAGAAACTTTAACCTCATCAGCACATCTGCATACACCATTCAAAATGCTTTGATTAAAAACACAGTTAAATACCAATACGTAAAATAACAGTACGTAAAAATACCAATATTAAAAAAAGTGCGTAAAAGTAACAGTACATAAAATTAACTCCGTAAAATAACTGTACGTAAAACGAAAGTACGTAAAAATATCAGTACGTAAAATAACAATTTAGTTTTGTGCTAAATGTGAAACTGTATGACAAAGGCAGTGACTTTATTTTTTGTAGTCAAGTTTTCTTTTTATGCAACACTTATGCCTGCTTCCCCTGCTTACAATGTATTTCTATCACGGTAGAGCTTGTTCCCACTATGGGAACTTTGTACAACGAAGCAAGCTGCTAACAACTAAATTGTTGATTCTGATATACTTGACTTTCCATATTTCCATGTTCCTTAAGTTCCCAATTTTGACTACACACGTGACGGATGTAGCAAAAACATTCCGGAACACCCTGCTTCATTTCTCACTAGAAGTGCACCTGTATAACTTAATTTGCCAGCAAGATTGTGATTTGAACACAGAATTGTATTTTTGTTTTTTACTTTAATTAGGGATTGTGGTTTGGAGATGGATTGGTATGCTTGTTTTTATTTTGCTTTAAGATTGTGATTTGGACATGGATCGTGATTTGGACATGGATTGTAACTTGGATATATATGTATTGTGATTCGGACATAGATTTTTTACTTTGCTTTATGATTGTGATTTTGGCATGAACTGGTATGTTTATGTTTGATATTTGGATTGTGATTTAGACATGGATTGTGATTTTGACACGGATTGTAATTTGGACATAGATTGTCATTTTGACCCGGATTGACATTTGGAATGGATTGTCATTTTGACCCGGATTGTAATTTAGACATGGATTGTCATTTTGACCCGGATTGACATTTGGACATGGATTGTCATTTTCACCCGGATTGTCATTTGGACATAGATTGTCATTTTCACCCGGATTGTCATTTGGACATAGATTGTCATTTTGACCCGGATTTTCATTTGGACATGGATTGTCATTTTGACCCGGATTGTAATTTGGACATGGATTGTCATTTTGACCCGGATAGACATTTGGACATGGATTGTCATTTTCACCCGGATTGTCATTTGGACATAGATTGTCATTTTGACCCGGATTGTCATTTGGACATGGATTGTCATTTTGACCCGGATTGTAATTTGGACATGGATTGTCATTTTGACCCGGATTGCCATTTGGACATGGATTGTCATTTTGACCCGGATTGTCATTTGGACATGGATTGTCATTTTGACCCGGATTGTCATTTGGACATGGATTGTCATTTTGACCTGGATTGTCATTTGGACATGGATTGTCATTTTGACCTGGATTGTCATTTGGACATGGATTGGTGCCCTTGTTTTGACTTTTTGTATTAACGTTACCTGTTTCACATCTTGAACCCGAGTAATATGGCGTACATCTACACGTGCCGAAGGTAGTAGAACAAGTTCCGCCATTTAAACATCCGTCGTTACTATGGTAACACATAGCTGTAATGGTTCAAACATATATATCATATAGTTAATCTGGTTTTTTTCACTTGACTGGCCAAAAACTCCACTATTTTTAGCTTAAAAGGAATGATTGATAGCTCTTACATCACAAAATGACCTAACCAAATTATAATGATAAAAGAAAGTGGTATTGGACACCTGGTCACAGGCTCAAGATTGGCATCATTTCTTTTAAGGATAAAAATGTGTTGTTGTTGTTGGACATAGAATATTTTCAGTTTGAAGTAAAAATTGAAAATTTTACAGAGTGTGAACAAAGTCTGGCATTATACTTCCTAATAAAATAATAAAACTAGACAAAATTATTAAATGTGGCTACAATCTCCGAAAAACGAAGTTTATGTAATAATAAATATGGTATAGTAAATGAAGACTTTGAGAACCTGAAAACAATCAGAACTTACAAATGTTTGTCTGCTTTTTCAGTGTTGAAGCAGGGGTCATTCTTTTAAAAATTAGGTTAATGTCAAAGGTCAAGGTCATGACTTAAACATTATACTGGTGCTAGTAGTTTATTTTTGAAGAATTTAATTTTGATGAGTTGTAAAATGAAGTGATGGTCAAAGGGTGGAGTCATGACCTTATGACCTTATTAACAAAGATTGAATTCAAATAATTTGACTATATGTACAATTACTGACATGAGTTCTAATATATGATATTTTTTAAAAATATTGTTCAAAATACCGCCACAGATGAAGGTCATGATCCATGGTTTTGGCAATTGTGTTTTTTATCAACACAACTTGGCTATTTGAAAATATTTCATTTTATTTTAACAGTTGACATCTGTTAATACTTTCTAGACATTATTTAAGTATATTTAGTCCATTTCGGAAATCATTTATATATTCAGACACATGAGTAGTTTGTCGTGTGTGTTTCTGTCATGATGAGCGATACAAGGCATCCTACCTCTAAGGGTTTCGCAATAACTTCCTTTGAACTCTAGAGGACACATGCACATTTTGACGAACGGTAAGCATTTTCCACCATTTAAACATTCATCATTGTTATCACATGATCCTTTACACACTACAAAATAAATGTATACAAAAACGGTCATTTTTAAACGTAGAACATGATGCCCAATATCTTCAGGCGTACGAAATGAAAGTCACGGAAACTTACAATAAATGAGGCCCCGTGTCACGGTAGGCTTGGCACGAAAAAGAACCCTGCTGAATAATGCCATCAGCGCAACGCACAACACAGGAAATAATTTATGCACCTTCGCCTACAGCTGGCGACGTCTCGATATAAGTGAAATATTCTTGACTGCGACGTTAAACACCATTACTCAACTCACTTCTTTAAGCGTATAAAAAATAAATTACGATTTCAAACTTCAAGTCAACACTTACAATTACACTACCACATTGGGTAGCACATTTACCTTAGTAAATCTTATATAACATTTATTAGTGTACTACTGCTCAGAACCACTCCGTCTAACCTGTGGTTTATTATAAGGTGGTTTATTATATAGCTATACAGCTTCATTATGTTTTGTAATGATTTTTACTTCTGTACTTATATATATATATGTTAAGGGCAGTCTAGTCAATTGATGTGTAATAAGATGAAGTTGACTGTATTGAAGATTTGGTAGACGTACATCTCCAATCAAACAAGAGATGGTAAGCTATTTAGATATAGATCTGATCCGTCTAAAGAAGACAATTGGTTATTTGGTTTACAATATTGGTTATTGTCCTGGTCCATAGAAACAACATCGATATATTGCAATCACACAGCATCGATATATTGCAATCACAAACTTCTACCAATGACTTATACACGCATGACCCTAGTGTTATGTTGTATCTCTCGTGTATCTCTAAATCTATCACTACAGAGAGAGAGAGAGAGAGATCATGCCTATTTCCTTATATGCAAGATCTAACACCTTCGTAGTGACACTTTTAAGTAAATGGGAAAAAACCTTTTACAAGACTCTATGACCCCTTACACTTATTGGGGGCGACTTCAACAGCCAAACAAATCTTACCGTTAACAGAAATTTTGCTAACCTTCAAACCTAGCTTCAACGGCCAAACTAACCATCAGTAAAAAATCTTACCTGCGATGTAAATTCCAACATAAATTAGATATGTAAAGCCGTAAAGTCCTTTCATTTTATAGTGCCTCACTTTCTACATCAAATCTGAAAAATATATGAAACTTTTTTTATTTTAAATTTATTAATTACATTATGTATTTATTTATTTATCTACAGTTATCATGTATTGAATATATATATTTTGCCTCAACCTTTGTACTGGACAGTCTAACATACATGTATCACATGTGATAAATGACTATAATAATATTTTTTACAAATAAAAAAAATAAAGCAGAGGCACAATAAGCCTGATATGATCACCTGATAAATAATGATAAATAATGACTACCTGATAAATAATGATAAATAATAACTTCCTGATATGCTCACCTGATAAATAATGATAAATAATGACTACCTGATATGATCACCTGATAAATAATGATAAATAATGACTACCTGATATGATCACCTGATAAATAATGATAAATAATGACTACCTGATATACTCACCTAATAAATAATGATAAATAATGACTACCTGATATGCTCACCTGATAAATAATGATAAATAATGACTACCTGGTATACTCACCTAATAAATAATGATAAATAATGACTACCTGATATGCTCACCTGATAAATAATGATAAATAATAACTTCCTGATATGCTCACCTGATAAATAATGATAAATAATGACTACCTGATATGATCACCTGATAAATAATGATAAATAATGACTACCTGATATGCTCACCTGATAAATAATGATAAATAATAACTTCCTGATATGCTCACCTGATAAATAATGATAAATAATGACTACCTGATATGATCACCTGATAAATAATGATAAATAATGACTACCTGATATGATCACCTGATAAATAATGATAAATAATGACTACCTGATATACTCACCTAATAAATAATGATAAATAATGACTACCTGATATGATCATCTGATAAATAATGATAAATAATGACTACCTGATATGATCACCTGATAAATAATGATAAATAATGACTACCTGATATACTCACCTAATAAATAATGATAAATAATGACTACCTGATATGCTCACCTGATAAATAATGATAAATAATGACTACCTGATATGCTCACCTGAATAAATAAGATAAATAATGACTACCTGATATACTCACCTAATAAATAATGATAAATAATGACTACCTGATATGATCACCTAATAAATAATGATAAATAATGGCTACCTGATATGATCACCTGATAAATAATGATAAATAATGACTACCTGATATGCTCACCTGATAAATAATGATAAATAATGACTACCTGATATGCTCACCTGATAAATAATGATAAATAATGGCTACCTGATATGATCACCTGATAAATAATGATAAATAATGACTACCTGATATGCTCACCTGATAAATAATGATAAATAATGACTACCTGATATGCTCACCTGATAAATAATGATAAATAATGACTACCTGATATGCTCACCTGATAAATAATGATAAATAATGACTACCTGATATGATCACCTGATAAATAATGATAAATAATGACTACCTGATATGATCACCTGATAAATAATGATAAATAATGATAAATAATAACTACCTGAAATATTTTGAGAAAAACATTAAAACTGAAACCAAAATGTTAAAATCTCTATATAGAGTCATTTTTATTTTCAGATAATTAACCATTTCAGAATTGTTTGTTATATGTGATTTTAACCTTTGAACCCATGACCTTCATATATCTACAATCTTCTTATATACATGCTTTTACAAAAAATTAAAGTTTTCAAGATAATTAAACATGTAAGTATTCTTTCTCATCAGTTACCTTGACCTTTGAAGCTGTTGAAATAAATTCCACGTGGGAAGTGAACTTATCGATTCATTCAATTTTGTATGAAATATGGACATTTCAATATTTTGAGACTGCACCGGTAACTTTGTGCGTTTATTTAAGCGTTTATCAGAATACCCTGACTTTACCGGTAACTTTGTGCGTTTATTAAAGCGTTTACCAGGGTACCCTGACTTTACCGGTAACTTTGTGCGTTCGTTAAAGCGTTTACCAGGGTACCCTGACTTTACCGGTAACTTTGTGCGTTTATTTAAGCGTTTACCAGGGTACCCTGACTGTACCGGTAACTTTGTGCGTTTATTTAAGCGTTTACCGGTGTACCCAGGTTGTATCGGTGACTTTGTGCGTTCGTTAAATCATTTACCAGGGTACCCAGGCTGTATCGGTGACTTTGTGCGTTCGTTAAAGCATTTACCAGTGTACCATGACTGTATCGGTGACTTTGTGCGTTTGTTAAAGCATTTACCAAGGTACCCTGACTGTATCGGTAACTTTGTGCGTTTGTTAAAGCATTTACCAAGGTACCCTGACTGTACCGGTAACTTTGTGCGTTTGTTAAAGCATTTACCAAGGTACCCTGACTGTACCGGTAACTTTGTGCGTTGTTAAAGCGTTTACCAGGGTACCCTGACTGTACCAGTAACTTTGTGCGTTTGTTAAAGCGTTTACCAGGGTACCCTGACTGTACCGGTAACTTTGTGCGTTCGTTAAAGCGTTTACCAGTGTACCATGACTATACTGGTAACTTTGTGCGTTTGTTAAAGCATTTACCAAGGTACCCTGACTGTACCGGTAACTTTGTGCGTTCGTTTAAGCGTTTGCCAGGGTACCCTGACTGTACCGGTAACTTTGTGCGTTTGTTAAAGCATTTACCAAGGTACCCTGACTGTACCGGTAACTTTGTGCGTTCGTTAAAGCGTTTACCAGGGTACCCTGACTGTACCGGTAACTTTGTGCGTTTGTTAAAGCATTTACCAAGGTACCCTGACTGTACCGGTAACTTTGTGCGTTCGTTAAAGCGTTTACCAGGGTACCCTGACTGTACCGGTAACTTTGTGCGTTTGTTAAAGCATTACCAAGGTACCCTGACTGTACCGGTAACTTTGTGCGTTTGTTAAAGCGTTTACCAGGGTACCCTGACTGTACCGGTAACTTTGTGCGTTTGTTAAAGCGTTTACCAGGGTGCCCTGACTGTACCGGTAACTTTGTGCGTTCGTTAAAGCGTTTACCAGGGTACCCTGACTGTACCGGTAACTTTGTGCGTTTGTTAAAGCATTTACCAAGGTACCCTGACTGTACCGGTAACTTTGTGCGTTCGTTAAAGCGTTTACCAGGGTACCCTGACTGTACCGGTAACTTTGTGCGTTTGTTAAAGCATTTACCAAGGTACCCTGACTGTACCGGTAACTTTGTGCGTTCGGTAAAGCATTTACCAAGGTACCCTGACTGTACCGGTAATTTTGTGCGTTCGTTAAAGCGTTTACCAGTGTACCATGACTATACCGGTAACTTTGTGCGTTCGTTAAAGCATTTACCAGGGTACCCTGACTGTACCGGTAACTTTGTGCGTTCGTTAAAGCGTTTACCAGGGTACCCTGACTGTACCGGTAACTTTGTGCGTTCGTTAAAGCATTTACCAAGGTACCCTGACTGTACCGGTAACTTTGTGCGTTCGTTAAAGCATTTACCAAGGTACCCTGACTGTACCGGTAACTTTGTGCGTTCGTTAAAGCGTTTACCAGGGTACCATGACTATACCGGTAACTTTGTGCGTTCGTTAAAGCGTTTACCAGGGTAACCTGACTGTACCGGTAACTTTGTGCGTTCGTTAAAGCATTTGCCAGGGTACCCTGACTGTACCGGTAACTTTGTGCGTTCGTTAAAGCGTTTACCAGGGTAACCTGACTGTACCGGTAACTTTGTGCGTTCGTTAAAGCATTTACCAGGGTACCCTGACTGTACCGGTAACTTTGTGCGTTCGTTAAAGCATTTACCAGGGTACCCTGACTGTACCGGTAACTTTGTGCGTTCGTTAAAGCATTTACCAGGGTACCCTGACTGTACCGGTAACTTTGTGCGTTCGTTAAAGCATTTACCAGGGTACCCTGACTGTACCGGTAACTTTGTGCGTTCGTTAAAGTATTTACCAGGGTACCCTGACTGTACCGGTAACTTTGTGCGTCTTTTAAAGCATTTACCAGGGTACCCTGACTGTACCGGTAACTTTGTGCGTTCGTTAAAGCATTTACCAGGGTACCCTGACTGTACCGGTAACTTTGTGCGTCTTTTAAAGCGTTTATCAGGGTACCCTGACTGTACCGGTAACTTTGTGCGTTCGTTAAAGCATTTACCAGGGTACCCTGGCTGTACCGGTAACTTTGTGCGTTCGTTAAAGCGTTTACCAGGATACCCTGACTGTATCGTAACCTTTTGCGTTCGTTAAAGCATTTACCAGGTACCATGACTGTACCGATAATTTTGCGTTCGTTAAAGCATTTACCAGGGTACCCTGACTGTACCGATAATTTTGTGCGTTCGTTAAAGCATTTACCAAGGTACCCTGACTGTACCGGTAACTTTGTGCGTTCGTTAAAGCGTTTACCAGGGTACCATGACTGTACCGGTAACTTTGTGCGTTCGTTAAAACATTTACCAGTGTACCATGACTGTACCGATAATTTTGTGCGTTCGTTAAAGCATTTACCAGGGTACCCTGACTGTACCGATAATTTTGTGCGTTCGTTAAAGCATTTACCAGGTACCCTGACTGTACCGGTAACTTTGTGCGTTTGTTAAAGCGTTTACCAGGTACCATGACTGTACCGGTAACTTTGTGCGTTCGTTAAAACATTTACCAGTGTACCATGACTGTACCGATAATTTTGTGCGTTCGTTAAAGCATTTACCAGGGTACCCAGGCGTTTGTTACTTATTTTGATTAATATGCTAGATAAGGTTTACATATATATGATACTAGATCAAAATGATCATATCTTTAAAGAAGGCATTATGTTCTATTTTATTCTCTCTTATGTTCGTGTCTGTCTTAAGAAATAAAATATTTTTTTTACACCGGGTCAGTGTATCAATATCAGACCTCTGATTGTCCTCACGACGTGACTGTTATAACAATATAATCTCGGTTTACTTTAGAATAGTTTCAATTTGAGTTTTGACAATATAAAATAAAAACATTAAATGACCATACACTTTTGTTGTCTCTCGTTTGGTCTAGATTACACGAGGTTAGTTAAAATGTGTGACTCCCAGAGAGAGAGAGAGAGAGAGAGAGAGAGAGAGAGAGAGAGAGAGAGAGAGAGAGATGTTCTAATTTACAGTACCGGCAGCAGTCTTGAATTTCCAGCGACCACGCACATACCTTTCACACGCACAGATGGGATGCATGATTTGCCATTCCTTAGCTGGCTATATAACCTGGCCCCGGTTTCACAATCATCCCTTAGCTAAGATTTTCCTTAATTTAAATTTAGCAAATTTTGATATTCTCTTTTTGGAACTATTGATGAATATTTTTGTCAAAACTAAATGCAAATGTTTTAATCTTGAGGTAATCTTAAAAATAACACCTTAAATTCCTGAATATATCTGAATACTGATTTGAAAGTTTGCAAGATTTTAGGTAAGGAAAATTTTAGCTAAGGAATGATTGAGAAACCGGGGCCAGTCCCAATTTCGCTATGCTTTTCCTTAACTAAAGTTAAGCAATTTTCTGAACTAGTAATCAATATTTTTGACAAATCTAATACTAATGTTATAAGCCTGAAATTGTCTTCAAAAATGACATCTTAAATTTCCGAATGGCTTAAAAGATTAACGAAATTATTGAGGTTTCAATTTTGAAAGATTTAGACAAATCTTAGTTAAGTAATGGTTTGAATCTACACAAGTTGAGTACTGTTGTACCGCTTACATCCAAAGCACCGATATCTTCCCTCAAGTTGATTTCTTGACAATGTGTATACCAGTTTTAATTTTACAGCACTGGGTGACCGTTTCCGAATACAGTTCCTCATCAGTAGTGCTTGAACCAAAATTGTGAAACCAAAATTGTTTTCAAGATGTTGCCCCAATGGAACCAAAACGTATTTTACCAAATTTAAGAATACTGTGCAAGAGGGAGTATACCTTAATTTTTGAGAAATTTAAAATTTTAACTAGCAGCCAGCACATTCAGACAATAGTATATTTCTGACAATATTACATTATTATTGCCTATTAAGTTTGTGTTTTAGTATATATTAGTATTAGTGTTTGCAAAAATGTTTTTGGAAATTCGTTTTATCTACCGATTTTTTTTTATTATATAAACTATTTTAATAAAAATGTAATTTCGACAACAAAACTCGGGATCAGCAGATTCTTACCGTTGTTATTTACAGAACGTTTCTTTAAGACAACAAACAAGAGTAACGTTCAGTTCTGTTGCGTTGGATATAGATTTCTACTATTTTATCATCCGTGCTTCATTTTAATATATGGTTTTCCGAGAACCAAACCACAACCGCCATTTATTCGTGTGTTATTATGTAACTCAGAATAACATTTAAAACGATCAATAATGCTTAAAGTCGTACTCACCTAGATTGATTTGTGTATACATGTAATTACTCTCAGTTTGAAGATAATCATTAAATTGTCCAAATATTTATTATATTATGTGACCATATCGTTGCAGTATTGTTACTTCAAGCGTACAATTGTTTTTGTTGGGCAAGCGTGACCTGTATCCGTGTCAGAACCATATCCTGATAACCAGCCAGAAAATCTAGTAAGTTAATAAGTTCTGGTCGATATGCATATTAGGTTCATTATATTTAAAGTTTAAATCATAATTGTGTGGAATGCATGGTTCAATGGTTGACGTAACAACAGTGCACTACTGCCTTTATACAATGTCAATACAATTTGTTAATACGTTTACATATATATATACGTTTTGTTGATTTTAACATGTAAAGACTGTTTACATTGATATGTTGAAATTACATTGAAAGTGAACTGTAAATTAAACTTCGAGTCTGATACACATCTTAAATGGATTATTTCTTTATGACGGGGCCCGGTGACCAAGTGATATAAAACGCCAGCTAACTCTTCCCTACTCCTCTACGTTTCAAATCTCGTTAGGGTAAATACTAGTGCGAGAAATTTTGATATTTCTCTTGCCGAAAGTTGATGGGCTTTATCCGGGCACTCTGGGGCCCTCTGCCATTCAAAAACTCATTAGCTCGATATAATTCATATTGTCTTGACTGGAGCTAATATCACTGTTACTACACTCCTATTTCGTTATTTATTTTACTAAGATAAACAAGGTTATGTATTAGACACCGTATCGTAATCTTTGCATAGTGGCGCTATTCACTGCAGTAATAGTGTCTTATTGAATTAGTTTGGGGTTGGCAGTTGACAATATATAAATATTACATTTCTGACAGGGTGACAGTACATATTGGCACCTCGAGGAAGCATTGTTTGCCAAAGTGATAGCCGAGGCTGACAATGCTTTTCGAGAGGTGACAATTACACCGAATGTTTGTTTTATTTTACCAATATATATGATGTTCATCCTTCGACTTTAGAAACGACTATATTCATTCAATTTATCGGCCGGGAATGCCTCAAATGCACAGTCATTTGAACTTAGAAATTTACAAAACGTATTCACGGCCCGCTTAATGGTCCGTTTAGTTGATGCAGAGTCCTTAGACTCTAATAAATTGGCAAGATACTCATTGTCAACCTCGTCAAACCTCTTTTGTTGTTGTTACAGACGATTGTAAACAATATCAATAACAGTAAGACGCTTGAGTAGACCCAACTGAAAACATGTTTCGTTCAAAGCGCTGACGTGATTCAGTGAAGGGAGGCGACTCAAACAAAAAGTACTGTCACATAGTCACGCGCAGCGCTATGTGACATTATAAATTTTATGTGACAGTACAAATTGTTACATAGCTCTTATCCAATGAAATTACTAGATTTTTACATAAGGTGTAATAATAAAGGTTGTTTTACATTATGTTGTTCAGTTGTTCTGGAGACGGGTTTAAATAAGCTAGCACTTGTTCCTTATTCCAGTTTAAAGTCTGTTTTGTGTTGTATTATTTGTATTTAACGATGAATAAAATATTGTTTAAACTAAAGTTATGGTAGTTCAAACAATGTCAGTCCATTATTTAGATACCAGAGCAGCAATTTGAAACGAGGTAACTTGTTTAAGATCGAAACATAGCCCCTACGGATTCGTGCCCACGATCCTTGCGAAACCAACTGAGCTACATGTAAATACTGATTACATATTGAAACACTAATGTTCAAGTATATGTTTTTATTAGTTATTGCAATTCCTATTTGGTTGTAATATTGTTTAACGTCGCATCAGCAGTGTTTCAGTCGCATTCGCGAAGAGAGTAAGTTTATTATTCTCCAAGTATCATAGTCTGTCTTACACTAGCGCGTACTCCGGGGGGTGGGTGGGTTCAAGGTACAAAATAAAAAGTCATTTGACCACAAACAAGCATTCCACTCCCCAATCACAATATACTGACACCAAGTAAACCAATCGATACTTTTTTTACAGAGTACCAGGCGAAGAAGCAATATCTCAATGTTTTAAGTCTTATGTTTGACTCGATCAGGATTCGAACCCATGACTCTTGAGGCGGAAGTTCTACAGCTCAGGAGCTGTATTGCAATTGTAAATATCCAAGTCAGCGACTATATTTACACAGAAATGTATGTAGTAAAAATGTAATTGTTAATGGCGTGATTAACTTTTGTCGTCTGTATTCTTTTATTTTATTTTTTTTTGGTTGATTAAAGCCATGTGTATATCATCCTGACTACAATTTAGATTATAACTAGCCAAAATAACAAAGTCATATAACCACGTGTGGAATGGATGAGCAGACGATTGTAATCAGATGTTATGTCTGTAACAATTTACGCCCCAAGTGATCAATGTTTGTATCGGTCACAAAATGGGACAAATATTTTGTTTCTGCTTTTAATTTTTTTTCAATATAATATTATAATATCTTTCTCTTTAAATATTTAAAATATGATAGCTGATTAAGATCAGAAATGTATCATTATGTAATATAATGTTCTTATATCAGATTTTATAGTTAAACTTTCGTTATAACAATGAAGTATAGTTACATGTATCTAACGAAGGTTAAAATCAAACCACGATGACACAAATAAATACTAAACACTAAGAATATTGATGTTGACCTTCATCCAAAGTCTTAGAGACCTTAAATACTAAAACATTGAAACATTTTCTCATGAACTTAAATAATTCAAGTTCTAGATTCGTTTGTTGCAGTGCATTCAGCAAACCTGGTTGATATAACACTGGGCAATTAATAATCTCACATTAGCTATTTCAAGGTAACATAAGCTATTTCAAGGTTACATTAGCTATTTCAAGGTTACGTAAGCTATAGCTATTTCAAGGTCACATTAGCTATGTCAAGGTCACATTAGCTATTTCAAGGTCACATTAGCTATTTTAAGGTTACATTAGCTATTTCAAGGTTACGTAAGCTATGTCAAAGTCACATTAGCTATTTCAAGGTCACATTAGCTATGTCAAGGTCACATTAGTTTTTGAATAACATTTTATCTAATTAATATCATTATCTTAGAGACTTTGTCGGCTTCAAAGTTTTAACTTCGCTTTGGGATTTTGGTTTGGACATGGAATGGCATGTTTGTATTGGACATATAAGTTTTGTCAACGTTGCTTAAGTCATAAACCATTATGGCGCCTTTGAATACCCAAGTACTGTTTACAAAGCTCTAATGAGACCATATTCCAGGATTAAATGCCCCTTTCCCCTAAAGTAGGGTGTTTTAAATATGAAAAACTACCAAAACCAGAAATTATATTTGAAATGATCCTCACAGCCTCTTTTAAAATTGTTAATTTGATAGTTTTTAATATTTACATTTGTGATGTTTTATTGTATTAAATTCTGTTAGAGAGCAAAATAATTATAAGATTGTGTATGGAAGACTTATTGCCCTTATTCATTTTCTCCTCTCTTCTTATTTTTTAATTTTTATTTTTCCATTTTCCGCACGCATGTCCGTCCTTTTTCTCACTCAATTTCAATGAAACCTTATAGCAACAATGTATTAATCATTTAGATGTTCAATCCGCTTTTTTTTAATTCCAACATGGCTGCTGTTACCATAAAAATAGGTAAAAGTATCGATAACAACAATCTCT
Organism: Anadara kagoshimensis; assembly: GCA_021292105.1. Classification (NCBI taxonomy): domain Eukaryota; kingdom Metazoa; phylum Mollusca; class Bivalvia; order Arcoida; family Arcidae; genus Anadara; species Anadara kagoshimensis. The sequence continues at coordinate 124,666 of CM037869.1, forward strand.
TTAACAAATGGGGGGAGACTTGTCATTGTGCTTGCCACTATTACAGTTCTAGTTACTAATGCTATTGCAACGTCATACATTTCTTGTGTATTAAGTGGATGTTCCAGCGATTGGAATGCATGTAGTACACGACAGTGTTTTAATTCATTTTAAAAAACGAAAATAATATATTCAAAAATGCGAAATGTAAATTTAACCATTGACCTATCTAGAAATGGTGTTTATAATGTTATAACTTCCATAACAAATCATAACGGGTGCGTTTTTCAGTCTGCTTTGCTGTTTTTGTAACAAGTCTGTCTTTGCTCTTCACTGCTACTTAATACAATATCGCCAGGGGTCGTTCTGTCAGTTTCCCGCTTAAACACTCTAGTAACTCCAGGTACAGGACACCAGACATCCGCTCTGACGTAGTAACCTTGTTCCTATACACATTTAACAATAACTTAACAACTGTATCCAAACAGCACTAACACTATAAACATTGTTTTAAACAGTTCTATGGTTAAATAAACTGTTGTGATATTATCCATAAACAAGTTTAAATGTTAGTATCCAGTATATACGTATGTGTCAGGAAAATATCAACGAGATAGATCTTGTCCATACTCAAGGATTATATACAAATGAGATCAAAATCGCCATTGCAGTTTATATGAATCTTAGCCTTAACTTTTATTTAATAAATAAAATCCAATGTGTACAAACCGTGTTTTTTAATTTAGTAAAAAAAAATAAAACAGACAAATAAAATTAGATTGATAGGAATGCCCTAGTTATATTTTCACAGATTCATGAAATTTTCAGAATATTGAGTAAAACAAATCGACATATGTTGAATTACACTTTGTTGCCGAATGCTGGTGATTTTCTGTAAGTATTCAGGTCTTTCTTCATCATAGCACTTCGATACAATGGAAACACTCTGGAGCGTAAAATGTTCTTATAATGTAATCATCACTTACTGGTTGGTTTGTGTCAAATACAATATGCCTGAAGTATAGGTAAACCATTGTCATGTTGGGATTAAACTGCAACACCTGAAGTATAGGTAAACCATTGTCATGTTGGGATTTAACTGCAACACTGTTAAATTTGTAATTGTCAATTTTTTTTTTTAAAAAAAACAAGCACCAAAACACAATTCTCTCTTTCCCTTAATAGCTAAACCAAGTTGCATGAAAATGAGCACAGCACTACTGTTATTTGCTATTAAGAGCTAAAGTAATTAAATATCAAACCAATTTCAAACCTCCTTTAGATTTTTGACTGGGACGTAAAACCCATTCAATGAATTAAACCTCCTATAATTGAGTATGGACCATTGTTATGAAGTTACTAACACCCGTTTTATATACATTACGAGATATTGACTCGCTCATTATACCCCCGCTTAAAAAGTGGGGGGGGTATTAGTGATAGGGGTGTCCGTCCGTGTGTCCGTCCGTCCTTCCGTTACACCTTAGGGTACCTAACTCTTATCCGCAACTCCTCTAACCCTTCAATGGATTTTTATGAAACTTTCAAACAATCTTTGATATAATGTATAGATGTGCACCTCCTATTTAATTGATCGATGGATTTTTTGTGGGGGAGCGGGGGTTATTTTTGTGAGCTTGTGGCTCACAGTTTTTCTAGTTATATCTAGTTACAAAATTCATGATTTAGAAGTAAGACCAGCGTCAGAACCTCAATGTGTATTTTCTTTGATTATCAATGACAAACATACTATTACATGTAAAATCTGATTTCTATCCCGTTTTTTATCCATAAATCATTGTTTGACTATCTATTAAGGTTTACCTCAGCCAAACTTTTATTCACCGATATCGCGACATAACAGCTGCTTGTGGAATAGCTGATATTTTACTTTTGTGGTGCTCTCATATAATATTTCATCACATAATTTACAAGTAGAATTGGAGATATAAAAAATCGACAAAATTAAGGATATGTAACTGTTGTAATTCTAATTGTATTAAAAAAAATGATATAATTTTTTATTGGTTTGTCCATTATATGTAGATTTAAAAAACAATATTTCAAAAAATGGTTTTGTTGTTGGCCAAATATGTCTAAATTTGTTAGTTTATTATCCAGTAAAAATGAAAATATTATTATTAATTTGGCAAAATATTTATATTATGCATTTAAAAGAAGATATTTTCTAAATATTAATTAAGATTGAACATGTATTTATTATGTATATTATGTATTTGCCGCCTTGGATATTTGTTGTGGCTATAAATGTTATATATGTTTAGAGCCAATGAATCATAACAATGTACGTGTAGCGTATTAAGCCTGCCACTTATACCTTCACATTTGGCATCGGTCTTTACAGTTTTCAAGGGGATTCCTTGATTGTCCGGTATTTGCGAAATAGCATCCATAAATTAGCACATTTAACAAATAAAAGATGAAAAACAAGTAAAGCATTGCATTGGTTATTAATATTTTTTATTCTTATAAATATTAGATTTACTACAGCAAGATAAAATGTAAAATTGATAAAAATCACCGTTTTTTTAAATCACAATTAGCTCCGATTATAAATATAAACAACAAAATGGAATTAAAATATGAAGTGGAATTCTGGTTACCGATAATGGCATATAAACTATGCTGTACAAAATATATTAACAACAATATAAAAAACAAACAAACAAAAGTAACATAAAAACAAAACAATATGGTCAAATTAGCAACAAATACATATAAAAGTGATACAAATTAGTAAAAACATGAAAACCTGTTAACCTTAGTATAACAATCTAAATCTGGTATTTGATGGCATTGTCATTAGGAAATGTTATTTCTAGGAAAGGGTCTACTATTTTGGACAGAATAAAAAACATGTCATGAGAATTTTATATTGCGATAACAAATATTTAAGGCAGAAATATAACCATAGTCAACAACATTTAAAAAAGGAATTGGATTCATTATTCTTTAAGAGAATGAACTGAACTGCAATTTAACCCATAGTTAGACATATGCGAAAATTGGGACGTATCATGCTTAACAACATCAGCATTTTCAAGTCTGCGTCTTATGTTCCACAATCATATAAGCCAGCACACAACATATCATATCAGCATGTTCAAGTCTGCGTCTTATGTTCCACAGATCATATAACCCAGCACACAACATATCAGCTATAATTGTAGAAGACCTTTTATTGATAAGCGTATTGCATTTTGCTATTATTCCCTTCATGTTTATATACATGTACGTTGTGGATCATGACCTCGGACAGCGTAACATTTAAATATCCGTATTACGGAATATCATCCTATTACGGCATGTAGTGTTTCTTTAGTCAGCATTTTAACTTTAAGTAGACAACGTAGGAATTTATATTTCGGAAAAAACAGTTCCAACAATCACATATGATTGTCAAAATCCTAGATAAAATGGCTCTTATTTTCATGGCGATGTCCTTGGGCACTGGACATTTACACAATATGTTAAAAGACTACTAAGGGGAGATAATTACTCCTATGCGCCATATATATATATATGACTTTCTATTTTTCATTTTCAATTTTCCGTTGATGATGTAGTTTAACATGGACGATTGTGTAAAGAATTTCTACATATTATATATTATATATATATATATCATTATGTCTGTAATAAAATTACATTATCATTTGTACACAATTTGTACTAAAATGTTAAGACTTCTGAATCTAAGCTTACTTTGACAATGATATCCCCAGATGTAGAAATTCTTTACACAATCGTCCATGTTAAACTACATCATCAACGGAAAATTGAAAATGAAAAATAGAAAGTCTTAACAGTTGTTAGGGCTCTATCAAAACCCGTATATACAATATCAAACATACACAATAGTTGAGTATTTGTTATTCTTCTCTACAGCCAACAACAACTGTATGTATGTACTGAAGTTTTACAGTAATATCAAACTTCAGTAAGGTTTGATAATTTGTTTTAGTGAAATAAAGCGTGAATATTATGTACACTCCGTTGATGCATAATTAATCAATTTCCAACCGTATTAATACTCTGTTCGCTGTTAGAGAATCTGGTGGGACTAAATGCTCTCGGTTCTCTGCTCAAGATGCCCTTCCGAACTAAAAATATTACAACAATTACCACGGCCACAACAAATATCACAGAGACTGATGTCCCCACGCCAATTGCTATGGCAACCTGTTTCTGAGATCCTGATGCTGCTTCTGAAATATACAAACAATTGTAAGTGTTAAATATGATGTGAAGTGAATTAGAATAATAATACGATGAAGCAAATCTGAAGATAGTTATCATTTCTTTGCCTGTGACGATTATTAATATCGTCGAATAATTTAATTCCATGTATCTTTTCAATACCATCCTTTTCGGTTTATTTTTGATAACCAATGTTGGTCAGGTGATCAATTGCAAAAATGACGGACTACTTTTTGTGTTTGGTTAAAAAAGTATACAATGTAGCGCTTTCTACATGCTGTGATTTTTGCGGTTTGTTTTATTGTTTTGATAGCTCAGCATACCGTTTTTTTTTATTTTGTAACAAAATCTAACCAATCAATTTGATCTAAGATGCAAATACAATGTCCACCATTGCCAGTACCTCTGTAGAATTTATTGTTAACAATCAACATCAGTGCCGTCCTCAACTTTCTGCTCCATAGTCTGTGAACAACAGTAACTTTTGAATTCATTTCAAATTCCATTTTTAACAACTGTGTTTTCCAGTTCAAAAACTAATCGTGTCCACTGACTGATCAACGTAAAACTCCAGTACCGTAAAAACGTTCATCATTGAGCATGTGTTGCCGTCGCCGTCGGCGGTTGTTAATGGTAACGAGCTAATCATGCGTCATAATTATATGACGTCATTTGTATTGATGCGCCATATGACGGTGGTAATTTGAATGTAAAATGTTGTTCAAATCAACTTAATTTTTGACTATCAAGTTATATGACCATAACGGGGTTATACAGTTTGCACACCGGTTTTTGGGGTTAAAAATGATAAACCAAAAAAATATCAAAGTTATTTCTTAAATATTTCGCTTACAAAAAGTAACGTTCATAAGTCATTGATATGTTTGTTTGTTTATGGTCATATAACTTGATAGTCAAAAATTAATTCGCCATATGAAATACCACAAATGAATTTAAGCTGTAAGACAAACATAATAATTGATTTATTTTGTTTGATTGTCAACAGTTTTGTTTTCTATGCAGTAATATACCTCGTTTTCTTGCTTATTTCACAGTTGATACTGGTTCTTTTGTCAAACACCATATTAACTCCACACAAATTATATCGAAAATACCATCGACAATATGTACTTCCACCTAGAAAGTGAGACCGGTTGTTCCAGAGAAATACCACCACACCACACTTTCTTTGGAGGACAAGACTGAACATGTATCACCCATTGTGTTATTGTGTCTCGAGACTTCGGATATATTTAAATTTTTGCAGAACGATACATACAATATGCTTAATGGGGTTTTCAGTACAGATAAAATGGGTAATACTTACCTTCTCGGGGGTGGGGTGTGTGTGTCATTATCAAATTTCGAAGCTTCAGTTATACTTACTTTCTTTAGAGGATGAGAGTGAAAATGTACCAAAGATGGCGTTATCAGGTCTGGAAACTTTTCCTTTGTATTCCCAGATGTTCTTCTTAGACCGCTTCATAAATTGTCCGCTCAGTTCAAAATCGGATGGAATTCTATGACTTGGTTTGATTAATCTGGACATATTAAATGTGATATAAATATCATCAAGCGAATATCCTAAAATGAAACAAATATACATAAATACTTTCACATATTCTATCACACATTAGACGAAATACCAATCTTTTATCTTTACGAAATTTATTCTTAATAAAGATGCCATTTCATATTTTAATGCCTTCAAATAACAAATTAGCTAGTTACTCTTTTTGGCAAAAATATAAGTGAATTCAGTGAATTAGGATTCCCGCCAGCAGGTTCTTTTTTGTGCTTTAACTAAGGGCCATAACTACGAGGAAAATTAGCAAAGCAACTCGGATTAGCGATATGGGCATCTCCTATCTATGTTGATACAATGAACCAAGTTTCGTAAAATAGTGCTTCATAGTTTGCAGAATTAGCGCAGACAAGAATTACGGACGAACGGAAACTCGAATTTAATGTCCATCTCTTTTTTCGAATGGCGGATGATAACTAATTACAGTGTTGATTGTTTATGGTAGCGTAAATCAATCACATACTTCAGGAGATATATAGTTTACCTTTCATCACAATCTTGGTATCCTGGTCGCTAAATGTAGCCATCAATACATCTTTTGTCACGGCGTCAATTTCGAGTTTAAAGGGAATCATAAATTTGTTGTAGCTATAGTTACCACTCCATCGTTGATTGTCACTGAAAATTTCCACCCAGTGTGGATAGGCGTCGATTTCTGAAATTTATTTTAGTTAAAACTACAAATTACATATAAAAACCAGTTTTAATTTTACAGCACTAAACGGTCGTTTAGAATACAATTCCTCATCAGTAGTGCATGGACCAAAATTATGAAACCAAAAACTATTTTTACATGTTTTCGGATTTGGTTTAGACATAAATTGGTATTTTGGATTTTTTGGTTTATGATGACAACAACCCCAATACTGAAATAAATATAGAATAATACAATCATGGTGAAATGCATATCATGCAATTGGATATCTTGAAATTTATTGAATTTAAAGACCCCATTAAAATAGTTCTATACAGAAACCTTCTCTAAAACTTTGTATGAGATTGATCGATGCGTTATTGAGAAAAATGGCAGACAAGAAGTTACCAAGAGACACAGATAATAATAATAATAATCGTGGAGAACCGAAAACGGAAGAAAACCAATAAGTCTTACCATTAGTATATTAGGTGAAAGACTTAATAACTTACCTTTCTGACAAAAGTCCCCTTTATAACCAGTTTTGCACACACATAAACCACGATAATTGTATTTGGAGATACTACCATATCTGTATCGTTTACATGTCCCTCCATTCTGACAGCTACTCCCATAATTACAGGTCACATATTCTGAAATAACAACACTTAGGATCATTATTCACGTACTTATAAATTTACAAAGATTTACTGACTAAAGTTTGTGTATAAATACGTTCCGCATGTAAAATAATAAAAAGTATTGCTGATATTTGCGGAGTGAGTGTTGTTTATAATTCTTTTCACTTGAAATGTTTACGTTTATATTGGGTTGTTTTTATTTTTGGCTTTTCGTAGTTAGCGTTCTGATTCTGTTCGAAATAATTATTATCTTGCCTATAAGGAGGTGATCAGAAAACATTGCTGATCTTAGTAGGGGTGTAGAAACCAGGTCATCACCAAAGAGTGCATTATAAAACTAAATATGTACATTGAAGGTTCCCTTGGTGATCTATGGTTGTTAGTATGTTTATTTACATATCGCATAATGATAAATTTGACAATTGTACAAATATACAGAACACATTGTTATCAACTGACAGTAACAACGGTTATACACCGTGATAGTTTAATAAAACATTATACATCGATATGTAAATTATACTGGTTGTAAACATCCTTAATATATTAATTATATATTTATCTGAATAATTTACTTGAAACATCATATATTGAACGACTCCATTTCCAAATTACAATCACAAATCAAAGTATAAAGATTTGAAAACTGGTACATAAGTTACACCTTAGAAGCGATTGATTGCTCTGCATGGCACGCCGTCTAGTGCTGTAAAATTAAAACTGGTATAGTATGTACTTAAGAATGGAAAGTTCAGAGAGGATTTTTTAACATGCCACGCAAGCAATGACACGGGACATCGGTTTTAGGTCTTCTCTAAAGGTCTTCTCTAAAGCCAAAGGACCCATTGCTTTAATTTCTAGATGCCGAGTGCCTGACGAAATAACAGTCAATACCTATTTTCTAATCTTAGAAAGACCAGGTCGGGGTTTGAAACAAGAGACCTTAAACATAGGAAGTAAGCACTCTACTAACTGTGATCACAGTTGTAACAAAATAGACAAGATACATATTAAAATACTAATGTCTATACTAACCTCTCTCACAGTGACTTCCGTAATACTTCTTTGGATCATATTAACATACTAATGTCTACACTAACCTCTCTCACAGTACTTCCGTAACACTTCTTTGGATCATATTAAATACTAATGTCTATACTACCTCTCTCACAGTAACTTCCGTAATACTTCTTTGGATCACATTAAAATACTAATGTCTACTAACCTCTCTCACAGTGACTCCGTAATACTTCTTTGGATCACATTAAATACTAATGTCTATACTAACCTCTCTCACAGTGACTCCGTAATACTTCTTTGGATCACATTAAAATACAATGTCTATACTACCTCTCTCACAGTGACTTCCGTAATACTTCTTTGGATCACATTAAATACTAATGTCTATACTAACATCTCTCACAGTGACTTCCGTAATACTTCTTTGGATCACATTAAAATCCTAATGTCTATACTACCTTCTCACAGTGACTTCCGTAATACTTCTTTGGATCACATTAAATACTAATGTCTATACTAACTCTCTCACAGTGACTCCGTAATACTTCTTTGGATCACATTAAAATACTAATGTCTACACTACCTCTCACAGTGACTTCCGTAATACTTCTTTGGATCACATTAAAATACTAATGTCTATACTACCTCTCTCACAGTGACTCCGTAATACTTCTTGGATCACACTAAAATACTAATGTCTACACTACCTCTCTCACAGTGACTTCCGTAATACTTCTTGGATCACATAAAATACTAATGTCTACACTAACCTCTCTCACAGTGACTTCGGTAATACTTCTTTGGATCACATAAAATACTAATGTCTATACTAACCTCTCTCACAGTGACTTCCGTAATACTTCTTGGATCACATTAAAATACTAATGTCTACACTAACCTCTCTCACAGTGACTTCGTAATACTTCTTTGAATCACATTTAAATACTAATGTCTACACTAACCTCTCTCACAGTGACTTCCGTAATACTTCTTGGATCACATTAAAATACTAATGTCTACACTAACCTCTCTCACAGTGACTTCCGTAATACTTCTTGGATCACATTAAAATACTAATGTCTATACTAACCTCTCTCACAGTGACTTCGGTAATACTTCTTGGCTCACATAAATACTAATGTCTACACTAACCTCTCTCACAGTGACTTCCGTAATACTTCTTGGATCACATTAAAATACTAATGTCTACACTAACCTCTCTCACAGTGACTTCCGTAATACTTCTTGGGATCACATAAAATACTAATGTCTACTAACCTCTCTCACAGTGACTCCCGTAATACTTCTTGGATCACATTAAAATACTAATGTCTACACTACCTCTCTCACAGTGACTTTGTAATACTTCTTTGGCTCACATTAAATACTAATGTCTACACTACCTCTCTCACAGTGACTTCCGTAATACTTCTTGGGTCACATTAAAATACTAATGTCTACACTAACCTCTCTCACAGTGACTTCCGTAATACTTCTTGGAATCACATTAAAATACTAATGTCTACACTAACCTCTCTCACAGTGACTTCCGTAATACTTCTTTGGATCACATTAAAATACTAATGTCTATACTAACCTCTCTCACAGTGACTTCGGTAATACTTCTTTGGTTCACATTTAAATACTAATGTCTACACTAACCTCTCTCACAGTGACTTCCGTAACACTTCTTTGGATCACACTAAAAAAATACTAATGTCTACACTAACCTCTCTCACAGTCACTTCCGTAATACTTCTTGGTGTAGACATTAAAATACTAATGTCTACACCAACCTCTCTCACAGTGACTTCCATAATACTTCTTTGGATCACATTAAAATACTAATGTCTATACTAACCTCTCTCACAGTGACTTCGGTAATACTTTTCGGCTCAAATTTAAATACTAATGTCTACACTAACCTCTCTCACAGTGACTTCCGTAACACTTCTTTGGATCACACTAAAAAAATACTAATGTCTACACTAACCTCTCTCACAGTGACTTCCGTAATACTTCTTTGGATCACATTAAAACACCAATGTCTATACTAACCTCAATCACAGTGACTTCCGTAATACTTCTTGGAATCACATTAAAATACTAATGTCTACACGTACTTCTCTCACAGTGACTTCCGTAATACTTCTTGTAATCACATTAAAATACTAATGTCTACACTAACCTCTCTCACAGTGACTTCCGTAATACTTCTTTGGATCACATTAAAATACTAATGTCTATACTAACCTCTTTCACAGTGACTTCGGTAATACTTCTTTGGCTCACATTTAAATACTAATGTCTACACTAACCTCTCTCACAGTGATTTCCGTAACACTTCTTTGGATCACACTAAAAAAATACTAATGTCTACACTAACCTCTCTCACAGTGACTTCCGTAATACTTCTTGGGGTCACATTAAAATACTAATGTCTACACCAACCTCTCTCACAGTGACTTCCAAAATACTTCTTTGGATCACATTAAAATACTAATGTCTACACGTACTTCTCTCACAGTGACTTCCGTGATACTTCTTTAGATCACATTAAAATTCTAATGTCTATACTAACCTCTCTCACAGTGACTTCCGTAATACTTCTTGGGGTCACATTAAAATACTAATGTCTACACTAACCTCTCTCACAGTGACTTCCATAATACTTCTTTGGATCACATTAAAATACTAATGTCTACACGTACTTCTCTCACAGTGACTTCCGTGATACTTCTTTAGATCACATTAAAATTCTAATGTCTATACTAACCTCTCTCACAGTGACTTCCGTAACACTTCTTTGGATCACATTAAAATCCTAATGTCTATACTAACCTCTCTCACAGTGACTTCCGTATCACTTCTTTGGTTCACATTAAAATACTAATGTCTAAACTACCTCTCTCACAATGACTTCCGTAACACTTCTTTGGATCACAGTAAAATACTAATGTCTATACTAACCTCTCTCACAGTGACTTCCGTAACACTTCTTTGGATCACATTAAAATACTAATGTCTATACTAACCTCTCTCACAATGACTTCCGTAACACTTCTTTGGATCACATTAAAATACTAATGTCTATACTAACCTCTCTCACAGTGACTTCCATAATACTTCTTTGGATCATATTAAAATACTAATGTCTACACTAACCTCTCTCACAGTGACTTCCATAATACTTCTTTGGATCACATTAAAATACTAATGTCTACACTAACCTCTCTCACAGTGACTTCCGTAATACTTCTTTGACTCACATGTAAATACTAATGTCTACACTAACCTCTCTCACAGTGACTTCCGTAACACTTCTTTGGATCACATTAAAATACTAATGTCTACACTAACCTCTCTCACAGTGACTTCCGTAATACTTCTTGGGGTCACATTAAAATACTAATGTCTACACCAACCTCTCTCACAGTGACTTCCGTAATACTTCTTGGGGTCACATTAAAATACTAATGTCTACACGTACTTCTCTCACAGTGACTTCCGTAATACTTCTTTAGATCACATTAAAATTCTAATGTCTATACTAACCTCTCTCACAGTGACTTCCGTAATACTTCTTTAGATCACATTAAAATTCTAATGTCTATACTAACCTCTCTCACAGTGACTTCCGTAACACTTCTTTGGATCACATTAAAATCCTAATGTCTATACTAACCTCTCTCACAGTGACTTCCGTAACACTTCTTTGGTTCACATTAAAATACTAATGTCTATACTAACCTCTCTCACAATGACTTCCGTAACACTTCTTTGGATCACATAAAAATACTAATGTCTACACTAACCTCTCTCACAGTGACTTCCGTAATACTTCTTCGGATCACACTAAAATACTAATGTCTACACTAACCTCTCTCACAGTGACTTCCGTAATACTTCTTGGGATCACACTAAAATACTAATGTCTACACTAACCTCTCTCACAGTGACTTCCGTAATACTTCTTCGGATCACACTAAAATACTAATGTCTATACTAACCTCTCTCACAGTGACTTCCGTAATACTTCTTGGGATCACACTAAAATACTAATGTCTATACTAACCTCTCTCACAGTGACTTCCGTAACACTTCTTTGGATCACATTAAAATACTAATGTCTACACTAACCTCTCTCACAGTGACTTCCGTAATACTTCTTGGGATCACACTAAAATACTAATGTCTACACTAACCTCTCTCACAGTGACTTCCGTAATACTTCTTGGGATCACACTAAAATACTAATGTCTACACTAACCTCTCTCACAGTGACTTCCGTAATACTTCTTTGAATCACATTAAAATACTAATCTCTATACTAACCTCTCTCACAGTGACTTCGGTAATACTTCTTTGGCTCACATTTAAATACTAATGTCTACACTAACCTCTCTCACAGTGACTTCCGTAACACTTCTTTGGATCACATTAAAATACTAATGTCTACACTAACCTCTCTCACAGTGACTTCTGTAATACTTCTTGGGGTCACATTTAAATACTAATGTCTACACCAATCTCTCTCACAGTGACTTCCGTAATACTTCTTGGGGTCACATTAAAATAATAATGTCTACACGACCTTCTCTCACAGTGGCTTCCGTAATACTTCTTAAGATCACATTAAAATTCTAATGTCTATACTAACCTCTCTCACAGTGACTTCCGTAACACTTCTTTGGATCACATTAAAATCCTAATGTCTATACTAACCTCTCTCACAGTGACTTCCGTAACACTTCTTTGGTTCACATTAAAATACTAATGTCTATACTAACCTCTCTCACAATGACTTCCGTAACACTTCTTTGGATCACAGTAAAATACTAATGTCTATACTTACCTCTCTCACAGTGACTTCCGTAACACTTCTTTGGATCACATTAAAATACTGATGTCTATACTAACCTCTCTCACAGTGACTTCCGTAATACTTCTTTGGATCACATTAAAATACTAATGTCTATACTAACCTCTCTCACAGTGACTTCCGTAATACTTCTTTGGATCACATTAAAATACTAATGTCTACACTAACTTCTCTCACAATGACTTCCGTAACACTTCTTTGGATCACAGTAAAATACTAATGTCTATACTAACCTCTCTCACAGTGACTTCCGTAACACTTCTTTGAATCACATTAAAAAACTAATGTCTACACTAACTTCTCTCACAGTGACTTCCGTTATACTTCTTGGGATCACATTAAAATACTAATGTCTACACTAACCTCTCTCACAGTGACTTCTTTGGATCACAGTAAAATACTAATGTCTATACTAACCTCTCTCACAGTGACTTCCGTAATACTTCTTTGGATCACATTAAAATACTGATGTCTATACTAACCTCTCTCACAGTGACTTCCGTAATACTTCTTGGGATCACATTTACAGTCGTAATCAAAATCATCACCAATACATTTAGCACCATTTTGACAAGGGTTGATGGGATTGCACCATTTACCTTCTGTATATATATAAATTTTTGACTTATTAACATTAATTATTTAAGCAAGACTGAAATAACATGATAAGTATATTAAAGCATTAAACAATAACAAAAATACTAATCCATGTCCGAATAACAATGCAGAAGTAAAGTAAAAACTTTGGAACTGACAAGTTAGGTTCGACACGTGAACTGCCATCAGGGAAGTAAATGTAAGCACCTCCAAATAATGCTTATATTTACAATCCGTCGCTTACAGCTTACAATTTTTGAAACATTTTTCGTGGAAATTCCTTCTGAATAGCGAACTGGTTTTAATTGGATCAAACTGGGTTAGCTCCGCCCACCAGTTTTCAAAAAACGACAACACCAGATAAATCCGTCAAGGTTTTATTTTAAATATCTGTGTGTTTTTACCATTCATATTTATGATCACACTACAATTATTAAATTGTGTAATTAAAAAGTGTAAGTTACGTTCATCGTTTATATTTTTTACATTTCGCTTCTTGGCACGACGGTTTGTTTACAATCCGCGACTTGACAGGTGCACGTATTTGTATTGTTGCCGGGGATACAAAACAATGACGTCAAAAAACGAAATGTTGCACGTACAGCTTTCCGTCTATTACAGGATAGACCGGATCACTCGTCAAATAGTTTATTACAGAGGATTTGATTTGGATTGTAATTACATGTATATACAAATTAACAGATTATGATAAATCAAACACTAGGTTTCTCGAATTATATTGATGATAAATACATAAGTTTAACAATTAACTTTTTATGTACTTTATAATGTGATCATTGGAATCAATCAAAGACATAAATATTAGTCCATGTCCCAATCAAAATCTAAAAATCAAAGGAAAAAAATTTGGAACTGGTAATTTTTTTAACATGTGATCTTTCACCAGGGAAGTGAGACCGGGGCTCTAGAAGAGTACAGGCCTCCTTTTTATATAGCAATAAAATTGTACAAGACAGGAAAAAATAAGTATAAACCAACAATGACACACAAATACAAGTACTCGATAACTTTGTCTTTAAATGGAAGAATGCTGCAAAACATGTAACATAGTTAGGAACGAAACAGTAAAAGATAAGAAAATACAACAATTCACGGATTTCAGATAATTAAAAATACTAATTAATTGATAAATTACTGAATAACGGTTATCTTCTGTTTAATTTTTAAGGGTTTATGTTGAATTGAAATGTCTTAAGCATAAGTTAGTTGCAAATTAGTGATCATTTTGCATTAATTAATAAATATGTACATACCACCCGTCACATTAGGCAATTCTGAAAATAAACAAAACTTTGGATGATTACCGAATAGTCAAACGAGATCGAATAAATGTGTGTTTAAAGTTTATCATTTAATTATGTTGATACGTTTACTTCATGGTCAATTTAAGATAAAATTAAAACAATCAACGTGATATCATAACACATTCTTGTGTTCATCTTGAACTGGTACCGTAAAAATTATTCAAATACAATATTTGTAATCGGTGAAATATATAAATCTAAGTTATTCCTACACATGATATGTTGCTATTAGCCTTACAACCTATTTCAATTCCGTTAAACAAGAAGCTATTTCATTAATGACTATTTTCCTACCTTCAATTTTGACCTTTGACATTTGTTATTTGACTGGTAAAGTGATAACTTCACTAGTCACATGATAAATGTAAAATTGCATTCTATGATCCGAGTTGTCAAAAATAAACGTGGAAAAATGTCCGTTGCTGAAAGATTTTAATTCAATAAACAGAAATGTATCCTTGTTTAAATAATAATTTGTAAGCATACCTGTTTCACAGTTTCTTCCAGTATAACCTTTGAAACAGAAACATCTCGCTAAAACATTATGTTTAGGATCTGGTAAACAGTTACCAAATTTACACTGACACACTGAAAAATACAAAACAAACATTTAACGTATAGTGTGTGTAACAACGCATGGACACCTGTTGCCTGTTGTATACAAGAAACAATAAAGTTTGTAACGCCTATCTTTATGTAGGTATATGTATTCTATCAATAATAAGCACCAAAATGCAAAGATTTCAAAGGTAGTATCAATCAAATCAAACATAAAAATCCATGTATGATTCATAATCTAAAAGCAAGGTAGAAACTGACAAGTTAGGTTGAACATGCAAACTGCCACCAGTAAAGTAATGCTGGGCTCTCCTGAAGAATAAGCATATGTTACACACGCCACGTGTGTAATCAAAATGGAGCGAAAGGAACATGGAACTATAGGACATAACATATATCCAGGACAATCCTGGACACAAAGACATCAAACCTATCAACAATACTGTGAAGACGGTCATAACACTGTTTTAGGGCCTTGATAGGTCTAGGTATAATATAGTTTGTGCCTATTCGTATGCCGATTGTTTGTTGTGAAATTATATTACTAAACACAACAAATATGTTGGTTATCAAAAACTCCAACATTTTGTTGATGGTATGTTCAGTATAATTTTGGTTTGAATCCGTATGATGCTTGACAAAATAACCAGGATCCCTGTTCAACACTAGATATTTGTATCTTGGCCTACCGTTTTTGTAAAAGAATGAAGAAAATGAATAATTTGTTTAACACGTTATTTAAATTTACAATGAGGAATAGTGGTGTAAAGTGTAGAAAAAGCAAATGTTTTAAACAATTCTTTTTACACGAGACAAAGTATCTGAAGCAAAAAGTTTAAGTTATTCTTTAGAATTTTCGAGAAGTAAATGAAAATAAAGTGAATAATATAAATTAGAAGCCTCATTTCAACATCTTCAACTATTTGGATTACAAAAGTTTGGTCCACGCACTACTAGTAAGGAATTGTTTTCCTACACAACTGTCTAGTGCTGCAAAACTAACATAGGTTAAGTAAATTTGTTTTGGCTTTCTTGATAATACAATGAATAAATTAGTAAATTTTAGATTTTTTAGTTTTCCTACACGATTGTTTACTGCTGAAAAATTAAAATAGGTTTTGTAATAGATTTACTTGCTTTTTATAGTACATGTACATTGGATAATGGACTGTCTTTTTTAATTTTCATAAGAGGTAACGTCACAAGGAACACAAGATGAAACAATAAAATAAAATCAAATCAAAACGACTTACATGGAGATTCCGTTGTCATAACAACTGAAATAAAACAAAACATAATTAGTACACTGTCACTGAAGCATGGTGAAATAAAAACAAAACATAATTAGTACACTGTCACTGAATCAAGGTGAAATAAAACAAAACATAATTAGTACACTGTTATTTCCATGATAGAACACGTTTACTTTTTATAAATATTGCTAAACTTCCATGATAGACCACGTTTACTTTATAAATATTACTAAACTTCCATGATAGACGACCATGTTTACTTTAACAATATTACTAAACTGCGATGATAGACCACGTTTACTTTATAAATAATACTAAACATCCATGATAGACGACCACGTTTACTTTATAAATATTACTAAACTTCCATGATAGACCACGTTTACTTTATAAATATTACTAAACTTCGATGATAGACCACGTTTACTTTATAAAGAATACTAAACTTCCATGATAGACCACGTTTACTTTATAAATATTGCTAAACTTCCATGATAGACGACCACGTTTACTTTATAAATATTACTAAACTTCCATGATAGACGACCACGTTTACTTTATAAATATTACTAAACTTCCATGATAGACGACCACGTTTACTTTATAAATATTACTAAACTTCCATGATAGACCACGTTTACTTTAAAAATATTACTAAACTTCCATGATAGACCACGTTTACTTTATAAATATTACTAAACTTCGATGATAGACCACGTTTACTTTATAAATATTACTAAACTTCCATGATAGACGACCACGTTTACTCTATAAATATTACTAAACTTCGATGATACACCACGTTTACTTTATAAATATTACTAAACTTCCATGATAGACGACCACGTTTACTTTATAAATATTACTAAACTTCCATGATAGACGACCACGTTTACTTTATAAATATTACTTAACTTCCATGATACACGACCACGTTTACTTTATAAATATTACTAAACTTCGATGATAGACCACGTTTACTTTATAAATAATTCAAAACATCCATGATAGACGACCACGTTTACTTTATAAATATTACTAAACTTCCATGATAAACCACGTTTACTTCATAAAGAAT
This sequence comes from Anadara kagoshimensis, assembly GCA_021292105.1. Classification (NCBI taxonomy): domain Eukaryota; kingdom Metazoa; phylum Mollusca; class Bivalvia; order Arcoida; family Arcidae; genus Anadara; species Anadara kagoshimensis. The sequence continues at coordinate 142,439 of CM037869.1, forward strand.
ACTAAACTTCCATGATAGACAACCACGTTTACTTTATAAAGAATACTAAACTTCCATGATAGACCACATTTACTTTATAAATATTACTAAACTTCCGTGATAGACCACGTTTACTTTATAAAGAATACTAAACTTCCATGATAGACAACCACGTTTACCTTATAAATATTACTAAACTTCCATGATAGACCACATTTACTTTATAAATATTACTAAACTTCCTTTATAAATATTACTAACCTTCCATGATAGACCACGTTTACTTTATAAATATTACTAAACTTCCATGATAGACCACGTTTACTTTATAAATGTTAATAAACTTCCGTGATAGACCACGTTTACCTTATAAATATTACTAAACTTTAATGATAGACCACGTTTTCTTTATAAATATTACTAAACTTCCATGATAGACCACGTTTACTTTATAAATATTACTAAACTTCGATGATAGACCACGTTTACTTTATAAAGAATACTAAACTTCCATGATAGACCACGTTTACTTTATAAATATTGCTAAACTTCCATGATAGACGACCACGTTTACTTTATAAATATTACTAAACTTCCATGATAGACGACCACGTTTACTTTATAAATATTACTAAACTTCCATGATAGACGACCACGTTTACTCTATAAATATTACTAAACTTCGATGATACACCACGTTTACTTTATAAATATTACTAAACTTCCATGATAGACGACCACGTTTACTTTATAAATATTACTAAACTTCCATGATAGACGACCACGTTTACTTTATAAATATTACTTAACTTCCATGATACACGACCACGTTTACTTTATAAATATTACTAAACTTCGATGATAGACCACGTTTACTTTATAAATAATTCAAAACATCCATGATAGACGACCACGTTTACTTTATAAATATTACTAAACTTCCATGATAAACCACGTTTACTTTATAAAGAATACTAAACTTCCATGATAGACAACCACGTTTACTTTATAAAGAATACTAAACTTCCATGATAGACCACATTTACTTTATAAATATTACTAAACTTCCGTGATAGACCACGTTTACTTTATAAAGAATACTAAACTTCCATGATAGACAACCACGTTTACCTTATAAATATTACTAAACTTCCATGATAGACCACATTTACTTTATAAATATTACTAAACTTCCTTTATAAATATTACTAACCTTCCATGATAGACCACGTTTACTTTATAAATATTACTAAACTTCCATGATAGACCACGTTTACTTTATAAATGTTAATAAACTTCCGTGATAGACCACGTTTACCTTATAAATATTACTAAACTTCAATGATAGACCACGTTTTCTTTATAAATATTACTTAACTTCCATGATAGACCACGTTTACTTTATAAATATTACTAAACTTCCGTAATAGACCAAGTTTACTGTATAAATATTACTAAACTTCCATGATAGACCACTAAACTTCCATGATAGACCACTAAACTTCCATGATAGACCACTAAACTTCCATGATAGACCACTAAACTTCCATGATAGACCACTAAACTTCCATGATAGACCACTAAACTTCCATGATAGACCACGTTTACTTTATAAATAATACTAAACTTCCATGATAGACCACGTTTACTTTATAAATATTACTAAACTTTTATGATAGATCACTAAACTTCCATGATAGACCACGTTTACATTATAAATTGCTTTAATCGCAGTTCTTGTTTTTCAATTTGTGTCAATACTGAAAAAATGAAGTTTTCTCATCTATCGTACTACGATGCACCTGTTTATTATTTTGTACTTTGCAAATATTACGATCTCCAATTGTAAGCGAAACGTTATATATGAATGTAAAACATTACGCATCAATATATGTAATACGTAACAATTTCAGTTATGTTAGAGACGAACGAGTAAAACAAATCAAACAGGATAAGGATGTAATAGAATGAAATCGTAATACTATTGAATTGTAGGTTATTTTTACAGGAATCCCACTGTTATGTTCAATCAGGACTATTTAGTTAACTTACTCATATCACAAAATCGACCACTGTACCCAGGTACACAATAGCAAACACCATTATGACAAGTTCCACCATTCAAACAGGTATGGTTGGTACTGCATTTTCTATCTAAATTAAAAATGAAATATATTTCAAAATAAAAAAGCGAGATGCGTGGCTGTAAAACGTATACATGTTCACTGCTAACACAAAAACAAACACAATTAAATGATACACAGGAGTCATGTTTGTCTGTATAACGTATACATGTTCACTGCTAACACAAAAACAAACACAATTAAATGATACACAGGAGTCATATTTGGCTGAAAAGCATGTATTGTCTACTGTAAACGCTATAAATAATACGAATACTGTGTAACCAAGAACATAAAACAAAATAAACAATGAAATTAAACAAAAACAAACATACTTATTCATGTCCGAATCAAAATCCAGAAGCACATTAAAAAACTTTATAAATGACAAGTTAGGTTAAACACGTGAACTTCCACCAGGGAAGTGAGGCAGGGTGCTCCGAAAGGGTAAACACCTCATGTTTAGCCAGCTACACCTGCCACGTGTCACGTGTGTAATCAAAGTTGTGTAAAAGGAACATGAAACTATTGAACGTCAAATTTATCCAAGACAATCCTGGACACAGAGACATCAAACTTATCAACAATACTGTGATGCCGCAATGAACATATATCTGTATAATATTTTAAATAATGTATTAAAACAAATAGTTAAGATATCAAAGTCAAAGCCAATATTGAGGATTTCGAGTAACTTTTCCGCGATTTGTTGATTACTCATTTGTCTTTCATTTTGAAATAGAAGCAACTAACCTGAGAGAGTAAAACGTGTACATAATATTAGCCAGTACAAACTAGAACCTCAAATCAGTAATAGTTTATTCACTTAAGAAAAAACAAATGACAAGAAAAGATGAAAACAGATATATGACACAGATTACTATAATAGTCACTTGACTAATGTGGTTATAGGACTGTTGAAGAATCCTTATCACCAAAAGATTTGATGTGATGGTATTTTTACGTTGTATCAGCAATTTTTAGACATTCCTGATGATTAATTTGAACAAGAATCATGTAGGGATCATGTATGCGTTTTTATGAGAATTGTTAACTGATTTGTATCAGTTTGTACGTATGGCTACCTCTATGGTATAGATGTTATGGGTATACCCCTGTATTGTGGCAGATAAACACCACAGACTGCGCAACTATTATTCTACTTTCGGTAGAACTAGAAATATTTTTTCTCACTTTTGTTTAAGAATCCTGTTTGTACTGACCGGTCAATGATACATTGGTTATCTATTTTTAACATATCATACGCACAAGTCAATATTCAATTGACAGTCCCAAATGTATTATAAGATTCGACTGTACCGATGGTATTCCGGGCATTTCACGAGCAGAGATTCCAACCCACTAGTTAAGATAAGAAAAAATAAACAGTCAATGTCGATATCATTATGTTGATTCGAGTTGATAAAAATCAACATTGAGGCAAATAAAGTATACTGAAGGTCCTCCATAATATACACACATATTGACAGGATAATAACTGGGTATGTGATACTTACAACTTTCACAAAAAGCTCCGGTGTATGCTAAAGTACATTGACATTTTCCAACTTTACAGTAGCCATTATTTCGACATGTCAAGGAATAGTTGTGTGGATTACATTCGCTCACTGAAATAAGTAAAGGTACACAATGTATAAAGTCACGTTTGTATTGTGTATATCTATTACCCTTTATATTATATCACAGTAAACTGTTACATTTACAGCACTAAACGTCAGTTTCAAAATATAATTCCTTATCAGTAGTGCTTGGACCAAAAATGTGAAACCAAAATTGTCAAGGGGTTCAAAATATCTAAAAGGATCATAAAAAATTTCGCCAAATCGAGCTAAAGAAATACTTTGCATTGGGGAGTATACCTTACGTTTTAATTATTTTCAAATGTAAACTAGTTGTGAATTAAGACAGTAGTTTGACATATCGTATCGCTACTATTGTAATCATCAAATTATATAAAACAAAAATCGTCTGTGACGGTCTAACATCAGACAAATTATATGAACAATATTGTTGATAATTTGTCATTATAAACCTTTGGATTATCTGCAGTCTAAGTGCATGATAAATGTGATCAATAAAAGAAAATAAATTAATCAGGCAAACATCTTTACGGCGAGATATATTTTGTTCGAAAATGCCACAATACAATCCTTGAAAAGCAGTTCAATAAACAGTAAAGACTGGCAAATGGAATTAACAGGTTCCAAAAGAGATGCGAGACCGGGTGCTCCGGATGGTTGCGCACCTCAAAAACTATTTTTGTCAAAATTAATTTAAAATAAGCTATGTATTCATAATAAACAATAATTAAATAAAATCGCAGCCTAAAACAAATATAATGAATGATTTAGAATGTTTTAAACGTCATTTGATATTAAAAACAAACAAACTAATCCATGTTCAAATCACAATCCAAAACAAAGTAAAAACAAACATACTAATCAATGTTCAAATCACAATCCAAAACAAAGTAAAAACAAACATACTAATCCATGTTCAAATCACAATCCAAAAAAGTAAAACAAACATACTAATCCATGTTCAAATCACAATCCAAAACAAAGTAAAAACAAACAAACTAATCCATGTTCAAATCACAATCCAAAACAAAGTAAAAACAAACATACTAATCAATGTTCAAATCACAATCCAAAACAAAGTAAAAACAAACATACTAATCCATGTTCAAATCACAATCCAAAACAAAGTAAAAACAAACATACTAATCCATGTTCAAATCACAATCCAAAACAAAGTAAAAACAAACATACTAATCCATGTTCAAATCACAATCAAAATCAAAGTAAAATTTTTGAAACGTTCAAATTAAGTTAAACACTTGAACTTCCACAGAGGCAGTGAGGCCGTATCCTCCGGAAGGTTAAGCACCACCAAAAGAATCTTTGTTAAAATTCAAAATAAACTAGTATTTATAAAAAAAGGTTAACTAAAATCCCAGTCTAATACTGATATAATGAAAGAATAGGAAGAGATTTTTTTAAATATATACATTATATACACAATGTGTATGTATGCTTGCGCGACGATTAGTGATACAGCTATGAAAAAAAGGACGCGACCTGATACGAAGGGTTGTACATACACACTGTGTATATGATATTTATATCTAACATTTCTAATAGGTTATTTAAAATAATAAAAAATACTTTATGTGAAAAAATTACATTTTTCCACAGAAAACCACTGAACTATGTTATGACATATGACATGACGTGACGTCACAATGAGAAAGTGCACGTGCACTTTACCGCCAATGTTGTATCACCACAGTGTGGTGATACAAGATTCTGTATCATGCGTGTTCGATAAAACTTGTATTTCGTCAAATCAGATAGAAACACTAGTCTAATGATAGATAAAAGTTGATATCCGATATGAATACGCCTAGTTCATGTAAAAAAGGACACCCATTTGTGTATCGTTACAAACATGATTCAATATTATAAAGGCGTACCTTTCTCACAAAGGTAACCTGTGTAAAAATAGTTGTTCTTGCAGTAACATCTTCCATAGGAACATCTACCTCCATTTAAACATGGGTTTGTGGCTGTACATTTTGGTTTTTCTGAAATAAAAAATGGACATTCGACAATATAATTTTTTTGGAAATTGCATATTATACCACCGTTTAAAATCTACAATAAAATTGAGAATATGATTGGTGAATTATAATTTTCCTCCAATTCGACCATTTACTAGTTTACATTTTGTAGAGGTCACCTTAACCCTCTGGTTGCCAAACTGAATAACTAAATAGCATTGAAAGTGCCGAAGGCATATGAAACGCAACGTTGGCAGCGCAATACGAAATAAAATGACATCAACAATAAGTTAAAACGTCACGTGCGTTTCCATCTTTACGTCTTGTAGCCAAGTGTTGTAAGTTCCATTGACAGAACATATATGTCCGTGTGACAAGCAGTCGGAAGAAGACATACATGTCCGTGTGGCAAGCAGTCGGTAGAAGACACACATGTCCGTTTGGCAAGCAGTCGGTAGAAGACACACATGTCCGTGTGGCAAGCAGTCGGTAGAAGACACACATGTCCGTTTGGCAAGCAGTCGGTGGAAGACACACATGTCCGTGTGGCAAGCAGTCGGTGGAAGACACACATGTCCGTGTGGCAAGCAGTCGGTAGAAGACACACATGTCCGTTTGGCAAGCAGTCGGTAGAAGACACACATGTCCGTTTGGCAAGCAGTCGGTGGAAGACACACATATCCGTTTGGCAAGCAGTCGGTAGAAGACATACATGTCTGCGTGACAGGTTATCGGCATATGACACGTTTATGTCCGTTAAGCAGCAAGAAGGTTAAATAAAAATTGAAGACTTCTACTCACCACAGTAAGTACCGGTAAAATTGGCACCACAGTTACATCTAGTACTACTACCGTATGTGTATCTGTAACACGTGGCATTGTTATAACAAACTTTATTTCCACACTGGATACCGACACCTGGAATGTCAAACTACAACTTACTGGTGATTAGAAAAATTGTAATATAAAGAAAATATTACGGTTCTGTAAAGGTTCAATAGACCAGGACCATAGCTTAATAGTCCATAGCTTCTAAATATTGAACTACTTAAAATGACTTTTTGAAAAGAGACTGTTCAGTTAGTCAGTCTTTCACCGCACTTTCAACTCCAACTATTGACTGTAAATGTCGAAAAATAAACTAAGACGGTAAAAAGGAAGAAGATCTCTTACAGACTTGAAATCGGTACTCGCGGCATTGGTCAAAATACTGGTCTCGCATACAGAATTTCAAATGGTTGTGTTTAGTAAGAGCTAAGAAATCGTTACTAAAATTTATGTTTTGGACGGACTGAAAGACAGAGATAAACCAATATACCCACCTTTTCTTCGACGAGGGAGTATAATTATAAATGTTAGACTGAAATAGTAAGACTAAACCTTTGTTTTTCAGTCATAAAGTATTATCTAGTTTAGATCTAGTTTTGTATCGACTCAAAATATGTTTTGATCATATTTAATCATAGAAAGTATTTACTAAAGACTTTTTCAGCGTACCCGAAATTCCCATAAGAAGCACAATTCATGATCACATCCATCAGGCACTGTGATTTTATATGATTTCTTATCGTGCCATTAATACTTACCTATATTAGTGATCACTGTCGGCACTACAAAAATAAAAATAATTCAATCGGCCAAAATTAGTCATCAAATGATATCGTTAATCAAAAATGTCTAGTACAGAAAAATAAATACAGACTTTAATAATATTTATCAAATCAATTTAAAACTCCTTTCGTGAATTAAAAAAAACGTTGAGTACCAAGCGTCACTTTACTAGTCGAAGTCAAGGTATTGATCTTAATTAACCAGTTTCAAAGTTTTACTTTGCTCTGGAACTGTGATTTAAACATATTGTTTGTTTTTTACTTCTCTCGTTTCGTTTTGTTGTGTGTTCCAAGTTGCTCGATTGTTTTGCCAAGTACATGTTGCAGTTAATCAGCCAAAAAATCCTCACAGTCGAGTTGAATTTTTACCTTATTTTCTAATGGCATAAATATATATTTAATAATTTGTATATTACATTACATATTATATTTCTTAAATCCAGCAACTTATATATAATTTCGATTTTACACGTGACAGGTGTTGCTAGCTATACATGAGGTGCTTACTTTACCGAAGCACCCGGCCTCTCTCCCTGATAGAAATTAACGCGTTAACTTAATTTGTCAGTTTGAAATGTTTTACTATGCTTTTGAATTTACCCTAACAGTAAGCCAAAATACAAATATCTAGTGTTAAACAGGCATTCTGGTTATTTTATCAATCATCATGCGGATTTCAAACATAAATATACTAGATATACAATCATAAAACAATAAGATATTTTGATAGACAACATATGATGTGTTTGGTAATACAATTTTCCAGCCAACACAAAGCTTCCTTCAAACACATATCTGTATGTAGACTAAATGGTCGAGTGTTTAAGACAGTAGGGGAACTGTTAATCTAAAGTTGGTGCTAAAATTATCCGTTTTGTTAAATGTGAATCATTACACGACCCGTGTATTGGTTCCTTCTATATAAATATCCTTTATGAAAAGTCAAGCCGACATGTCAATGTTGTTTGTCTACATATCTGTACTTACACACAGTGGTAGTGGTTCTTACAGCGGTCTCTGAAAATAATGAAATAAATTTGTTTCTTTTATCTAATATTAACATTGACGAGGTCGAATACCTGTGAAATAAATGTCGAATAAATGTGAAAGGATCAATCTTGTGGTCATGAAAGAAACAAAAACTGAATAACGTTATATTTATTTTAGCGTAAATTCGCAAGAGTAACAAGGAGCCAAAATAAAACTATCGCAATTATTTTATTTGATGTAATATACAATCGCACTACCATAAAATTATTTGATTCGATTCACTTGATCACTTTTAATATTATCCTATGGTGGATGATGGCAAATTTATTACAAGTTAATTTTTTAACAAATCAACAAATGTTGCTACGTAAAAATTATTCCTTCTGTACCTTCTTATTCGAGACAAGTTTAAATGGGACATATGGGATGTAATAATATTCTTGATGATTACACCTGAAAAAACGATTAACAACAACCTACCTGACCAAAACTTTGAAGGAGGCCCAACTCGTATATAAATTTCCAAAATTTTCTCTATGCACAGGAGAACTGAATAACGATGTTTTCATTTAAAAATATAATTTTGCTAGGCCAGTACATATTAAATTCTTTTATGGATAGTTAAATGAAGAGATAAATAATGAAAACCATATGCACTATATTTATACATTTACCACAGTAATATAACTTTACAAGTATTCCTGCGCTATGTAAGAGTTCACAACGAGGACTTACAATTAATGTAACATATGAACGTGTCAACATTGTCTTGTATAGAACGAATCAAACAAACGTTATATACATGTACTCACCACATCGTTTTCCTGTATATCCATATCTACATACACACCTGTAGTAACCATAGTAACCAGACGAGTAAGTACATGATCCTCCGTTCAGACAGGTGTTTGAGGATATATAGCAATTCCCTGTACAAATACAGAAGTACACACTTTAATATTGATAACATAAACCAGCAAATTCAGACAATCAGGATCCCCGCCAGGAGTTACTTTTGTGACTTGCACTAACGTTTAAAGGTAAAGGAACATAACTCCGAGAAAAGAGCACAAACCATTAAAATTAATGATATGCACATCTCCTATCCAATCAATTTTGATTCTTGACGTCAAATTGAGCAAAATATTGCTTCATAATGCTTAAAACATTTTCTGGACAAGACGTCTTTGGAGGGACAGAAGAAATGACGGAAGTTTAATTTATACCCTATCTTTCTTAAAAAGACGGTAAATGAAAATTTGATACATGACGAGTACGTATTCTCACCTTTACTTCTTGTTATAACATCTACTAATTCATGTCCGAATTACAATCCAAAAGCAAAGTAAAAACTTTGTAACTGACAGATTAGGTTAAACACGTGAACTTCCGCCAGGGAAGTGAGAATGGATGCTCCAGGTCCCGGTTTCACAATCAGTCGTTGGCTAAGATTTTCCTTAACTTAAATCTTGCAAACTTCCAAATCTTCGTAATTTTGTTGATTTTCAAGATATTCAGGAATTTAAGGTGTCATTTTTAATAATGATTAAAACATTTGCATTAGTTTTGACAAAAATGTTGATCAGTAGTTCCAAAAGAGATTACCAAAATTTGCTAAATTTAAGTTAAGGACAATCTTAGCTAAGGAATGCTTGTGAAACTGAGGCCTGAAGGGTAAGTGCCTACTATTCAGCTAGCTACACCCGCCACGTGTGCAATCAAAATTGATTGAAAAGGAACATAAAATTATGGGACGTCAAATATATCTTATACATACGATTTGATGGTGTGGTTGGACTTGAGGTAATCCACCAGGGAATAGTTGTCTTAGTGGTGTAATTAGCTGAAATCAACAGAAACTAAATTATAAATAACAAAAAAACTAAAATTTAACCATTGAACTGTCTAGAAATGGCGTTAATAGTGCTATATAACTGTCATTGCCATGCAAAGCAAACTGAGTAACGCGCGCTAGCCCGGGATAATTACCTTTCTTTTCACAGCAATGGAATTTATTGCACTATAAATGCCACTTATAGACAGTTCAAGGATTATATTTACATTTCTCATTTTTTTGAAAATTTTATTTTGGTTTTTTAATCTATGACATGCATTTCCAATTGCTGGAACAGCCAATTAATGACGCCACACGTATAGGCAGAAGAGATGAGTGACGTCACAATAGTAATGACAATTATATTCCTACGTTAGCCATTTGGCATCAAACCATAACATACAGTCCAACCTGTCTTTAAGGGCACCTACTTATAAAGGCCATCTCTATATAAGGACCACCTGCTTATAAAGCCCAATAAAATTGTATCCAAACGTTTTTTATCTATGTTATTTGAAGCTGTATATAAAGGTCACCTCTACTTGTACCCTTGAGTGGCCTTTATAGACATGTTTGACTTTATAGTGATATATTTTCATTTAATTTATTTCAAAATAAATAACCTCAGCCACTATGAGAGTAGAATATGGTGGCATGTAAATTAATTATATATACATATAACACGTACATAATATAATATTTATAATACATTATACTATGATACCTACAATACATTATAAATATAAAGTAAATAAATTACATAAACTGTTCTTGCAGAAAAGATATAAAATTTGTCACATGATACAAAATTTCTTTTTAACAATATTAAATAATGTTTCTAACACTTACAATAACTTCCGTTAGTCGATGATGGAGCACCTAATAACATAAAATAGAGTAAAAAATAAATAAAAAGTGGTACATCCGCGTCAGCGAGAAAGAATAAATTTAATATGAAAATAGACATTGCCTATACCGGGACATGTCCACATTTATCGACTTAAACCATTGTGTACAGTGTACACCACCCCCACCCCAATTACCAATGACGACCAATATAACAACTCTTTATAAATGAACATGGAAGAAAAGGGACTTTAAACATACACTGGTGAAAGTAATAAGTTGTAAGAAAACCGGTGTCTTTACCTATACTAGTGGGACTGACTATACTCACTACCGACTAGTTCTTCTGTCCGACGGTCCATAATTAGTTGTGGTATAAATAAGCTTTTCTGGGGAACAAAATGTCATTCAAACACCCAATATAATGATTATACTAAACCATTCTTCTTGCCACCATTTTGTTGTAATGTCTTCTCATCTAGAGTCACCATTAATCATACCATATGAATAGTTTAGTCTACTGATTTATGGATTTCATGTGTATCTCAGGAATTTCTTGACAGTTCAAGATTGTCCCATTCAATTAATCAAGCAGCTAACGTGACTAATGAGAAACAAACATACCAATCTATGTCCAAATCACAATCCAGAAGGAAAGAAATAACTTGGAAACTGAAAGTTAGGTTAAATACGTGAACGTCCACTAGGGAAGTGAAGCTGGGTGCTACGGAAGGGTAAGCAGTAAGCACTTCCTGTTTAGCTAGCTACACCCATGTATGGAACATGGAAGTATGGGATGTAAATTAAATATGTTTTATATTCAGGACAATCCTGGACACAGAGACATCAAACTTGTCAACAATACCGTGATGACGGTCCTAAAACTTTTTGAGGGCTCTGATAATATAAGTCTAGGCTTGCAATATCCCTGGGTCAACAATCTATTGTTTGTGACCAACTTGGTCACACAGTGGTATAGTGACCTCCTTGTGAGAGTTCCAAACCGGCTAGTCATATATAAGACTTTAAAATTTGAGTTACTGCTTCTTCATTTGGCATACCAAAATACATTCAAAAAGTGGTTTATGACAATAATCTTTTATTATATTAAAAAAATGGTATACGACACATCAGAAAGAGAGGCCTACAACAATCAACATGCACGAACATGTAATCCTTGCATGGAGGCCCTACTCTGCACTGAAGACTATAGAGGATAATCAATATGCAACGAGTACATTGGGGTAGGTGGTTAAAATGTTAGAAATACGATGGTACAAGAAGGTAAGCTCCCCCTACACCTTTAACATTCACGAGCATATAGTGCCATTCAATTTTCTAAAGCACAGACCAAAGAAACATTGCATTGTAAATAACAAATGATGCGATTAAAACTTGAAAGGCATGTAACGAAATAATGTTTCATTTTAGCCCAGTCCCGTTTAGCTTTACTACACACAGTATCATACAAAGTGATCTGGATGAGGAGCTTCTTCTCCGAAAGTTCACTTATATCGCGACGGTTAGTTCTAGAATGGTTGGATGGAGTAATTTTTTTCACCCTAGTCAAGATTATTCATTATTCACCTGAATTGAAACAAAACGTTCTGGGATGATATACTGGAAATATTTAAGATTTATATCAAAATGATCACTTCTAAGGGATGGTAGAGTGGAAATGGGCATTTTACACCAGCTTACATCAACTCTTTTTCAAGAACCAAGTCCGGGATATTGAAGAGAGATAATGTTGTTTTAACGCCAGTTAAAATTTTTATATTCCAGTGCGGTCAGTTCTAGTCAGCACCTATATAAAGTCGCACTGTCCCAGTTCAATCAACTGGTCATATGTCATGTAAACAAACACTGAAATAGGGGTATACTGCAGCATTTGTCAATATTTAACTTCAAATCCGAATAAATGTCAATAAAATTGTATCTATACTTTAATAATAATGTTTGTTTGGAGAATATGTTCATTAATTCTTTGAAAAACGTATTTCATTTTTTTTTAATCCGATTGTTTATGAAAACGTTTTTCCCGTCCTGACGAACGCCATTCCTGTTTAGACTGCATTCAGCAAGGGTCACATATGCACTCAAAATTACCATTCAAATAAGTAATAATATGTGAAAAAGAATAACCGTAGGAGTCATATACTGTGGTTATACTAACCTCGTAATAGTTTTGTGTCAGGTAACTATGGTTATCAATTTATCTAACTTGAAATCGGTAAATTTTGTATGTTCCCGTTTTTGTACTGTGTTATCAAGGTTGTCTTTGGGCGAGTGGGAATGCCGATCGCTGATTGGCTAACAGTGTTTATCGATCTGAATATTGAACTTTGATGACCCAATCAAAAGAAATCACGTCATCGCGAATCTTGAAACGCTACACAAAATGGCAAAAGAAACGTAAATAGGTGGTATTTGATCAACCTATTTTTCTATGAATTATTTTAATGATAATCTTTTTTTGATTGCAATTTTGATGTACGAGACAAGCGAGATTTCCCCCCATATGTCGATTTGACCGCTTCAATGACTTTGAGAAAATTGGTGCACGCGAGGCGTCAAATGAATCGGACGTATGGTCTATGCAATTTTTCTCTGACGTCATACGAGTTACCTATAGACGGGAAATTCCCGGTGTTTCCCGCCGGAACATTTCCCGCACTAGTGTAGACATGTTATATATTTGTGACGTTGTTTCTGAATACCGATAAAGCTGACCCATTTAATAAAGGTTTCTGTATTTTTTAACAATAAACGTATTAACTTTATAATTGCTAAGCTAATTTTATAAACGGTTCGTTATTATAGACACTTCATTGAAGGATACAAACTGTACTTACCGTTAACTTGTGCCCATACCAAACACAACATAGACATATACAGAAGATGATCCACCTTCATGTCTGCTGTCGACTCTCACTATCTAGAAAATAAAGAAATTACAACTCCATCAAATTGTTATTGGAACACATTTGAACATTTCAATAAGATTTAACGTACCTAATTAGAAATAACCGAATAAAAAGTCAAAAATAAATTAGTATTATTGTAGTTCTTTATTTATTTACATTGGTAATAATTTAAATCCATAAAAATTTAATTTGAGCCATAAATAAAATTGAATACGCGACTTGTGTGACGATACTGATCTGGCTGTTCCAGTGATTGGACACACACTGTCAGCAGCAGCGTTATAGATTTCCATAAGGTTTTTAAACGGTAACATAAAACTTATAAAACGCGAAATGTAAATATATTCATTGAACTTTTTAGAACTGACGTGCATAGTGCTAGCAATAACCGTGCAACAAATAAATAGATAAATAATTGTATGAAAAGAAAAAACAAACACTTGATGAGCGCAATAAGTATTTTAGTTCTTGGAGAACGTGCCATACAGAAATTAGGAACAAGATGCTTGTGTATTAACCAATCTCCAATGGTTTGATGGAGGATTTTAAATTGAAGGAACAGCATATCAGTAATTAAATGAAGACATCATTATATTTCTCTATATGGGTCTGTGGCCTTACAAATAAAGATTATATATATATATACGATATACAATATGCAAAGTTTATGTGTCATAAAAAATGTTTATTTTAAATATTTAAATCAATTTTTTACAATCAAGAATCCAATATCTCAAGATCCTATATAGCTATTTTAATAACAGGAGATAAAAATCTTTAATTTTAGAAAACATGATAAAAATTTTAAAAAGCATCAAATACTTAAAGATAAACACAAATTAAATGTAATTTTATAGGTTTATTTTATCTTTTACTCGGAATATAAACATATTTAAGTGAGTTATGTTTTTCTCTGTCTACTGAAGCGTAAATAAACATACAGTACAGACTAGTCGAAAGTTTATACTGAGCTGATGATCGGTTACTGAGAGATCGAGATGTAGCTATTGGTCAAAAACCTGTCAAGATATAAATAGAAGCTGTCGAGATACAACTATAGGACCAAAATGAGCTGCCAATGTACTAAAGTAATAATACAAGGAGTCAACTATAGGACCAAAATGAGCTGCCAATGTACTAAAGTAATAATACAAGGAGTCTTCTTCTGCTGTGTGTAGAGCTGCCAATGTACTAAAGTAATAATACAAGGAGTCTTCTTCTACTGTGTGTAGAGCTGCCAATGTACTAAAGTAATAATACAAGGAGTCTTCTTCTGCTGTGTGTAGAGCTGCCAATGCACTAAAGTAATAATACAAGGAGTCTTCTTCTGCTGTGTGTAGAGCTGCCAATGTACTTAAGTAATAATACAAGAAGTCTTCTTCTGCTGTGTGTAGATTTTATTGTGGTTTTTTCTGATGGCTAACTTTCAATCTGCATGTACAATCTCCAGTGAGACTTCCACACTAACTGGTGTGTATGTGTGTGTGAGTGAAGCCTGCCTAATTAACAGAAGGAAGAGCATGGCCAAACCTTTGACTAAATATCATAATTTGTACTGGCAAATTAAACAAGGTGTATACATCATGTAATGACCAGACGGTGTTATCCAATACATGTAGTTGCCTTGAGGCCGTGCAAGGACTGACCATTGACATGAGGATGACTTGAGTAATGAGCCGTATGTAAAAATATAGCCGAAAGTATAATTTTGGAAAACCAGAAAATATTTGGGTTAATTTTTATATGATTTCTAATATCATTACATCGATTCAACAGTGATTTGTTTGCTCAATGTTAAACTTTTAACAGTTCTGTATTCTATCTGAATCCGGATATCTAAGTCTATGTGTACTCCACTGTACTTATAAAGAAGTACATGTATGGAATTTAAATATGTACAACGGTCTATGTCCAACTGAAGCTATCACGGATGTTTATGTCAGATTTAATTTTACGAAAAAGATTTTAAAACTGATATATAAAATTCAAGTTAAAAAGGATTGCCTAAAGGTAAGTAGAGGATCACCACAAAACAGGATTTATTTATAACGATAAAAGCTTTTTTCACCAGTAATAAGTCGTGGTTTTGTGGTTAATGCGTGTATACTGGTATGTAATACTTATGTGAGCAGCATTCACTTTACTACATACAACTTATCCTATATACAGTTGTACATTTTACAGTTAATGGCTGATATATGATGGAATCTGAATCGCGTAAGTCGATAACGAAAACATTAAATTCTTACATCGATAGCACCAGTCAACTAAAACAAAAGCGCCCAATCAATTAAAACCTTAGCACCCGGACATCTGCAAAAAAGGGCATGGACAACTTAAACCAAAGCGCCCTGTAAGCTAAAACTTGGCATCCACACATCTAATAATAATAATAATATTTATTTGCAAAGCAAAACAAAAATTGCTGTAGCAATTGTACAGAAATAGTTATGGTAACAACATAGCAGAGAACAATAGTTAGTTATTAGATAAATTTATTCTTCTTTTCCATGATAACTGGAGGTAGCGACAAAGTTTCCTGAGTAAGAGTTCAGAATTGGCACTTAACAGTTTCAGTAATTTGTGACGTGTGGGTCAAACACAATAATATTTAGGTAGACACTGTAGTCTAATGTCTCTAAATGTTGGACATACCAGAACGAAATGGTAGTCGTCTTCAATGATGTTCATATTACATGAACGACAGAAACGTAATGACCTGTCTACAGCATCGTATCTGCCGGTTTCTACACGGAGTTTTAAAGTTCCACTTCTTAATTTAGTCAGTAAACTAACGTTGAAATTCAAATGTAAATAACGTTCAAGACAAAAGTCCTTCTTATATAAAACATAAGTACTGAGGTTTTCACTACTGGTAACACTTCCTTGTCAGGTTTGGAAAAATTGGTCACCAATACGTAATTTAATAGTGTCATATGAAATTTTTAAAGTTTCTTGTTGGATCCAAATATTACCCATACCGAGCTGAAATAGAAGATCACGAACAAGTGATACCCAGTTAACATAACAATTCATAACATCAACATAAAGCAATTTATATACATTATAATAGACAACTGGTGTTTTTGTACAACAATTTGTAACCAATACTTAATTATTTTATGCTTACGCATTATATACACACTGGAACACTTTTCTTAACTTTCAATATAAACCTACAAAACCTATTATGTATTATTTCCACGTCCTTTGCTCGATGAAACCCCCAAATTTCGGAACCATAATTCAAAATTGAACTGACCATACTATTGAATAAATAACACTGTTGTTTAGTATTAATGTATACATCTTTAAATATATTTAAAACTACCGATAGTGCTCTCGAGCCCTGCTGTGAAATCCTTTTCTGAGTATTGATGAATTTGCCGTTGAAATTTAAAAGAACCCCTAAGTAAACATAATTGTTAACTTTTTCAATTTTACGATCTCCAAAGTAGAATTTATCATTAACTTGCTGCCATCCATTTCGGAACACTACAACTTTAGTTTTGTTCGTGTTAACGGTTATATTCCATCGTTGGCAGTAGTGTGCAAGTTTATCCAACAATAACTGTAGAACCATCGGAGATTTACCAAATAACACAGTGTCGTCTGCGAATAGGATAAGATAAAGTAGATAGTTGTTCACTTTGAATAAATCCTTATCCTCGTCAAAATCTTGAAAAGGAATATCTTGGATAATGTAATTTATAACAAATAGGAAGAGTAATGATATCGTGATAGCGGTTCACCCTGCTTAACACCGAGGTAATTGTCAAATGCCATAGATAGTTCGTCGCCAGTTCTTACTCTCAGACGTACAGAAGAGTAAACCGATTTAATAACACTGACAAAATTACTGCTCACACCCGAACTCAACAATTTATACCACAATAACCGTCTATTGACTCGATCAAATGTTTTACGTAAGTCCACAAAAGCACAATAAAGTTTTGACTTTCGTTGTAATGTATGCACAGTAAGACCATGAAGTACAAATACTGCGTCTATTGTTGAACTTCCAGGTCTGAATCCAAACTGGTTATGTATAAGTATATTCTCGCCCTCTGCCCAGGTACTCAACCTCTGTGTAAGGACGGTAGTGTAGAGTTTTGATAACACGCTGACTAGAATAATAGGTCGGTAGTTATTTAGATCGCTGAGATCTCCCGCTTTCGGCACAGGGATTACTATACCTTCAGTCCATGAATTAGGGAAGATCCTTGATTTAAACATGTAGTTGAATAAGTCTTTTAAAATGGGTGTAAGTAAAAGTTTATTAGTCACAATCATTTCTGTGGTAACAGAATCGACCCCTGCACTTTTGCCCGACTTCAACAAACTTATCGCCTTTTGCACTTCGTCCGTTGGGATTTCCTTATCCAGATGCTCAATATAAATTTTAGGTATGCATGAGTTATCTATGAGGGTCATTATCTCATCACATATTTGAGAGGGATCCTCTCCTAGAATGTTTTCAAAGTGTTTGAAAATCGCGTCGCTGTTAGCTTCGCATCGAGTTCTACGCTTATTTCTAATTGAGGACCAGAACTTTTTTGGATTAGTTTTGACAATGTCACAAAGTTCGACTCCCTTTTTACGCTTATATAACGATCGAGCCCGTCGTTTAACTTTATTGTAATGACTCCTTGCTGTTACAAATGATTCTCGATTAGCGTCAGATGGGTGACGGCGATATAAATTCCTTATCGTGTTAAATTGTTTACGTTTACGGTCACATTCTTTGTTGAACCACTCATTATTTCCTTTTTCAGCTTCAAGGTCAACAGACACGAATATAGATCTACCGAATATTTCCGAGGCACAGTTTACCAGAACGTCAGATAACTCACTAACGATATTATTAACGTCACATTCTTTTCTAGATTTTGAACTAACTTCGGAATATGTTGTAGTCGGTCATTTACTAAAATACTATATTGGCCAGCTTTTGCGTGGTCCCATTTAATGCGATTGTGAACTGTTGGGGTCGTAGTTTTATGTGAAAACGAAGAACATTAATCGAACGAAACAGGACAATGATCAGAGAACTCATTAGGTGACAGAACACTAAAGTCGCTGATATTATCATAGTTATCCGGTGAAACCAGAAGATAATCAACAACACTAAAACTATAGCGCGCGGACAATTAAAAATATACTGCCTGGACAACTCAAACCATACCGCCCGGAAAATTGAAACTATAACGCCCGGTCAACCATCATCATCATCATTTACATGTATTTAATTAATTCCTCTTATAGAGATATTAAAGTATGTAATTATACAAAAAAATAACTTAATTAAACAGTTATATATAGATAATATAAGTAAGGATAATGCAAAGGAGAACAAGTACCAGATATACGTATACCCTACACTACATGTATAACAAAACATAAAACGCAAATATTCATTTGCCGACTAGCCCGCCGTAGACGATAGCCATGGATTTATTACAAGTTATATAAATATATAATTACGTGCTCAACAGATGCATCAAAACATTAACATTATATCAATATCCAATGACAATAATCAGATTATACACCTCAGTCTTCGACAATCAGCCGTCCAGAAAAAAACTCAAACGGGTTTTTTTTAAACCGAAAGAGAAATCTGTGTCCGAAAGACATGCACATATTGTCTCATGAGGTGATGCTCGGACCTGCACAATAATATTGGACTATTAAAAAATATAAGTGAAATAAATCAAAATATAAAATTTAATTTGAGTTGTTATCCCGAACATGTGCGGCCTGAGAATGAACAGCAGGCCTACCTGCTCCACCATTTAAAACACGTGACCATATACTACACTGCCATTGGTCCTTTCATCGGCATCACCCTGTTATAGTCCGATCACATTTTCAGTGATGAAAAAACATGTTTTGAATGGGTGGTGTGATTCAAACTTAGATATCTCACTTGATATAACTTCAGTAGACTTGAAATTTCACATTTGTTATTGGAACATATTTTTTTCATATTTTCAATATTTTATGCAAATATTCTCGACTTTTTCAATTTTTTGCTCTTAATTTATATGAATAAATTTTAATAAACTTTTTCGATAAAAGTTTGCTGAGAAGTAAATATTCATTCGTTTACAGTCTTGTTTTAAAGATACTATTTTTCTATCTACATGGTTAAATTATTAATATTCACTGTAGTTTTTGAGTTTTTGAGAGTCAAAATTTAGCAATGAATTGAAAGGTAACTGTTGCCCCTCTCATATGTTGATATGGCATATTCGACAGTTCCATTCATATAAATCAGTCATAATTGGGTTCTGATTGGCTAATACGTATTCACGCGATACGGGTTTATACAGGTGTTCATATTCCTAACCAGTATACGTCACGGACTAACCCATTGAACTTGTTTATGAATGAACAACAGGTAAAACAGCACACAGATCAAAATTATGAATAAAATTCATTTATTATACATGTTTGGCCTAGAACGATACAATTTTTCAATTCTATGTTTTAAAACTACAAAACCTTCAAGCTCATCTAACAGAGCCGCGATTTTGTCTCAAAAGATGTAGTTATTGGCGATAATGCATTTTACTACGTGATACGCATTGTCTGAATTCAGGTGTGCGTCTGATAAAAACCGGTTTTATTTGATTTTTAGACTAAATATAAGAAATATAATCAAATTATTTAAACACATGTTATAAAAATAACAGATCTACAAATACCATTAATGAAATTTGAGGCAAATAATCCACGATCTTTTTAAGGCCACATCGGTTTTCATCACTGAATAAGTGATCGGACTATAACACGTACCGTGTATACATTATTTTCTTGCTATTTGATAAAACGCGGGAAAATACATATGTATAGGGGTATTCACTCTATGCTTGATGATGCGTAACTATAGGTTGTTAGCAGATGACAGGTAAATCTAGAACAAGCTGATGTCCAAATGGCCAAAAGATCAGGATCAATGTTCACGTTAGCTCCTAACACTATATTAGCACCTGTTTCGTTGTCACTGCTGCAAATATATTCGTGGGGTGTTCTGTCAAATCTTTGAATTGAGCTGTAGAACGAATTCCGGAATGGTGAAAGGCGGGACAGTTGCATAAAATATGTGTAACTATATCACCAGTGAAGTCCAGGGAGCAAAGAGTACAAAAATTATAATTAAATTCCATCGGCAAATCCATACTTTAGCGATTAAGAAGGCTGTACGCAACTGAACAGATGATTTTAAATATGTCCATATGTTTGCCATAGATAGGTTATTACTTATTATCCATAGTGCACAGTTTTCCAAGAAATAAAAGTTTACGTTTTTCTACTTCAACTAGTAGCGGATATAAACCACACATACTCTCTGCCATGTCCGATCTTGTCCTAGGATGAAGTTGTTGAATTAGTTTAACAATGAAATGTTGAAATTTGTTGAGAGCGTCAAAATCCTTATTCCGTAAATTATACCAGACTTCTTAACCATAGAGAACTGTTGGTAATACTATTTTATTGTAAAGGCTAATAGCGGCGGCTAGATTAAGTAATGATTGTTGAATCCCCTGGATTGAAAAGAAAGCATTTCGTCCCTTTTTACATCTTTCCATAGTTCTTGAAATTGATGTACATTTAGAGTTTAATTTAATACCCAAATGGTCCATTTCTTGTACGATCTTTAACTGCTGGTTGTCGATAAACAAATCTAACTGACAAGGTTTAGATGAATTAAAAGTCATAACTACAGATTTTGAAGGGTTAAACCGGAATCTCCAATCACAAGAGTAACTGTGAGCAATGTAAA
Source organism: Anadara kagoshimensis (assembly GCA_021292105.1). NCBI lineage: Eukaryota > Metazoa > Mollusca > Bivalvia > Arcoida > Arcidae > Anadara > Anadara kagoshimensis. The sequence goes on from CM037869.1 coordinate 164,120, forward strand.
GCATAGACTGAAGACCCCTAGGAGATAAACTTGCACATATCAAATCATCAGCAAAAGCAGGATTGCCCGTATTAAGGTCACAAAGCTTAATTGACGCAGGATGAGCTGCGATACCTTGGAGTAATTCGTCTATATATATATATATATACAATATAAAAATGTAGAGAATTCCACCTTGACGTATACCCTGTTTGACTTCAAACCAATCAGATTGTGTCAGATTGTGTGGAAGCAAAAGCAACTGCACTGACTGTATCGACATGACAACTGTCGATAAGTGACCACAGTTTGCCCTTGCCTCCAAGCTTATTAAGTTTGTAAATGACCCCATTACGCCAGACAGTATCGAATGCCTTCTGGCTATCGAGGAAGGCTGTAAAGACTTTACTGTTAAGGTCACTGTTGTAACAAATAGTCTCTTGGAAGTTAAAAGACGCAGTTATACAACTCAGATGTTTTTGAAACCCTTGCTGTTGTTCATTTGGAAATTGCTGTTTGATAACGCCACTATTAACAAGTCTGTTATAAATCATCTTTTCAAATATTTTAAAAAATTGTTGATCATGGCGAAATTGGTCTATAGTTATTTGTGTCAGTTGTCGATTTATTATTTACTTTGAGAATGGGTATTATCAGGCACTTTTTCCATTCGCTCGGTATTTTTCCAGATTTCACAATATTGTTGAAGAGTAACGTCAAACAACTATAAAGTTTAGTGGTTCCGTGTATTAAGTGTTCATTTTGAACCTTGTCATGACCGGGTGCTTTGGCTCGTTAGCTTGTGCCACTTCTTCTACTGTAATATTACCACCTGGTAATGTTCTTATTGTTAATCATCATCACTATTAATAGATCGCAAATCATTTACAGTAGATTCAACGTGATAATATAGTTCTGAGTTAAATGTTTCATCACTGAGCGGTGAGTATAGATACCGCCCAGACAACTAAAAACATACCGCCCGGACAATTAAAACTATACTGCATAGACAATTAAAAACATACTGCCCGTCAAGCAAATCCTAGCACCCGGTCAGCTAAAAACATACCGCCTGGACAACTAAAACCATACCGCCCGGACAACTAAAACCATACCGCCCGGACAACTAAAAACATACCGCCCGGACAACTAAAACCATACCGCGCGGACAACTAAAACCATACCGCCCGGACAACAAAAAACATACCGCCCGGACAACTAAAACCATACCACCCGGACAACTAAAACCATACCGCCCGGACAACTAAAACCATACCGCCCGGACAACTAAAAACATACCGCCCGGACAACTAAAACCATACCGCCCGGACAACTAAAACCATACCGCCCGGACGACTAAAAACATACCGCCCGGACAACTAAAACCATACCGCCCGGACAACTAAAACCATACCGCCCGGACAACTAAAACCATACCGCCCGGACAACTAAAAACATAGCGCCCGGACAACTAAAACCATACCGCCCGGACAACTAAAAACATACCGCCCGGACAACTAAAACCATACCGCCCGGACGACTAAAAACATACCGCCCGGTCAACTAAAACATAGCGTCCGGACAACTAAAACCATACCGCCCGACGACTAAAAACATACCGCCCGGACAACTAAAAACATACCGCCCGGACAACTAAAAACATACCACCCGGACAACTAAAACCATACCGCCCGGACAACTAAAACCATACCGCCCGGTCAACTAAAACATAGCGCCCGGACAACTAAAACCATACCGCCCGGACAACTAAAAACATACCGCCCGGACAACTAAAACCATACCGCCCGGACGACTAAAAACATACCGCCCGGACAACTAAAACCATACCGCCCGGACAACTAAAACCATACCGCCCGGACAACTAAAAACATACCGCCCGGACAACTAAAACCATACCGCCCGGACAACTAAAACCATACCGCCCGGACAACTAAAACCATACCGCCCGGTCAACCAAATCCTAGCACCCGAACAACTAAAACATAGCGCCCGGACAACTAAAACCATACCGCCCGGACAACTAAAAACATACCACCCGGACAACTAAAAACATACCGCCCGGACCGCCCGGACAACTAAAAACATACCGCTCGGACAACTAAAAACCATACCGCCCGGACAACTAAAAACATACCGCCGGACAACTAAAACCATACCGCCCGGACAACTAAAAACATACCGTCCAGACAACTAAAACCATACCGCCCGATCAACCAAATCCTAGCACCCGGTCAACTAAAACATAGCGCCCGGACAACTAAAACCATACCGCCCGGACAACTAAAATCATACCGCCCGGACAACTAAAAACATACCGCCCGGACAACTAAAACCATACCGCCCGGACAACTAAAACCATACCGCCCAGACAACTAAAACCATACCGCCCGGACAACTAAAAACATACCGCCCAGACAACTAAAAACATACCGCCCGGTCAACCAAATCCGGTCAACCAAATCCTAGCACCCGAACAACTAAAACATAGCGCCCGGACAACTAAAACCATACCGCCCGGACAACTAAAAACATACCACCCGGACAACTTAAAACATACCGCCCGAACCGCCCGGACAACTAAAAACATACCGCTCGGACAACTAAAACCATACCGCCCGGACAACTAAAAACATACCGCCCGGACAACTAAAACCATACCGCCCGGACAACTAAAAACATACCGTCCAGACAACTAAAACCATACCGCCCGATCAACCAAATCCTAGCACCCGGTCAACTAAAACATAGCGCCCGGACAACTAAAACCATACCGCCCGGACAACTAAAATCATACCGCCCGGACAACTAAAAACATACCGCCCGGACAACTAAAACCATACCGCCCGGACAACTAAAAACATACCGCCCAGACAACTAAAACCATACCGCCCGGACAACTAAAACCATACCGCCCAGACAACTAAAACCATACCGCCCGGACAACTAAAACCATACCGCCCAGACAACTAAAAACATACCGCCCGGTCAACCAAATCCTAGCACCCGGTCAACTAAAAACATAGCGCCCGGACAACCAAAAGCCAGACCGCCCGGTCAACTAAAATCATACCGCCCGGACAACTGAAAACATACCGCCCGAACAACTAAAACCATACCGCCCGGACAACTAAAAACATACCGCCCAGACAACTAAAACCATACCGCCCGGACAACTAAAACCATACCGCCCAGACAACTAAAACCATACCGCCCGGACAACTAAAAACATACCGCCCAGACAACTAAAAACATACCGCCCGGTCAACCAAATCCGGTCAACCAAATCCTAGCACCCGAACAACTAAAACATAGCGCCCGGACAACTAAAACCATACCGCCCGGACAACTAAAAACATACCACCCGGACAACTAAAAACATACCGCCCGAACCGCCCGGACAACTAAAAACATACCGCTCGGACAACTAAAACCATACCGCCCGGACAACTAAAAACATACCGCCCGGACAACTAAAACCATACCGCCCGGACAACTAAAAACATACCGTCCAGACAACTAAAACCATACCGCCCGATCAACCAAATCCTAGCACCCGGTCAACTAAAACATAGCGCCCGGACAACTAAAACCATACCGCCCGGACAACTAAAATCATACCGCCCGGACAACTAAAAACATACCGCCCGGACAACTAAAACCATACCGCCCGGACAACTAAAAACATACCGCCCAGACAACTAAAACCATACCGCCCGGACAACTAAAACCATACCGCCCAGACAACTAAAACCATACCGCCCGGACAACTAAAAAAATACCGCCCAGACAACTAAAAACATACCGCCCGGTCAACCAAATCCTAGCACCCGGTCAACTAAAAACATAGCGCCCGGACAACCAAAAACCAGACCGCCCGGTCAACTAAAAATAGCGCCTGATCAACTAAAACCGTACGACCCAGTTAACTAAAATATAGCGCCCGGTCAACTTAACATAGCGTCCGGTCAGCTAAAATAATGTCCGGTTAACTACAACCAAACTGTCCGTTCAACTAATTCCATACCTCTCAATCAACAAAAACATAGCGTTTACGCACAAACCTTTATTTTACATAACACACATACTTCGGTCAGGTGTGGTGGTAACTATACTACTTCCGGTCTGATTGTGAAACAAAAATAAGTCTGGCTAGCTAGTTTAAACAACCTATATTGCTTATTCAGGTTGATTTTGGAATGTGACTTCTTGGTCGATCTGTCTTTTTTCCCTGGCTAGTTTAAACAACCTATATATTGCTTATTCAGGTTGATTTTGGAATGTGACTTCTTGGTCGATCTGTCTTTTTTCCCTGGCTAGTATAAACAACCTATATTGCTTATTCAGGTTGATTTTGGAATGTGACTTCTTGGTCGATCTGTCTTTTTTCCCTGGCTAGTTTAAACAACCTTTATTGCTTATTCAGGTTGATTTTGGAATGTGACTTCTTGGTCGATCTGTCTTTTTTCCCTGGCTAGTTTAAACAACCTATATTGCTTATTCAGGTTGATTTTGGAATGTGACTTCTTGGTCGATCTGTCTTTTTTCCCATTCCCGTTTAGTATTCAATTACAACCATTATCTATATTTCGCCTGGACACATTATTAATATTACTATTACGAGTATTTAACGTATTATATTGAGTCCGTAAAATATATATGTATTGTCGTTTTATCTGGTGTAAACATGTTGGGCGGTTCTAGCTTATACCCAAAATACCAAGACGACATAATAGGACATAATTGTGACCGTCCAGTGAAGGGGTAATTGGTTTAGCGATTTTTTCTGATACATTTCAATCTTTTAGTCATGTGACAGTACTAGTTTACCTGCAAATTCAGCTTGACATACTAGTAGTGGGTACAAATGGATCAGACTTGATTACCATCTTATCAGACTGAAATTTTAACGTGTCAAACGGCTAGTTTTAAATGATTAAAAATCAAAACACGTGATGCATAATAGCATCCCGGAATCCTAAACACACAAATTCATAAATAAAATCCGCCCAAAATGTATTACACTTTGTTTTGTTGTTACTTTGCAAACATTAAATATCCATAAGATTTTGTTGTATAAATCATTAAAAATCACAAACCAAAATAAAGCGAAAACTTTGAAAACTGACAAGCCAGGTAAATCACGCGAACATCCACCAGGTAAGTTAGTGAGTCCGTGTGCACCGGAAGATTTAGCTAGCTACAGTCGCCACGTGTGCAAAACAAACAGAGAATGAAAGGAAGATTCAACTATTAGACATCAAATATATCGAGGGTTATGTTGGACACAGAGACATCATATATATCGAGGGTTATGTTGGACACAGAGACATCAAATATATCGAGGGTTATGTTGGACACAGGGACATCATACGTATCAACAATATGTGCAAGGCAATAAGAATGACGCGCTAGCTTTGGTATTTATATTGACTGTGAATGTTATTTCAAATCAGTTAAATTGATAAATAAATGCTAGTAATGTATGTTTGCCATAGAACGTTCTAAATTGTTCTCCATTTTAACTGGTGAACTTCCACACGGGAACTACAGCCGCGTGCTCCGGAGGGGTAAGTACCTTCTGTTTAGCTAGCTTCACCTATTGTAACAATAGTTCTTTATTACGGGTTCGTTACCCATAAAGGGTATTTACAGTGAGCAGTTAAGTAGAAAACCAGAATATATGATAGATTTATAATACAATAATGTATTTAAAACATCCTGCTAATATAATGCCCAGGCATGATAAAAAAGTAATGTATGTATAATGTCTAAGTTACAATAGTATTATACGAACAATATAAAAACACACCAGGCTATCATCATAAATATTCCGTTAAGATCTTCCCAATATCATATAAAATTGTGGTATGTTTATTGTTCAAAAGCCTAAAATGTTATTAAAGTTGTAAAGACTGACAAAAGTGGTTTAAGTTGCTAATCTAAGTAAAGCTATTCTTTCCAGATATAACATACAATAAAAAGTGTTTAATTTTTACATATTCTTGCATTACGGGAAATATATTTGTATCGTCAAGTCTTCATTTTTGATTTATAGACTGAGTTTTTAATGTTTTTGTGTTATTAAAATTTCTAAAAACTTTCTTAAAAGTGTTCAAAACCACATTTATATTTAAGTTCTTAATATGTATCTAATTAACCATCAGCATACAGTTTATAATTTGAATCTCAAATAGATCAATATTTTTCTTTTGAAACTGATATTTTTTCTTTAATATTATAAAAGTATTACAGGAATCAAGTAGATCAGGTAATATGCCAATTATTGTATAGTTGCTTTTGTTCACTGGAGATTTAATTTCACTATATTCAAGAGTTGACTTTATAGCGTAAAATTAAAAGATAAAGAGAATATTTTCATGTAGCATTCATTAAACTAAGACTGTAGATAAACCTTACAGAAAATTGTTATCACTGGGTACTGTATCGCAAAATTTTATACTGGTTAATTAAATAACTATACAGTATTGAACATAATGTCTCCACAAAGCTGTTCTATGAACAATTGATTTGAATAGCTAGTTGGTGAAGTTGCCAAAATGATGTTTATGGACCAATCAAGTGTACATTAATTATATCCACCCCGTACCCGATCAGTTTTATGAAAGTAGAGATACCGAAGTGCAACAATAAAATATATAATTAATACAACGAAAATTGAACTGACAGTTTTTTCACATTAGGGTTTTCCCCGGGATTCTAGCCTACATATGAGAAGTAATATGACTCATACCCCTTAAATACCAATTAACTAGTAAAATGAGTTTCTGCGTCGTAATCTATTTTTAATGTTGAATGTTTGTAAAGTTCCAGAAATAGTACCTAATGTCAAGGACTAAGCAAGTAGCATATTCCTTTAACCGGAAATAAATTCACCAATTCTAGTAGTCATTCTGCCAAATCAGTCTTACACGGGATAGTGTACAGTAGTCTTCATATCATTGGTGTAGCACCCAGTGGACAAAAGACATCGCTTATTGTAAATATACATCATTGTCATGATAATGTTAACTAGTATTCATTAAAACACAATGGATACAGAAAAATTAAAATCGTACCTCAATCAGCAGGTGGTTGATGATTAAAGTTATTGTGAAACATACCCGTATGTACATTGAGTGCAATAAACAATAAAACAATTAATAATTATACTTACCCCTGTATATAATATGGTAGAAAACAAAACAGCAAAATAATCAAATATTTTTTAAAATCTTCTATCGGGTCCTTAGTGGTGATTTTAGTTTCTTCTTTCAGTAAATCGTGTTAACCTGTGTTATTTAAAGTTACACTTCAAGGATGGCTGATTTTATTTTTGTTATTTCTATTAAACTCTGTAAATGGGATATGTATTCCTTGTAGATCGTCAGGTATACCGGTATAATGGACCGGATAGATAAACAGTCTTATGATATTGCACAATACATATTGTATATATCTGATAAAAAAAAAGTTTAATAAAGTGATTTAACGGAACTAAAAATACTTCGTTTAATTTAATATGACGCAATATTAAGGATTCTGTATTTTTAAAATTAATATACGTTTTTAAGAAAAACCAGTTGTGTTGTTTACGTGACACTTCCGTAAATACTGTTATAGTACACGCAGTTAAAACATAGACGATGTAATTATATAAAATCTGGGCAATTCTGGAAATTCCTATCGGGTCAATAATGATCGGATACTCATTTTATTAGGTAACGTCGGACTACAATTCGAAAAAGGACATGCAACAATGAGCGAGTGAATTACAGTGCACAGTCGCATGTGCAATATTGTGTAAAAATAAAATCTGTAATGATAACGCGAATAAAAGAGTTACACGAACAAAATGAAACATTAATAATGCAAATTGAAGGCGTAATATTGTTGATTAAAATCCCTTATTTCGCAAACGTTCTATTAATGTGGTCCGGGACCTTGTGTTAATATCTTAATCTTAATAACATCTTAATAATCACTAGTATTTAAAAAAAACAGTATTTCTATTCCATTCTGAGCAAAAAATCCTTTTTTTCCCTATATTTTTGACACAGTATTTCTGAAGTTTACCCTTACATCATCGGCCTTATTTCACTGGTGGACAGTGAACTTAAATTTACAAGTATTCGCAGTTTTTACTTTACTTTAGGATAGTGATTTGACCCGTATATTTGTGGTTGATTGGAATAAGTTAGTTCAATCAAAAATGCTCTCATGCAATAATGTCAACATCCAAGGAAAACAAAATTATCTTGTAAAAATGAAAAACAAAACTATGATACATTTTTGTTATTTTATGTTCCAAAAGTACTTTTCAATGCACATTATGCAGCAGTTGGTCCTGATGATGTTCACGCTCAACTTCTTAAACATCTACCTCATTTCTGCATATCTATTCTGTTAGATATCATTATTGGTATTTGTCCATCGTCTCTTGTTATGTTGTTTTTATTTAGTGACATAAATACATATCAATACAATTAATCCGACAAGTTTCTATAGTAACTTAAACATGTACTGAATGTAAAATATCGTTATTAATCAAAAACAAACATACTAATCCATGTCCGAATCACAATCTAGAAGCAAAGTAAAAACTTTGGAACTGACAAGTCAGGTTAGACACGTAAACTTCAACCAGGGAAGTTTGGCCTGGGTGTTCCGGATAATAATATGAAATTTTAAGGTTTATAATTTTGATTAATCTTCGTAATTCCAAATAAAGCAACTTTAGGGTCTAATTCAAACGGTTCACTTATATTGATATTGACGAAATCTCAAGACAATTCCATAGATCGACTACTAATTCACACTCACAAAAAAGATAAAAAATAGTTTCGGGTTCTCTATTACAAAAAGTGCAATGATCATTTGTTTGAATGCTAATTTTTTTCAAAACTTAATATACTCTCAATATTTTTTGTTAATTTTATATTATAACCACTCGTTTTATGTAAAAAGGAAGGTAATAAATATTATTCCAAGTTGAACGCAATTGACCATTTGCTTTCACTTATCGTATTTCTATTGTCAATTAAGGATAAATACATATCCTTTGCTCCTTTTTTTGATTTTAAAATTGTTTTAACTGAAATGGTATAAATGGAGCTGATTGTCCATCATCTTGACCCAATGTCATCGTGACCTTTACACTTACAAGCCTGTAGGGGATCACTCTGATCTATCTAACTATAGGAATATTGCCATACCTATCTGTGTTTGTAAAACCATGGAATGGATGTAAACGGATGACTCGGTTGTTATCTAGTATTCAGACTCGTTTATTCAGACTCGTTTATTATCTAGTATTCAGACTCGTTTATTATCTAATATTCAGACTCGGTTGTTATCTAGTATTCAGTCTCGTTTATTATCTAGTATTCAGACTCGTTTGTTATCTAGTATTCAGACTCGTTTAGTATCTAGTATTCAGACTCGTTTATTATCTAGTATTCAGACTCGTTTGTTATCTAGTATTCAGACTCGTTTAGTATCTAGTATTCAGACTCGTTTGTTATCTAGTATTCAGACTCGTGTGTTATCTAGTATTCAGACTCGTTTATTATCTAGTATTCAGACTCGTTTATTATCTAGTATTCAGACTCGTTTATTATCTAGTATTCAGACTCGTTTATTATCTAGTATTCAGACTCGGTTGTTATCTAGTATTCAGTCTCGTTTATTATCTAGTATTCAGACTCGTTTATTATCTAGTATTCAGACTCGTTTGTTATCTAGTATTCAGACTCGTTTAGTATCTAGTATTCAGACTCGTTTGTTATCTAGTATTCAGACTCGTGTGTTATCTAGTATTCAGACTCGTGTGTTATCTAGTATTCAGACTCTTTTATTATCTAGTATTCAGACTCGTTTGTTATCTAGTATTCATACTCGTTTGTTATCTAGTATTCAGACTCGTTTATTATCTAGTATTCAGACTCGTTTGTTATCTAGTATTCAGACTCGTTTATTATCTAGTATTCAGACTCGTGTGTTATCTAGTATTCAGACTCGTTTGTTATCTAGTATTCAGACTCGTGTGTTATCTAGTATTCAGACTCGTTTATTATCTAGTATTCAGACTCGTTTGTTATCTAGTATACAGACTCGTTTATTATCTAGTATTCAGACTCGTTTATTATCTAGTATTCAGACTCGTGTGTTATCTAGTATTCAGACTCGTTTGTTATCTAGTATACAGACTCGTTTGTTATCTTGTATTCAGACTCGTTTATTATCTAATATTCAGACTCGTGTGTTATCTAGTGTTCAGACTCGTTTGTTATCTAGTATTCAGACCCGTTTGTTATCTAGTGTTCAGACTTGTTTGTTATCTAGTATTCAGACTCGTTTATTATCTAGTATTCAGACTCGTTTATTATCTAGTATTCAGACTCGTTTATTATCTAGTATTCAGACTCGTTTGTTATCTTGAGCCAAAAACTCTCTTCTCACATGTTAAATGCAGTTGTTTGTCTGACTTAGAATCATCCCTCTTCCAGCAGCAAGTGCAATATATAGCTGTATTGACGAAACCACCCGATGCTCGTAAAGCTTTCAGATAACTTTGGACTTTTTTATCCAATTCATCACCTAGTAAGGTTTTCCGACCTCTTTTCTAAAGTTTCTAAGTTAATGTTTATGCCATCGAAATGAAGTTTTCGTTTTCTAGAATATTTAATTTGACTCCTAAATTTATCCCTGGAATTTCTTACAGTGCTTTCTTTCAGATTTGGAAATTTGATTTTAAAATTACGCACAGCTGAGGCAGGCCCGTTTTCGCTGGCATATTTTCCAATTTCAGTACGATCAGTCGGAGAATACACTGTATATCCCCACGTTTTGTCGATTCTGGTGTTGTTACAGTGTACGTAATATATTTGTTTATTTTGTTTTAAAAACCAGAAATTGTATATTCATTATTGAGTGTCCATTCCATATTATATGTATTACCATAAATCCATTTTTAAATGCCCAGTCCATGTTTTATATATTGTCTTTAATACAGGTGTGATAAACAAGTTCAGTATTTGTGCTGATATGGTGTCTTTTAACTGGGGTGAATGTGCGTGTTTTCATGAAGTGTATGATAGGTGTGTATGAATTGATGAGTTGGCGTTTTTGAAACATATAATTATAAGGGGTGGGAATGTGATATTTTTAGTTGGGTATTGGTCATGGATAAAAGAATAGTGAATTTAAGAAAGAAGAATATACAATTTTTGGTTTTTAAATGTGGATTGAAAAAATGGAATAAGATGGAAATGTGTGTGGTCATAATCATATTAGAAAATAAATATAAATTGGAAAAAATGAAGTGTTATGTTTGCCTCAGATAAGAAACCTGGGACTATCCCTAAATCCCAGCTCAACTGTAACAGGTGTATTAAATCAGTTTTTAACTAACTTATTAGCCTCAACTGTCAATTGTGGATTTAGAGATTTTGCTAATTCTCCATTTTGATTCGTTAGACAAGAATCTTTTTAAGATATTTTAAAATTTGCATTTTTGTTTTAAACTTAAACCTACGGTTAAATATCATCGATAAAATATTAAAAACACGTCCAGCTCCAAAAAAATCATGAGTTAAAATATTAAGATACAAAGTTATGTTAAACGTAATCACAGTGTAATATTATAAGTAACCCGCAGTTAATGAGTCAGATTCATTGTATAATGATTAAATAAGCGTTATTTCCCTTTACCCGTTGAATTACGCTTTTATATTTCGCTAAAAACGGCACCGCGGAAAAACGGGAAAATTTCAGATTTTATGAGGGCGCGAAGCGCCCGATATGAAATATTAATTATATGATAAGATTGAAGTGAGATATAATAATGCATTGACCTTCATTCAATGTAAAAATAACAGCTCTTTAAAGTAAAAAACACCCCTAGGTGAAAAAATAGATCAATCCAGGTAACCCCATACAGCGCATGTTCACAGATAACAGGTAGATCTTACCACCCGCGAATAAACTGACTTTCAATGAAGCCATCATCATCATCATCATCATCATCATCATCATCTCAAATAAGACACCAAAACAAAACATTTCAAATATAAATTTATAAAGGAAAAACATTACAAATAAACAGCCAAAAAATTGCCGAACCGATAAGTCTTTACGTATAAACCACAGCACATCCTCTTATTCAACACTGTCTAATCTTCTATCACTGTCGCAAGTGAATCTATAAACAGAAAGAAACATGTCAACTATGAAACATGATTTAAACGACTGTAAAAAAAAATGATTCCCAATATAACTATTGATATATTGATTTGCTTATTAATTTATTGATTTAAAAATCCAAGATTTATTGAAATATGAATTTTATTGATTTGCTAAGTTTTTTTTTTTTTTTTTTTTTTGTGTAAGGGTGGTAGGGTGGGAAATGCATTATTATATCTCACTTCAATCTTATCATATAATTAATATTTCATATCGGGCGCTTCGCGCCCTCATAAAATCTGAAATTATATTTCTAAGATTTCCGTGAGATATAATAATGCACGTTTAAAGCGCACTTACCATTTCAACACCGCTTCAGTAAATTTATCCGTAATTTCAGACCTAAAATAAAACTTTTTAAATGTTCCGACGTTTGACCAATCAGCCTTCGATAAAATTTCATCCATATTTACACCATTTAAGGCTGCTTTACTAGTAGCCACCATGCGACAAGAATGTGCTTGGAAAATTGATACATCAACCCCCGCATCTTTCATAATACTTTTGATCCAGTTTGCAATAGTTTGCGAGGACAAACCATTAAATGGTTTCTTTGTCGATCTCAAAAGTGGATCAGGCTCATCTCTTGATTTAGGTCTAATATGTTCAGTTCTTTTTTGATATTCTGAGAGACATGAAATAACACATAATTTCTCCTGAGAAAATTTGTGAAATGTGACCTCTTTATTTTTACAATCTTTTTGTGTTTTTGATATCCCAGGTAATGAAAATGTTATGCAATCATTTCTATAGGACATGAAACGCCTATCAAACCTAGCAATTTCTGAAACCCTTTTAGCAGCAGTTAAAGCTAGCAAAATGACCAACTTTTTGCCCAAGGCTGCCAAGTTTAAATCTTTGTTATTATTCATACCTAATATATGTTTCAGTACAAGATCTAAATCCCATGAAAACTGATATTTAGGCAATGGAGGATTCTTTTGTAAAATACCCTTCATTAATTGCTTGACAATGGGTAACTGACCTATCGGTATACCTTCAGAATACGGAAGTACAGACGAAATGGCTGAACGATGAACATTAATTGTTCTATACTGAAAACCTTCTTTATGCATCCAAGCAAGGTAATCTAAGACAGAGACCAAAGGTGCTGAAAAAGGATTAATTTCCCTTGGGAAACACCAGCAACTCCATTTTTTCCAGGCACAATCGTAAGCAGACCCTGTTCCTGACTTCCAGGACCCCACGAGTAAGTCTTTAACTTCCTCTGAAACTCCAACTGCTGAGTATGATCGCCTGAGACCTTCCACCCTGCTAGATGTAGGGTTTTCTGCAGAATGAGTGGATGAATCTCTCCCGTTGGGGAAAGAAGTGTCTCGAAATTCATTGGAATTAATACCGGGTGATCCACTAGCATTTGGAGAAGTAGTGGATACCAAGCTTGTGACTGCCATGTTGGGGTGACCAATATTATTTGACTCTGTTCCTCCCGAACTTTCGCGAGGCAAGAGCTGATTAGACAAAATGGGGGAAATGCATACCCCTGTATCCCCTTCCAAGGTTGAAGCAAAGCATCTACGGCTTTGGCTTGGGGATCTGGCTTCCAGCTGAAATAATGGTTCAGCTGTGAATTGGATCTGTCTGCAAACAGATCCACTTTGCACTGGCCCAATCGTGCTACCAGACTCTTGAAAATCGACGGATTCAGTTTCCAATTGCTGTAATCCGTAAAATGTCTGCTTTCCCAGTCTGCTAGCAGATTCTGTTTGCCCGGAATGTATTCTGCCGTTATCAATATTTGCCTCTGAAGGCACCAATCCCAAAACTGATTTGCTATTTTGTTGAGAGAATTGGAAACTGTTCCTCCCATTTTGTTTATATAAACTACCGCCGATTTGTTGTCCATCTGCAGTAGAATATGTTTGTTTTCCAAATTTTTTGCAAACGACTGGACTGCGAGAAACGCAGCTTTTAATTCCAGCTGATTTATATGGTGAAATTGTTCTCCTTGTAGCCACCTCCCGCCTATTTTTACATTCTGACAAAATGCCCCCCATCCTAACAGACTTGCATCGGATTGTATCACTAGGTACGGGTCTGGGCGTACTAATGCTTTCCCATTCCAGAGATCGAGTTTGTGAATCCACCAGTTTAGTTCGACTCGAACTTCGTGCTCTAATTTTAACTGGTGATCGTAATTGCCCCCTATAAGCAACGTTTTTGTTTTTAACACTTGTAGACTGCGATAATGAAGTGGGCCCGGGAGAACAGCCTGATTTGTAGCCGTTAACTGTCCTATTAATTGAGCCATTTCCCTTGCTGATACCATTTCCTTTTTCAATATCTCCTTGCAAGAAGTTTTTATTTTTATAATCTTTTCTTTTGGAAGGGACAGGGTCATCAAAACTGAATTTACAGTGTATCCTAAAAAATCCATTGTTTGTGACGGATTCGTTACTGACTTTTTCGTGTTTATTAAAAATCCCAAATTTTGTAAGACTGACTGGACAGTTGCTAGATCTGACAGCAACTCCCGTCGCGATTGGCTCATTAACAGGATATCGTCCAGATATATTATTAGACGTATCCCTAGGCGTCTCAAAAGGGCAATCGGTACTCTCATTATTTTTGTAAAGACCCGAGGAGCTACGGAAATTCCGAAAGGGAGAGAGGTGAAACACATTACTTTCCCTTTCCAATAAAATTTTAGATATTTCCGGTACTCCGGTGATATGCTCAAAGTGAGATAAGCGTCTGTAAGATCTAACTTTACCATCCAATCGTTTGTCAGTAACAAATCTTTCAACAAATGAATACCCTCCATCTTGAAGTGTTCGTAAGCCAGAAAATGATTTAAATTCTTGAGATTTATCACAGGCCTCTGACCTCCATCTTTTTTCGGAACCAGAAAAATGTTGCTGATAAATGAATCTTTGGTCAGAAAAGATTGAGTTATTGCATTTTTCTCTATTAGAGCTAAAATTTCCTTGTCTATTAAAGACTGGTCTGATTGACTGAAGTGGGGTTGACTGGGTATTATGTTTTGGACTGGGGTGGTTATGAAATCTAACTTTATACCCTTTATGCACTGAAGAACCCAAGGATCGTTTGTAATCAATTTCCAATTTTCTAAAAAATGGCTTACTCTTCCACCTACAGGTATTGATTCTAAATGATTGATTATTGGATTCGGAAACTGAAACCTTATCAGAACATTTGAACTTACCCGCTTTACTGTGCTGAAGATTTTTTGATTGTCTGATTCTGAGAGGGTTGGTTGTTCTGACCGAGTCTTTGCCTGTACTGGCTCTGGTAACCCCGCCCCTGTGATGGTCTGCGTCCTGCATACTGACCCTGTCTGCCGCCCACAAACTGCAGGGTATTTGTAGGCCCCTGTCGAAAAAACTGATTATATCTATGATTAGCACTGTTAACATTAGAGGGGTGAAAAACTGGTTTTTTCCTGTCAGAAACCAACAATTCTCTCAGTTCTTTATTATCTTTATTTACTTCCGCTAACTTTTTCAAAAATTTTTTGCCAAAAATTTCACCCTTAGCTTTGGAAAGAGCTTTAAGGCATTTTTTATCAGACAAAAGATCAACACTGTCTGGCATAGTAGTAGCAAGTAGAGCTTTTCTTCTCTCTGTGTTAAACAAAAAATGAGCGTTACCCGCCAGTACAATGGCCCGTTGTGTTAACTTTATAACATCAGCTGGGTCCATGCCTTTCTTTTCTTTTTTAATTCTATCTGCCTCAGACCATAGAAGAGACAATGGGCCCATGACATCTAAAATACGCAACTGAGTGTTAATTTTACTCTTTTCTAACTTTGAATTCCATTTTTTACCTCTTAAAAAATTTTTCTTGAAAAATCTATCGGTTTTAAGACCTTTTAATTTCTTAGAAGTTGGAATGGGCCAACCTTTAGACATGTCTTGTCTAATCTTTTTTGTAACTCCTTTAGTAGCATATTTTTCAATATAATTTACAATGTGCGAAGGCACCTTAGATTTACTAGTACTCATAGACTCGGGATTAAAAGTGCTACCCTTATCCGAGTCACTTGATTCACCACTACTGTTACTATCGCTACTTTCACTATCACTACTACTACTACTACTTGAACTAGAGCTATCTACCTTTTTACGCTTTTTCTTATTCTTATTTCCAGACTTACGCTTACTATTTTTATTCTCAACTTGACTACTAACAGCGCCATCATGTTCCCATCTCTGACGAACAGACACTTCAGTCTCATCTACCACAGACATAAAATCATCTTGCGGAGTATCATCCTCCCCTGAAAAGTCCAAAGACTTTTCTATCGTCTTCCTGTGAGTATCTTCCGCCTCTGCGGACATACTTTTGTCTTTAGCAACGACCCTATGGTCTACATTGCCTACTAGTAGATTATCCCGATAAACACGCAGTTCTTCCCGTGAAGGTGTTATTTTACCTTCCGGAATAACCTGTAATTGAGCACTCGTCATAAGAAACAAAAACAAAATGTCCAGAAAAGAAAAAATAAAGTAATAAATATAGAATAAATACGTCTTACTTGACCGAGAGCTGAATTAAAAGTCAGTTTATTCACGGGTGGTAAGATCTACCTGTTATCTGTGAACATGCGCTGTATGGGGTTACCTGGATTGATCTATTTTTTTCACCTAGGGGTGTTTTTTACTTTAAAGAGCTGTTATTTTTACATTGAATTGAAGGTCAATGCATTATTATATCTCACGGAAATCTTAGAAATATAATTAGAATACCGCGAACATTACCTCGTATACGGTACTTCCGATCACTGTAATTGTTGATTAACAATGTCTTTATGAATAATCGATTGCAACATGTGGTTCTAATACTCTTTGACTTAGAAAAGACTTAAGATACCACTTAGAAATATGACAGCCAATGTATGAGCTCAGGAGCCATTATCTAAATTTATAAAAAGAAAACATTTTCGAAACTTTGAGGTTCATTTAGGGTCAACTCGGACTGGTTCGATCAAAAGATTGTGCTTTGAATTGATACATATCAAGATTCGGATCATATTTAAATTGAGCGTATAGATATAAATGATATAAACCTGACTGGGGCATAAAAATCCTTTATTCCACTCCTTTTTTAAAACAGGGAAAATTTATAAAGTTTTTATACTTTTACTATACCCCTGTATTTTCGTATTACCGGGCTTTATGACACGTATATAAATGTAATTTATAAGGTGATATGCAAAACGGGAATAGTCAATTTTAAAGCGCATTTATTATAGTCAGGGTGCAGATCTAAAAAATAGTCTCTTTATTTAAGCAGGAAACATGGTGGATCTTATTGCCCTATATGTACTAAGTCAGGCTAGGTATTTTTCCACCTTGACTTTTTCCATTTAATGAAAATATGGCTGCCAATCCAAGATGGCTGCCAAAAAAGATAATTTAAGTATAAAAATTCAATATCAAATCAACCAGTAAACCTTTTTATTTGAAATTTGGTATTTGATCATAAATAGGTCATCTTAAAAAGAGCGGTCATTTTAAATTTTAAAACCACAGTTTGTGCATGAAATATTATTATAAATATTAAATTGATCAAACACCAAATTTTAACTCAAAAGGTTAAGCGGTTGATTTGTTATTGAATTTTAATTTTAAAATAATCTTTTTCGTTGGCCATCTTGGGTTTGGCAGCCAACTTGGATTTGGCGGCCATCTTGGGTTTGGCAGCCATATTATTTTTATTAAACGGAAAAGTCAAGGTGGAAACCTAATTAGCTTATATTAAATACAATACATTGGTTTTATGTCATAAAATAATGACATCCTTTGTTGAAATTTGATTTAAAATGCAGCGCGATGATTATACGACGGCCATATTGAATTTTACAACAAATGGTTATTTATGAAAAATTAGTATAAATATTTAATTAATCAAATACTAAATTTTCACTAAAAAGGTTTACTGGTTGATTTGATATTGACTTTTTATACTTAAATTATCTTTTTTGGCAGCCATCTTGGATTGGCAGCTATATTTTCATTAAACGAAAAAAGTCAAGGTGGAAACATACCTAGCCTGACTAAGTACATATAAGGCAATATCCTGCTTTTTACAAAAAAGTTTAGGGGGTGTCATATTTTTGGGATCTGCCCCCTGACTATTATGTAGAGATTTGTATATTTATTGCCATTTGATTTGATATCTGTCAATTCTTGTCACATTTGTACCGTCTTAGCATATATTATCGCCGACAGCTGGTCTTGTCATCAAACTGCACAAATTGTATTGATAATGATGTTTCTGAACAAAACCTATATTGAGCTACAGGCGATATCAATTCATAGAAACCGTTGATGCATGACAACTGTTATAATTGACTTATATTGTGAAACAGTGGTCATTGACTCTATATAAGACACGTGTATGCCAAGTGTAACTTAAGGAATGTGACGTTTTATCTGGAGTCTTCACACCAAATTCTACATTGAAAAGCTGGAAATGATACAAAGTACAGTACAGGCCTGTCAAAAGTTTAACACTGAGCTTACGTGAAGGAGTCACAGCTCGACTGTCATGATGTGGATAGCTACAGTACAGGTCTGTCAAAAGTTTAACACTAAGCTTACATAAAGGAGTCACAGCTCGACTGTCATGATGTGGATAGCT
Organism: Anadara kagoshimensis; assembly: GCA_021292105.1. NCBI lineage: Eukaryota > Metazoa > Mollusca > Bivalvia > Arcoida > Arcidae > Anadara > Anadara kagoshimensis. The sequence goes on from CM037869.1 coordinate 182,988, forward strand.
ACAGTACAGGCCTGTCAAAAGTTTAACACTGAGCTTACATAAAGGAGTCACAGCTCGACTGTCATGATGTGGATAGCTACAGTACAGGTCTGTCAAAAGTTTAACACTAGCTTACATAAAGGAGTCACAGCTTGACTGTCATGATGTGGATAGCTACAGTACAGGTCTGTCAAAAGTTTAACACTAGCTTACATAAAGGAGTAACAGCTCGACTGTCATGATGTGGATAGCTACAGTACAGGTCTGTCAAAAGTTTAACACTGAGCTTACATAAAGGAGTCACTGCTCGACTACCATGATGTGGATAGCCACAGTACAGGTCTGTCAAAAGTTTAACACTGAGCTTACATAAAGGAGTAACAGCTCGACTGTCATGATGTGGATAGCTACAGTACAGGTCTGTCAAAAGTTTAACACTGAGCTTACATAAAGGAGTAACAGCTCGACTGTCATGATGTGGATAGCTACAGTACAGGTCTGTCAAAAGTTTAACACTGAGCTTACATAAAGTAGTCACAGCTCGACTGTCATGATGTGGATAGCTACAGTACAGGTCTGTCAAAAGTTTAACACTGAGCTAACATAAAGGAGTCACAGCTCGACTGTCATGATGTGGATAGCTACAGTACAGGTCTGTCAAAAGTTTAACACTAAGCTTACATAAAGGAGTCACAGCTCGACTGTCATGATGTGGATAGCTACAGTACAGGCCTGTCAAAAGTTTAACACTAGCTTACGTAAAGGAGTCACAGCTCGACTGTCATGATGTGGATAGCTACAGTACAGGTCTGTCAAAAGTTTAACACTGAGCTTACATAAAGGAGTCACAGCTCGACTGTCATGATGTGGATAGCTACAGTACAGGTCTGTCAAAAGTTTAACACTGAGCTTACATAAAGGAGTCACAGCTCGACTGTCATGATGCGGGTAGCTACAGTACAGGCCTGTCAAAAGTTTAACACTAAGCTAACATAAAGGAGTCACAGCTCGACTGTCATGATGTGGATAGCTTGATACTCAGCGAAAAGCTGACGAGATATAGCTTACGGCTATAGTAACCGGCATGAGCTGCCGATTTCGGACTTATCCTTGAATCTTGTGTTAAACTTTCAAGAGGTCTGTACTGTAGTTGCGTCACTACCATGCTAAGTCAGTCAATCTATCACGATGTACCGCCTAAAGTGGCCAACGCTCCAGGAAAAACGAAAACAAGCAAAGGTCATCACTTCTAACACGAGGCCAGTATCAGAAGTTCAGCGTAGCATTTTCAAGGACCCAGCAGTAAGACCCCCCTTTTTCAGATGACAGCAGATTATGGAACGCATGACGCATGCTGTTAATTGCCCATTCAAAGATACATTGAAGGAAGAGGTCAAGACGCTGCATTCTGGATAAACCAGCCTTAACTGCAAATAACTAGCACAATGCGTTCTTGTTTTTCAATTATTCCCAAGATACAAAAGTATTCGAATAATGAAATGTACCTCAGTGGAGGACAATGAATCCCAAAACATAAAATATAAATACTAGCTTTGTGTCTTTTATGTGATGTTAAAACACATAAACTGTACTTAAAAACCACTGCGGTAGATCAGTTGATAGAGTGCTTGCTCCGTAAGTGGAAGGTCTTGGGTTCGATACCCGGAAGGGTCTGACCCAAGACTTGAAAGTGGGTAGTGACTGTTTTTTCGCCAAGCACTCGGCATTACGAAATGAAAGTCATGGTTCTTTCGGATGGGAACTTAAAATAAACGAGGTCCCGTGTCACGGTGGGCTTGGCACGCTAAAGAACCCTACTGTATAATGCCATCAGCGCAACGCACAGGCAAAATTTCTGCACATTCGCCTATAGCTGGCGACGTCTCGATATAAGTGAAATATTCTTGACTGGGACGTTAAACACCATTACTCAACTCAATTAAACTCAACTGTACTTAAAAATTAGTTAGTTCGTTCGTTATCGAATAGTGTAACGTGTGTGTGTGTGTGTGTGTGTGTGTGTGTGTGTGTGTGTGTGTTACTCTTATTTTTGATATTTCTTCTGAAACTTGGAGTCAACCACAAGTATACAGATTAATGTTCAAATCAAAATCTCAAAAGCAAAGAAAACCAATATTGATCCTACCAGTGTTACTTAGCAACAAGGTAAATAGTTCAGAAGTACAGAAAGCCCTTGGCAACCATCTATAGTATTAAGTGATTTCTGGATTGTCGTTAGGGGTCATAATTAGATCAAGGTCAAAGGATATGTCCTTAGCAACCATATTTATGATTCAGTGGTTTGAATTAAAAATTAAGAATGAAAGTAAGATGGAACTATAGGACGTCAAATATATCAAGGATAATTTTGGATACTGATACATAAAACTTATTGATAGATTTGATAAGCTTAAGTCCACTGTCCAAATCACTATTTATGTGACAGTGAATTATGCGTTATTTCCATAGAACAAGAACAATCACATTAACTGGAATGTTTTACACCATACACTTACTTTTGCCTGGTCGTAACTGAGCATTTGTACGCATTCCAGATTGTCATAGGTATTTGTGTAAAAAGGATTATTATGTTGGCTCCTTTTTCCATGTCGAAAATTGCGAAGTTTATACCAGTATTTGTGACCTTGATGACCTTTTTGACCTTGATGACCTTTGTGACGTTGTCAAAACCGCAAAAGAATCTGCTATGGTTTTTGAACATATAAAATCATTATAGTCGAATGTTTTACTCTGTGCATAAATATTCAACGTTAATCATGAATACGCATTGCAATTTCTCGTTGCAGCTAAGCTTAAGTAAGTTGAAGATATTGTGTTCAAGTTTATTCTAATTTAGACATTATGGAAACATATTAGAACGGAAACAAACAATTCATTTTATAGAATTTTCTTTAAAAATTGGTTAAAATATAACATATATCTGGTCCAGTAAGTCATGTCTACATGGAAATAATGTACCGTTTAAATAGCAGTATAAATCACGTGACGTATTACGTATGTACGCGGCTATTCTGCTAAATCCGCTTTTAGTCACGACTAGAACATCACATTGACTTAATAACGATTGCTCCAGAAATAACTTCATCATTCCTGCAGATTCATTTTTGTATCCAATTTGATCAATATGAACTATCGGCCCGGGAACATCCACATACTGCAGTGGATATCTCTGCTTTGCAATTTCTTTAATTTCTATTGAATCTGAAGCTACAAATATTAAGTTTTTATCCGGTTGTTTATACTGATCCATAAAATTCCATATTATATCTAGTTCGTTTGTGTGTAATTTTGGAGATATGTCCGTTGGAATGGTGGGGTTTCTGCCCATTCTCATATGCGCACAAACTAACTTCCTTCCTTTAATTTGATTTTCGTTAATAGTTTTCAGTTCCTCTTGTAAAGAATCGTCCAGTTTAAACAGTAATGTTAGAACTGTATGATAGATGTCACTATTGGACATGTGCATTATATCCGGAAATACCTTCACTGCGTCATAATGATGACGTAAGGCTGGTACAAACTCGAGATTTCCTCGGAAGTATATGACATCTTTCGTGTAAAATTGGTTAAAATCAAGTGTAGACAACCTTGCTTTGAATGTGGTACTTTGCATCGGAAAATGGTTATGTGTTGACAATCCTTCTACTTTAGATTTGGTAATGTACCAGTCGACTATATTGGGTCGGACAAATGATATGATATCCATTGGTTTGGTGTGGACTATCCCAAATGTTCTATTGGCCAAAAGAGATATCAAATAAGCCGCCACGATTCCCTTTTGTCTATCACCAAGTCCACCGCAGAGACCCGAACACTCGTATATCATATACCTGTTAGGATTGGAATACTTTGGAAGGAATTGTTCTAAATAAATGTCAGTGTTTTCGTTATTTGGGCATTGCAGCTCACCTGGTTTTAATAGTTTGATTATTTTGCCTGTGTTATTTATAATCCCATCGACACTAAATATGTACAGGAGAATTATAATCAGCAGAAACACGGCGACAGCTTTTAAATAGATTATCTGAAAAATACAAGTTTTAGGTAAATAATTATTAATATGATACAAGGTACGTTATTTAGGCCTAGTGACTACAGCAAAAATGCCAGTAAGAATCCAAAATACAACAATTAATAAAATGTACACGGTCAAAAATACAACAATTAATAAAATGTACACGGTCACAAAATACAACAAGTAATAAAAAGTACACGGTCACAAAATACAACAAGTAATAAAAAGTACACGGTCACAAAATACAACAAGTAATAAAAAGTACACGGTCACAAAATACAACAATTAATAAAATGTACACGGTCACAAAATACAACAATTAATAAAAAGTACACGGTCACAAAATACAACAATTAATAAAAAGTACACGGTCACAAAATACAACAATTAATAAAAAGTACACGGTCACAAAATACAACAAGTAATAAAAAGTACACGGTCACAAAATAATATAAAGTAATAAAAAGTACACGGTCACAAAATACAACAAGTAATAAAATGTACACGGTCACAAAATACGATTAATAAAAAGTACACGGTCACAAAATACGATTAATAAAAAGTACACGGTCACACAATACAACAAGTAATAAAATGTACACGGTCACAAAATACAAGTAATAAAAAGTACACGGTCACAAAATACAACAAGTAATAAAATGTACACGGTCACAAAATACAACAAGTAATAAAATGTACACGGTCAAAATACAACAAGTAATAAAAAGTACACGGTCACAAAATACGATTAATAAAAAGTACACGGTCACAAAATACAACAATTAATAAAATGTACACGGTGACAAAATACAAAATACAACAATTAATAAAAAGTACACGGTCACAAAATACAACAATTAAAAAGTACACGGTCACAAAATACAACAAATAATAAAAAGTACACGGTCACAAAATACAACAAGTAATAAAAAGTACACGGTCACAAAATACAACAAGTAATAAAATGTACACGGTCACAAAATACAACAAGTAATAAAATGTACACGGTCACAAAATACAACAAGTAATAAAAAGTACACGGTCACAAAATACGATTAATAAAAAGTACACGGTCACAAAATACAAGTAATAAAAAGTACACGGTCACAAAATACAACAAGTAATAAAAAGTACAAGGTCACAAAATACAACAATTAATAAAAAGTACACGGTCACAAAATACAACAAGTAATAAAAAGTACACGGTCACAAAATACAACAATTAATAAAAAATACACGGTCACAAAATACAACAAGTAATAAAAAGTACACGGTCACAAAATACAACAATTAATAAAAAGTACACGGTCACAAAATACAACAATTAATAAAAAGTACACGGTCACTAAATACAACAAGTAATAAAAAGTACACGGTCATAAAATACAATATGTAATAAAAAGTACACGGTCACAAAATACGATTAATAAAAAGTACATGGTCACACAATACAAAAAGTAATAAAAAGTACACGGTCACAAAATACGATTAATAAAAAGTACACGGTCACAAAATACAACAATTAATAAAATGTACACGGTCACAAAATACAACAAGTAATAAAAAGTACACGGTCACAAAATACAACAAGTAATAAAATGTACACGGTCACACAATACAACAAGTAATAAAAAGTACACGGTCACAAAATACGATTAATAAAAAGTACACGGTCACAAAATACAAGTAATAAAAAGTACACGGTCACAAAATACAACAAGTAATAAAAAGTACACGGTCACAAAATACAACAATTAATAAAAAGTACACGGTCACAAAATACAACAAGTAATAAAATGTACACGGCCACACAATACAACAAGTAATAAAATGTACACGGTCACAAAATACGATTAATAAAAAGTTCACGGTCACACAATACAACAAGTAATAAAATGTACACGGTCACAAAATACAAGTAATAAAAAGTACACAGTCACAAAATACAAGTAATAAAAACTACACGGTCACAAAATACAACAATTAATAAAAATTACACGGTCACAAAATACAACAATTAATAAAAAGTACACGGTCACAAAATACAACAAGTAATAAAATGTACACGGTCACAAAATACAAGTAATAAAAAGTACACGGTCACACAATACAACAAGTAATAAAAAGTACACGGTCACAAAATACAACAAGTAATAAAAAGTACACGGTCACAAAATACAACAAGTAATAAAATGTACACGGTCACAAAATACAAGTAATAAAAAGTACACGGTAACAAAATACAACAAGTAATAAAAAGTACACGGTCACAAAATACAACAAGTAATAAAAAAGTTCACGGTCACAAAATACAACAAGTAAAAAAAGTACACGGTCACAAAATACAACAAGTAATAAAAAGTACACGGTCACACAATACAACAAGTAATAAAAAGTACACGGTCACAAAATACAACAATTAATAAAAAGTACACGGTCACAAAATACAACAATTAATAAAAAGTACACGGTCACAAAATACAACAAGTAATAAAATGTACACGGTCACAAAATACAACAAGTAATAAAAAGTACACGGTCACAAAATACGATTAATAAAAAGTACACGGTCACACAATACAACAAGTAATAAATGAACACGGTCACAAAATACAAGTAATAAAAGTACACGGTCACAAAATACAACAAGTAATAAAATGTACACGGTCACAAAATACAACAAGTAATAAAATGTACACGGTCACAAAATACAAAAAGTAATAAAAAGTACACGGTCACAAAATACGATTAATAAAAGTACATAGTCACACAATACAACAAGTAATAAAAAGTACACGGTCACAAAATACGATTAATAAAAAGTACACGGTCACAAAATACAACAATTAATAAAATGTACACGGTCACAAAATACAACAAGTAATAAAAAGTACACGGTCAAAAAATACAATTAGTAAAAAGTACACGGTCACAAAATACAAGTAATAAAAAAAAGTACACGGTCACAAAATACAACAAGTAATAAAAGTACACGGTCACAAATACAACAATTAATAAAAAGTACACGGTCACAAAATACAAACAAGTAATAAAATGTACACGGCCACACAATACAACAAGTAATAAAATGTACACGGTCACAAAATACGATTAATAAAAAGTTCACGGTCACACAATACAACAAGTAATAAAATGTACACGGTCACAAAATACAAGTAATAAAAAGTACACGGTCACAAAATACAAGTAATAAAAACTACACGGTCACAAAATACAACAATTAATAAAAATTACACGGTCACAAAATACAACAATTAATATAAAGTACACGGTCACAAAATACAACAAGTAATAAAATGTACACGGTCACAAAATACAAGTAATAAAAAGTACACGGTCACACAATACAACAAGTAATAAAAAGTACACGGTCACAAAATACAACAAGTAATAAAAAGTACACGGTCACAAAATACAACAAGTAATAAAATGTACACGGTCACAAAATACAAGTAATAAAAAGTACACGGTAACAAAATACAACAAGTAATAAAAAGTACACGGTCACAAAATACAACAAGTAATAAAAAGTTCACGGTCACAAAATACAACAAGTAATAAAAAGTACACGGTCACAAAATACAACAAGTAATAAAAAGTACACGGTCACACAATACAACAAGTAATAAAAAGTACACGGTCACAAAATACCACAATTAATAAAAAGTACACGGTCACAAAATACAACAATTAATAAAAAGTACACGGTCACAAAATACAACAAGTAATAAAATGTACACGGTCACAAATACAACAAGTAATAAAAAGTACACGGTCACAAAATACGATTAATAAAAAGTACACGGTCACACAATACAACAAGTAATAAAATGTACACGGTCACAAAATACAAGTAATAAAAAGTACACGGTCACAAAATACAACAAGTAATAAAATGTACACGGTCACAAAATACAACAAGTAATAAAATGTACACGGTCACAAAATACAACAAGTAATAAAAAGTACACGGTCACAAAATACGATTAATAAAAAGTACACGGTCACAAAATACAACAATTAATAAAATGTACACGGTGACAAAATACAAAATACAACAATTAATAAAAAGTACACGGTCACAAAATACAACAATTAATAAAATGTACACGGTGACAAAATACAAAATACAACAATTAATAAAAAGTACACGGTCACAAAATACAACAATTAAAAAGTACACGGTCACAAAATACAACAAATAATAAAAAGTACACTGTCACAAAATACAACAAGTAATAAAAAGTACACGGTCACAAAATACAACAAGTAATAAAATGTACACGGTCACAAAATACAACAAGTAATAAAATGTACACGGTCACAAAATACAACAAGTAATAAAAAGTACACGGTCACAAAATACGATTAATAAATAGTACACGGTCACAAAATACAAGAAATAAAAAGTACACGGTCACAAAATACAACAAGTAATAAAAAGTACACGGTCACAAAATACAACAATTAATAAAAAGTACACGGTCACAAAATACAACAAGTAATAAAAAGTACACGGTCACAAAATACAACAATTAATAAAAAGTACACGGTCACAAAATACAACAATTAATAAAAAGTACACGGTCACAAAATACAACAATTAATTAAAAGTACACGGTCACAAAATACAACAAGTAATAAAAAGTACACGGTCATAAAATACAACATGTAATAAAAAGTACACGGTCACAAAATACGATTAATAAAAGTACATGGTCACACAATACAACAAGTAATAAAAAGTACACGGTCACAAAATACGATTAATAAAAAGTACACGGTCACAAAATACAACAATTAATAAAATGTACACGGTCACAAAATACAACAAGTAATAAAAAGTACACGGTCACAAAATACAACAAGTAATAAAATGTACACGGTCACACAATACAACAAGTAATAAAAAGTACACGGTCACAAAATACGATTAATAAAAAGTACACGGTCACAAAATACAAGAAATAAAAAGTACACGGTCACAAAATACAACAAGTAATAAAAGTACACGGTCACAAAATACAACAATTAATAAAAAGTACACGGTCACAAAATACAACAAGTAATAAAATGTACACGGCCACACAATACAACAAGTAATAAAATGTACACGGTCACAAAATACGATTAATAAAAAGTTCACGGTCACGCAATACAACAAGTAATAAAATGTACACGGTCACAAAATACAAGTAATAAAAAGTACACGGTCACAAAATACAAGTAATAAAAACTACACGGTCACAAAATACAACAATTAATAAAAATTACACGGTCACAAAATACAACAATTAATATAAAGTACACGGTCACAAAATACAACAAGTAATAAAATGTACACGGTCACAAAATACAAGTAATAAAAAGTACACGGTCACACAATACAACAAGTAATAAAAAGTACACGGTCACAAAATACAACAAGTAATAAAAAGTACACGGTCACAAAATACAACAAGTAATAAAATGTACACGGTCACAAAATACAAGTAATAAAAAGTACACGGTAACAAAATACAACAAGTAATAAAAAGTACACGGTCACAAAATACAACAAGTAATAAAAAGTACACGGTCACAAAATACAACAAGTAATAAAAAGTACACGGTCACACAATACAACAAGTAATAAAAAGTACACGGTCACAAAATACAACAATTAATAAAAAGTACACGGTCACAAAATACAACAATTAATAAAAAGTACACGGTCACAAAATACAACAAGTAATAAAATGTACACGGTCACAAAATACAACAAGTAATAAAAAGTACACGGTCACAAAATACGATTAATAAAAAGTACACGGTCACAAAATACAACAAGTAATAAAAAGTACACGGTCACAAAATACGATTAATAAAAAGTACACGGTCACAAAATACGATTAATAGAAAGTACACGGTCACAAAATACAACAAGTAATAAAATGTACACGGTCACAAAATACGATTAATAAAAAGTACACGGTCACAAAATACGATTAATAAAAAGTACACGGTCACAAAATACAACAAGTAATAAAAAGTACACGGTCACAAAATACGATTAATAAAAAGTATACGGTCACAAAATACAATTAATAAAAAGTACATGGTCACACAATACAACAATTAATAAAAAGTACACGGTCACAAAATACAACAATTAATAACAACTACACGGTCACAAAATACAACAAGTAATAAAAAGTACACGGTCACAAAATACAACAATTAATAAAAAGTACACGGTCACAAAATACAACAATTAATAAAAAGTACACGGTCACAAAATACAACAAGTAATAAAAAGTACACGGTCACAAAATACAAGTAATAAAAAGTACACGGTCACAAAATACAACAAGTAATAAAATGTACACGGTCACAAAATACGATTAATAAAAAGTACATGGTCACACAATACAACAAGTAATAAAAAGTACACGGTCACAAAATACGATTAATAAAAAGTACACGGTCACAAAATACAACAATTAATAAAATGTACACGGTCACAAAATACAACAAGTAATAAAAAGTACACGGTCACAAAATACAACAAGTAATAAAATGTACACGGTCACACAATACAACAAGTAATAAAAAGTACACGGTCACAAAATACGATTAATAAAAAGTACACGGTCACAAAATACAAGTAATAAAAAGTACACGGTCACAAAATACAACAAGTAATAAAAAGTACACGGTCACAAAATACAACAATTAATAAAAAGTAAACGGTCACAAAATACAACAAGTAATAAAATGTACACGGCCACACAATACAACAAGTAATAAAATGTACACGGTCACAAAATACGATTAATAAAAAGTTCACGGTCACGCAATACAACAAGTAATAAAATGTACACGGTCACAAAATACAAGTAATAAAAAGTACACGGTCACAAAATACAAGTAATAAAAACTACACGGTCACAAAATACAACAATTAATAAAAATTACACGGTCACAAAATACAACAATTAATATAAAGTACACGGTCACAAAATACAACAAGTAATAAAATGTACACGGTCACAAAATACAAGTAATAAAAAGTACACGGTCACACAATACAACAAGTAATAAAAAGTACACGGTCACAAAATACAACAAGTAATAAAAAGTACACGGTCACAAAATACAACAAGTAATAAAATGTACACGGTCACAAAATACAAGTAATAAAAAGTACACGGTAACAAAATACAACAAGTAATAAAAAGTACACGGTCACATTCATTCATTCTTTATTTCCTCTTTTACAGAGATTGAATATAATACAAATACACTTAACTAATTAACTAACTGACATTTAACAGTAACGCTAACATATTTACAAATTAATTTTATGTATAAAACAGTGTCATTTGTTATATGCACTTGCTGATGCTTTTACATATGTAAAGCAAATAAATAAGAAGTGTTTAAGGTCTGATGGTTGAGTGATGTTTTGTATTTTCTTCCAAGCAATACTTGAGTTAGAGTTTCTTCATCGTAACTTGCCAGTTCGGTTGATAAGTTAATGTGGAAATTGTCAAGTATCACCTGGAAGAAAATATTTCTATAAAACTCTGTTTTAATACAGGAACACAAGACGTGAGACAAGAGGTCGTTGTAATGTCTTCCACACTGTTCACATATTACATTTTCAGTTTGCCGAGGCACTACTGTCATCTTTGCGATATAACGTGCTAGTTCCAATTCCTGACGATTCTCGGGAATTTCCAGACTGTAGCTACATCTGAATGGGAGACATCGTGTATAGTTTTAAAACGAAAAAAGTCTGGATCTGAGTTTGTGCGATCACTGCGAAGTTGTAATTGTTTGACATCTATGGTACTTTTGATTAATCTTTTCCATTCTGTTGGGGGATGCACTGGTTATGTGTATGTAGTTGTGGAAAAATTCTTGTAAATTGTATTTTGTCATTATATTAAACACATCCGGTATGAATCCAAGTTGGTTTTCTGTACGGTAATTTGAAAAGTCTCTCACACGTGCATTGAAAATTTGTTTACAGATAGAGTTATCTGCTGTGTGACACAGTCTATTAAAAAATAAAAGTTTTCGCTTTTCTATTTCGGCATTAAGAGGAATTAAGCCCAACATACTTTCTGTCATATCTGTTCTAGTTTTTGTAGGGAATCCTTGAATTGTCTTTGTGATAAACCTTTGGGAACGTTCAATCAAGTCTTTCTCTAGGGCAGTCAGCGTATTCCATAATTCACAACCGTATAATATAGAAGGAGTAACAACTTTACGATATAAGTCGACTGATATAAGTGTATTCGCCTGTGACATAAAGTTTATTGCAAAATATGATTTTCTACCCTTTTCACATGCTTGTTGGGTTCTGTTGTAAGATTTCAGTGAAGAAGACTGTAGAATTCCTAAATGCATTTGTGAATCGCTTATAGGCAGCCTGTTTTCTCCAATTTTCCAACAAGTGTATAGAGTTGGGGTCTTTTTCTTATTCAAACTGTAGATAAGTATGGTTGATTTCTGTGAATTGAAGTGAAATCGCCATTCACATGAGTATTCGTATACAATGTCTAACATTGACTGTAGTCCATCTGGAGTTAAACTTAAACAAGCAATGTCATCTGCGTAGCCGGGATTTCCACATTTAATCGTGTTTACTTGTAGTGAAGATTTACAGTTTTCAAGCTGTAGTAACAGATCATTTATATATACTAAATAAAGGAACGATGACATAACGCCCCCTTGTCTCACGCCTTGCCTGACCAGGAACCAATCAGATTGGGTATTATTTACAATGACAGCACTTGATATGTTAGTGTAGAAGTCTCGAATTATGCCCCATAACTTACCAGGGATGCCTAGGGAACTAAGTTTTATTAAGAGGCCCTTATGCCACACGGTATCGAATGCTTTAGTTGCATCTAGAAATGCCGCAAACACTTTGCTACCTAACTCTAGATTGTGACATATGGACTCTTGTAGTACAAATGAAGAAGTAATACATGAGAGACCCTTTTGAAATCCCTGTTGTTGTTTACTGGGAAAAGTGTCATCTATTTCAAGGGCATGTATCCTATTCATTACTAGCATTTCAAACAATTTACAAAGACTACATAGCAATGATACAGGTCTATAACTATCAGGTGAAGTTTTACATTTACTACCACCTTTAAATATTGGTATAACAAGGCTCTGTTTCCATATTGTCGGTACACGACCCGTTCGCAAGACTGCATTAAAAAGCTTTACAATAACCTCACTCATAATATGACCACCATAAATGATATGTTCATTTTGTAACTTATCACAACCAGGTGCTTTTCTTAATTTGAGCTTCTTTATAAGTCCGTTTATTTCGAAAACTGTAACTTTTGGAATAATTTCTTTCGAGTTTTCGTATAACTCGCATAAACGACTGTATTCGTTTTCGACCCTAATAACATTGTCATCGTTGAAATTTTCATCAGTTTTTGGTGTAAAAACATCGCTGTAATAGCGTGAAAATGCTTCTGCTACACCAACAGGACTGTTATACACTTGGTCTTTATACTATTTCAGGATATATCTTATTCTTCCGCGGGCGTTGCTTGCTAACAAGTCTCCAGAACAGTCGTATATCACACCCTGCTGCATCATCAATGTCTTGATACGTTTGTTGTAAGTAGGAATCGCAAGCATTTTGTAGTATATTCCTGAATTGTCTCTTGGCATCCTTGTAGTTGCTATATGACAGATGTTGTCGGCCTCTGGGTCTACCTCACAAACCCATATTCGTCTCATCTCACGTTCATGTTTATGAGCTACTTTTACATCGGCAGTCCAATATGGCTTTGTGTGAGGGTTATATGTTAACTTTGGTAATGTATGGTTAGCCGATTCAATTACTAAATGCACTAGTTGATCATAGAACACATTAATGTCATCAATGGTTTTTAAATCATAACTAAGAAGGGAGCACAAAACATTATTTAATGTCTCTCTGTAACATGGCAAATTCTCATTTGTAACTCTATTCCAAGCAATCGTATTGTAATTACTGTTTTTAAGAAAATGTACGTTATATTTTAATTTGAGTGATAGGAAAACTGGTAAGTGATCTGATGTTATTTGTACACTTCCTTCAGAAAATATTTCACAATCAGTTATACAGTCTTTTAACTTGTTATCAATTAGAATATAGTCTATCATAGATTTTGTTGGAAGGTATGTAAAATGTTCACCTTTGCAATGTCTTGTTGCATTAACTGGTATAAGATAGTTACTGTCAATAAAATCTGTTAGAGCATTTGATTTATAAACATTACATCTATTCCTATCGCTCCTTCTGTAACTGCCATTGAAGTCTCCTGCAAAAATGATCTGTCCGTATTGTTGGTATGTTGTATATATACCGTTGATTGTGTTTAAAGTGTCACGGTATTCTGTAATAGAACTATCTGACGGTAAGTATACAGAGAATATGAAAAGAGCCTTGTGATTTTGTTTTAAGTTCTATACCAACAATTCTATCACTTATAATACCATCTACCTCTTTTATGCAAAAACTTAATTGTCTTTTATATAAAATTGCAACACCTGACTTACCATAGTGGTTTACACCACAATCGTCACTTACTCTGTGAACATTTAAATAATTATTGTCTATGGTGTCTAAATATTGAATTGTTTGACATTTAAGTTTATGCTCACATATGACGGCTACATCACAGTTTGTTAAGTTTAGCAGTTCACACAAACTGATCGTAGACGACATAATGCCCCGGACATTCCAAGACAGAATACTTAACGAAGACATAATTGTTATAATACTACATATGTACATAATATTTATGTAATATAATTGTGACATATTTAAATAATTTGTATGAGTCAATAATGCTCTAATATTCAAATTTCTCTTGCCACTCACGGGTATTTAACCAGGGCCTACAAACAACACCTTCTGGCCAAAAACCAGATGACTCCACTTTATGCGCGTGCTCAGCGTGTACATTTAGTTTTGCAGAAATGCGCCCCCATTTTGTGCGGAAGAATACGAGTTGCGTTACATGAACACCTTCGGACTGTAAGAAATTGAGAACGCCTGTGCGTGATGACTCGCGACCGATATTACCGATATAATAGCGAGCTGAGCGTTTTCGATAAACATAGCCGACAAAAACGTCATCTCTGTTTTGAGCCTTGGTGTTTGGTGTAGCTCTGTCAATATTTATTTGCAAATTAGAGTTGTTATTTAATTTTACCTGTCTACCATGTTTATTGTTACTGTTTTCTACAATGAGAGTAGATGATTTCAAACTATCAGCATAACTAAGTACTCTTTTTACAGAGTGTGAGTTTTGTAATTTGGGTTCTGGGGTTTCACTGTTACAGGTTTCTAAGCCAGTTTCCAAATGTGAAGGTGGAGTATCAACGGAAACCGTAAAGTCTTTTTCATCTGTAGAATCATTCATATCACGCTTGTCGATTGATCTGGTTACCGTTACTTGGCGTGAGTTACTGTCTTGATCACTAGTCACGGTGGTTGTTGTATATTTTGGCCGTGTTTGTTCAACTGGAACGTAGGTTGTGTCTTGTGTATAACTCCTATCGGAATGTATTTTGTCGTCTGCTTGTAGAGAATTCAATGATTTTTCTAATGTTTTTGTTACATTTGATAAGCGCTTGACATCTTTACATACACGATCTAATTTGTTTGTCTGTATGTTCATGTCGAAGTCATTTAAGTCTTTCACGGTGTTACTCACGGTCTTTATGAAAGCTTCATATTTCACCAGTTTTGGAGATATTTCACTTTTGAATCTATCAAGTTCTCCAATTAACTTTTCTGTCATGTCTTCTGTTACTTTAAGGCGTTGGATGAGTCTTCTTTCGCTCTCTGTCTTTTCATCATATAAGTGTTCCAGTGTGTTAACACGGTCTAATAACATATTAATTATGTGATCTGTGTTTGTGTTTACTGTTTTAACAGGTGTATTATGTGGTTGGGTATCGTCCAAACAATCGTAGTGGACTTTGATTTCGATTTAAAGACTTCGTGAATATCACTGGGGTCACCATTAATAAACATATGTATCATAAAACAATCTTTTGCATATTTATATGCACTGGTACTTCTATTGGTGGACTTACGGGTAACCAATCTACCTTGTGGACACGATGAGATTGTTTGAGCTCTGAGAGCTAATACCTTTCTATACCATGTAACAATGTTTTCATCCTCGTTCGTCAATTCTAAAAGTTTATCTAGTAATCTCTCTCGGTAGATTGTACAGTTCATTATCTAGTTTCTCATAATACTCTTGGTTTGGTATGAAACTATCATTTAATGTGGTATCTTGTTGAGACTGTTGAGACTGAGAGGGGTGTATGTCTATGCCAGTATTATTTAAAGTGACCTGGACGCCATTGTTTACTCCTTTGTTTACACCCGAGACCCATTGATAATCTGTTTTATCAAAATATACCTCATTATGATTGTTACTTCTATCTCCTGTACCGTGTATATCAACCATACGTCTTTGCAATGGTACTGGTACTAGTTCTGTAAGGTGATAATCACTTTTATCACATGGAATCTTTGTATTTTCTTCCACACAGGTGGACAACGATTGACCAGTGTCCGCCATCTTGCAAACTCCACAATACACTGCACAATACAACAAGTAATAAAAAGTACACGGTCACAAAATACAACAATTAATAAAAAGTACACGGTCACAAAATACAACAATTAATAAAAAGTACACGGTCACAAAATACAACAAGTAATAAAATGTACACGGTCACAAAATACAACAAGTAATACAAGTACACGGTCACAAAATACGATTAATAAAAAGTACACGGTCACAAAATACAACAAGTAATAAAAAGTACACGGTCACAAATACGATTAATAAAAAGTACACGGTCACAAAATACGATTAATAAAAAGTATACGGTCACAAAATACAACAAGTAATAAATGTACACGGTCACAAAATACGATTAATAAAAGTACACGGTCACAAAATACAACTAATAAAAAGTACACGGTCACAAATACGATTAATAAAAAGTATACGGTCACAAAATACAATTAATAAAAAGTACATGGTCACACAATACAACAATTAATAAAAAGTACACGGTCACAAAATACAACAATTAATAACAACTACACGGTCACAAATACAACAAGTAATAAAAAGTACACGGTCACAAATACAACAATTAATAAAAAGTACACGGTCACAAAATACAACAATTAATAAAAAGTACACGGTCACAAAATACAACAAGTAATAAAAAGTACACGCACAAAATACGATTAATAAAAAGTACACGGTCACAAAATTCAATTAATAAAAAGTACACGGTCACAAAATACAATTAATAAAAACTACACGGTCACAAAATACAACAATTAATAAAAACTACACGGTCACAAAATACAACAAGTAATAAAAAGTACACGGTCACAAAATACAACAAGTAATAAAAACTACACGGTCACAAAATACTGTTCTTAGCTTTTTGAATTCAGGTGAATATTGTTTGGTTTGAACAATGCTGAACTATATACAGCCGAATATGCCTCAACAATAATCAAGTAATATAATATAGAAACTTGGCTTTTAAATTTTTACCTTGGATCGTTGGTAGCCTTAGTATATGAACTATCACGCCTGTTACACAGATTTGTTAAAGAAAAATAAATTGAGAAAACCTCAACCATGTCGAGATTTCCAAAAAAACTCGTTTTTCTTAACAAACTCTGACCCCTATGCACTGCTCTATGACGTTGAATATATTAATATCTTTCCATTTTTTAAATCGATTCGTTATACAAGGTGAAAACAGAACGTGAATTTTTGCACAATTTCCATAAAAAAATGCAACAATTATTTAAAAATTTCTTAAATTATCAATTCCTGCTCTATTTTTATTCATAAATCTTTACACTTGTGTAGGTAATTTTATAATTGACCCCTCTTTCACGTTTTTCAACCAAATTGTTTTCACTTGAATTTTCCTACTTAGATGACCCTTAATTTTTTGGCTTTTTGGTTTCGTAGAACATAACGTTTACTTGTATTGTTTGTAAGCTTTTTTCTTGCCTGTATTGGTTTTTGTCAAGTACATTTTACAGTTGCAAATAAATGTCTTCTATAGTCCTAGGGATGCTAGATTTTAAATATATGATGACACTAGTCATGTGATTTTATTTCATTTTACCTCCACAAAGTGTAGAGGATATATAGAAGCTTTAGACTGATTGATTAGTTTCCGGATAATAATTAAAGATATATCAATTTAAAAACAAACACAACATATCGGTCCATGTTCAAATCACAACCCCAAAAGTCAAACACAAACATATCAGTCCATGTTTAAATCACAACCCTAAAAAAGTCAAACACAAACATATCGGTCAATGTTCAAATCAATATCCCAAAAGTCAAACACAACATATCGGTCCATGTTTAAATCACAAACCCAAAAGTCAAACAAACATATCGGTCCATGTTCAAATCACAAACCCAAAAGTCAACACAAACATACCAGTCCATGTTCAAATCACAAACCCAAAAGTCAAACACAAACATATCGGTCCATATCATGGTCAAATCACAACCCCAAAAGTCAAACACAAACATATCGGTCCATGTTCAAATCACAAACCCAAAAGTCAAAACAAACATATCGGTCCATGTTCAAATCACAAACCCAAAAGTCAACACAAACATTTCGGTCCATGTTCAAATCACAAACCCAAAAGTCAAAACAAACATTTCGGTCCATGTTCAAATCACAAACCCAAAAGTCAAACACAAACATTTCGGTCCATGTTCAAATCACAAACCCAAAAGTCAAACACAAACATATCGGTCCATGTTCAAATCACAAACCCAAAAGTCAACACAAACATTTCGGTCCATGTTCAAATCACAAACCCAAAAGTCAAACACAAACATATCGGTCCATGTTCAAATCACAAACCCAAAAGTCAACACAAACATATCGGTCCATGTTCAAATCACAAACCCAAAAGTCAACACAAACATTTCGGTCCTTGTTCAAATCACAAACCCAAAAGTCAAACACAAAGATATCGGTCCATGTTCAAATCACAAACCCAAAAGTCAAACACAAACATATCGGTCCATGTTTAAATCACAAACCCAAAAGTCAAAACAAACATATCGGTCCATGTTCAAATCACAAACCCAAAAGTCAACACAAACATACCAGTCCATGTTCAAATCACAAACCCAAAAGTCAAACACAAACATATCGGTCCATGTTCAAATCACAACCCCAAAAGTCAAACACAAACATATCGGTCCATGTTCAAATCACAACCCCTAAAGTCAAACACAAACATAACGGTCCATGTTCAAATCAATATCCCAAAAGTCAAACACAAACATATCGACCCATGTTCAAATCACAAACCAAAAAGCAAAATTTTGAAATCGGACAAATTAATTATAAGTAAAACAGGTAAACTTCCATCATAGAATACATTTTTTGTCAAGTTAAATATGTGAATTCATTGTATAATACAAATGCAAAGTTCGATTTCCGTTAAATTAATACTAAACATCTGTCATGACGTGTTTTATACAGTTGGGCATGATAAAAACGTGTGTGGGTTAACTTGTTCTCAACATAACACGTGTAGTCTAGCGAAATAATGTATATTAATGAAACGTCCTTCGGAAGTAGCATAGGTCTATCATATAATCAAAAACAAACATACCAACGAATGTTAAAACCCAAAGCAAAGTAAAAACTTTGAATCTGGCAAATGAGGTTAAACACGTTAACATCCACCAGGGAAGTGGAACCAGGTGCTCCGGTAGACCACGTTAACATCCACCAGGGAAGTGGAACCAGGTGCTCCGGTAGACCACGTGAACATCCACCAGGGAAGTGGAACCAGGTGCTCCGGTATACCACGTGAACATCCACCAGGGAAGTGGAACCAGGTGCTCCGGTAGACCACGTGAACATCCACCAGGGAAGTGGAACCAGGTGCTCCGGTAGACCACGTGAACATCCACCAGGGAAGTGAAACCAGGTGCTACGGTAGACCATATGAACATCCACCAGGGAAGTGGAACCAGGTGATCCGGTAGACCACTTGAACATCCACCAGGGAAGTGGAACCAGGTGCTCCGGTAGACCACGTGAACATCCACCAGGGAAGTGGAACCAGGTGCTCCGGTAGACCACGTGAACATCCACCAGGGAAGTGGAACCAGGTGCTACGGTAGACCACGTGAACATCCACCAGGGAAGTGGAACCAGGTGCTCCGGTAGACCACGTGAACATCCACCAGGGAAGTGGAACCAGGTGCTCCGGTAGACCACGTGAACATCCACCAGGGAAGTGGAACCAGGTGCTCCTGTTGACTATAGCTACCTCCTGTTTAGCTAGGTATACCTTCCTGTTTAGCTAGGTATACCTTCCTGTTTAGCTAGGTATTCCTTCCTGTTTAGCTAGGTATACCTTCCTGTTTAGCTAGGTATACCTTCCTGTTTAGCTAGATATACCTTCCTGTTTAGCTAGGTATACCTTCCTGTTTAGCTAGGTATACCTTCCTGTTTAGCTAGGTATACCTTCCTGTTTAGCTAGGTATTCCTTCCTGTTTAGCTAGGTATTCCTTCCTGTTTAGCTAGGTATACCTTCCTGTTTAGCTAGGTATACCTTCCTGTTTAGCTAGGTATACCTTCCTGTTTAGCTAGGTATACCTTCCTGTTTAGCTAGGTATACCTTCCTGTTTAGCTAGGTATTCCTTCCTGTTTAGCTAGGTATTCCTTCCTGTTTAGCTAGGTATACCTTCCTGTTTAGCTAGGTATACCTTCCTGTTTAGCTAGGTATACTTTCCTGTTTAGCTAGGTATACCTTCCTGTTTAGCTAGGTATACCTTCCTGTTTAGCTAGGTATACCTTCCTGTTTAGCTAGGTATACCTTCCTGTTTAGCTAGGTATACCTTCGGTATACCTTCCTGTTTAGCTAGGTATACTTTCCTGTTTAGCTAGGTATACCTTCCTGTTTAGCTAGGTATACCTTCCTGTTTAGCTAGGTATACCTTCATGTTTAGCTAGGTATACCCTCCTGTTTAGCTAGGTATACCTTCCTGTTTAGCTAGGTATACCTTCCTGTTTAGCTAGGTATACCTGCCTGTTTAGCTAGGTATACCTTCCTGTTTAGCTAGGTATACTTTCCTGTTTAGCTAGGTATACCTGCCTGTTTAGCTAGGTATACCTTCCTGTTTAGCTAGGTATACCTTCCTGTTTAGCTAGGTATACCTTCCTGTTTAGCTAGGTATACCTTCCTGTTTAGCTAGGTATACCTTCCTGTTTAGCTAGGTATACCTTCCTGTTTAGCTAGGTATACCCTCCTGTTTAGCTAGGTATACTTTCCTGTTTAGCTAGGTATACCTTCCTGTTTAGCTAGGTATACTTTCCTGTTTAGCTAGGTATACCTTCCTGTTTAGCTAGGTATACCTTCCTGTTTAGCTAGGTATACCTTCATGTTTAGCTAGGTATACCCCCCTGTTTAGCTAGGTATACCTTCCTGTTTAGCTAGGTATACCTTCCTGTTTAGCTAGGTATACCTGCCTGTTTAGCTAGGTATACCTTCCTGTTTAGCTAGGTATACTTTCCTGTTTAGCTAGGTATACCTGTCTGTTTAGCTAGGTATACCTTCCTGTGTAGCTAGGTATACCTTCCTGTTTAGCTAGGTATACTTTCCTGTTTAGCTAGGTATACCTTCCTGTTTAGCTAGGTATACCTTCCTGTTTAGCTAGGTATACCTTCCTGTTTAGCTAGGTATACCTTCCTGTTTAGCTAGGTATACCTTCCTGTTTAGCTAGGTATACCTTCCTGTTTAGCTAGGTATACTTTCCTGTTTAGCTAGGTATACCTTCCTGTTTAGCTAGGTATACCTTCCTGTTTAGCTAGGTATACCTTCCTGTTTAGCTAGGTATACCTTCCTGTTTAGCTAGGTATACCTTCCTGTTTAGCTAGGTATACCCTCCTGTTTAGCTAGGTATACTTTCCTGTTTAGCTAGGTATACCTTCCTGTTTAGCTAGGTATACTTTCCTGTTTAGCTAGGTATACCTTCCTGTTTAGCTAGGTATACCTTCCTGTTTAGCTAGGTATACCTTCATGTTTAGCTAGGTATACCCTCCTGTTTAGCTAGGTATACCTTCCTGTTTAGCTAGGTATACCTTCCTGTTTAGCTAGGTATACCTGCCTGTTTAGCTAGGTATACCTTCCTGTTTAGCTTGGTATACTTTCCTGTTTAGCTAGGTATACCTGCCTGTTTAGCTAGGTATACCTTCCTGTTAGCTAGGTATACCTTTCTGTTTAGCTAGGTATACTTTCCTGTTTAGCTAGGTATACCTTCCTGTTTAGCTAGGTATACCTTCCTGTTTAGCTAGGTATACCTTCCTGTTTAGCTAGGTATACCTTCCTGTTTAGCTAGATATACCTTCCTGTTTAGCTAGGTATACTTTCCTGTTTAGCTAGGTATACCTTCCTGTTTAGCTAGGTATTCCTTCCTGTTTTGCTAGGTATACCTTCCTGTTTAGCTAGGTATACTTTCCTGTTTAGCTAGGTATACCTTCCTGTTTAGCTAGGTATACCTTCCTGTTTAGCTAGGTATACCTTCCTGTTTAGCTAGGTATACCTTCCTGTTTAGCTAGGTATACCTTCCTGTTTAGCTACGTATACCTTCCTGTTTAGCTAGGTATACCTTCCTATTTAGCTAGGTATACCTTCCTGTTTAGCTAGGTATACCTACCTGTTTAGCTAGGTATACCTTCCTGTTTAGCTAGGTATACTTTCCTGTTTAGCTAGGTATACCTTCCTGTTTAGCTAGGTATACCTTCCTGTTTAGCTAGGTATACCTTCCTGTTTAGCTAGGTATACCTTCCTGTTTAGCTAGGTATACCTTCCTGTTTAGCTAGGTATACCTTCCTGTTTAGCTAGGTATACCCTCCTGTTTAGCTAGGTATACCTTCCTGTTTAGCTAGGTATACCTGCCTGTTTAGCTAGGTATACCTTCCTGTTTAGCTAGGTATACCTTCCTGTTTAGCTAGGTATACCTTCCTGTTTAGCTAGGTATACCTTCCTGTTTAGCTAGGTATACCTTCCTGTTTAGCTAGGTATACCTTCCTGTTTAGCTAGGTATACCTTCCTGTTTAGCTAGGTATACCTTCCTGTTTAGCTAGGTATACCTTCCTGTTTAGCTAGGTATACTTTCCTGTTTAGCTAGGTATACCTTCCTGTGTAGCTAGGTATACTTTCCTGTTTAGCTAGGTATACTTTCCTGTTTAGCTAGGTATACCTTCCTGTTTAGCCAGGTATACTTTCCTGTTTAGCTAGGTATACCTTCCTGTTTAGCTAGGTATACCTTCCTGTTTAGCTAGGTATACCTTCCTGTTTAGCTAGGTATACCTTCCTGTTTAGCTAGGTATACCTTCCTGTTTAGCTAGGTATACCTTCCTGTTTAGCTAGGTATACCTTCCTGTTTAGCTCGGTATACCTTCCTGTTTAGCTCGGTATACCTTCCTGTTTAGCTAGGTATACCTTCCTGTTTAGCTAGGTATACCTTCCTGTTTAGCTAGGTATACCTTCCTGTTTAGCTAGGTATACCTTCCTGTTTAGCTAGGTATACCTACCTGTTTAGCTAGGTATACCTGCCTGTTTAGCTAGGTATACCTTCCTGTTTAGCTAGGTATACCTGCCTGTTTAGCTAGGTATACCTTCCTGTTTAGCTAGGTATACCTGCCTGTTTAGCTAGGTATACCTGCCTGTTTAGCTAGGTATACCTTCCTGTTTAGCTAGGCATACCTTCCTGTTTAGCTAGGTATACCTGCCTGTTTAGCTAGGTATACCTGTTTAGCTAGGTATACCTGCCTGTTTAGCTAGGTATACCTTCTTGTTTAGCTAGGTATACCCTCCTGTTTAGCTAGGTATACCTTCCTGTTTAGCTAGGTATACCTGCCTGTTTAGCTAGGTATACCTTCCTGTTTAGCTAGGTATACCTTCCTGTTTAGCTAGGTATACCTTCATGTTTAGCTAGGTATACCTTCCTGTTTAGCTAGGTATACCTTCCTGTTTAGCTAGGTATACCTTCCTGTTTAGCTAGGTATACCTTCATGTTTAGCTAGGTATACCTTCCTGTTTAGCTAGGTATACCTTCATGTTTAGCTAGGTATACCTTCCTGTTTAGCTAGGTATACCTTCCTGTTTAGCTAGGTATACCTTCCTGTTTAGCTAGGTATACCTTCATGTTTAGCTAGGTATACCTTCCTGTTTAGCTAGGTATACCTGCCACGTATTAAATAATTGAGAATCAAAGGGACATTGAACTATGAGACGTCAGATATATCCAGGACAATCCTGGTCACAGAGACATCATACTCACCAACAATACTGTGATGACGACCATAAAACTTTTTGAGGGCACTGATAAGTCTAGGTTTGCTCACTAGGATAGATAACATTCACATAATCTCCAATTTTGGGATTATTAAGAGATAACACGTCATGTGTAGTTGAATGATTTGTCGACAGCATTCTCTCCAGATTTAACAAAGTTCTCTCTAGCGTTTGTTTTTGCTTCATGCGAATACAGAAACAAACCAGCAAGAACCCCTAATAGTCTGTGCCCATTGGTACTCCGATTTTGTGCTGAATAGTTACATTACAAAACACAACAAATATGTTGGTTAACAACAACAACATTTTGTTGATGGTATCTTTAGTATATTTTTGTTTGGAATCTGTATGATGCTTGACAAAATAACCAGAATCCCTGTTCAGCACCAGGGCTTAACGCTTTTGTAAACAAATGACAAGCTAATTTGTTTTAGACGCGTGTCACTTAATCTGGACCGATACGAGGTTGGTTAATAATAACAAATAAGAATTGAAACGAGGATAGTTGCTATTGAAAATTATTTCCCTTTGTGCTTTCGGTTTAAGTGTTCCATCTTGTAAAAGAAAAAGTGCCATGAACTAAGAATGATGGGTACACGTGGACATTTACCTAGATCTTAAAGAGAATCACTCATTTTTAAAATGCACCAATTGGGATGAAGAATGTTACATTTTGAGGTCCGTATGCCGGTATACGGATAGACAACATGTCTCTATTTTTTTCAGATTTCAAACCTTTACCCAAGGTGGCATCTGCAACATCAGTATTATCTTAGCTAAATGAGATTATCATATGACAATAAATGTTAAAACTTACCCGACTCATGATCTCTCAGTAATTCTACTCGGCGTCGAGGATCAGTGACTCTACCGGCGACGAACATGTATATAGTTATATCACATGTGAGGGAATTGTTTATAACACCCAATATGTTATAGAACACGTTGTGTACAACTGTTAACGTGATGTTACTGCCAGATAAGATGCCACATCTCTGATTGTAGTGATCTCATTGATTCTTTAGCTGTTTTTTAAATGATTAAAATTGACTAAATTGCCATATGTCGTACAAATCAAATGTTTATTATAGTATTTAACAGCTTTTACAGCCAGAAATTATAATACATTGTTAATATTATCTGTAATTTAATCGGAGATCATCAGATCATCAGCAATCGTGAAGGTTATAATCTTTAGAATTAAAAAGATTTCATCTTAGGCTAAAACAATTAAACTTTTTAACAATATATTTTAAACTCTTTCTAGCTTTCAGATTATACTAATATTCTGGGGAATTGATCACAACAATTATATATGCAATTTTTCATTAATATTTTTCAAACCATATTCTAACATATAAACATTAATATAAAAAGTCTAAAACAAATATACCGGTATATGTTCATATCACAATCCTAAAAGATAAGTAATAACTTTGAAACTTAAATTTCCAGAGACGTAAATCCGTCTGCAGCCCCAGGAAAGTAAAGCCGTGAGCAGCTCCAGGAAAGTAAAGCAGTGTGCAGCTCCAGGAAAGTAAATCCGTGTACAGCTCCAGAGACGTAAAGCCGTGTGCATTTCCAGGGACGTAAAGCCGTGTGCAGCTCCAGGAAAGTAAAGCAGTGTGCAGCTCCAGGAAAGAAATCCGTGAGCAGCTCCAGGAAAGAAAAGCCGTGAGCAGCTCCAGGAAAGTAAAGCCGTGAGCAGCTCCAGGAAAGTAAAGCAGTGTGCAGCTCCAGGAAAGTAAAGCCGTGTACAGCTCCAGAGACGTAAAGCCGTGTGCATTTCCAGGGACGTAAAGCCGTGTGCAGCTCCAGGAAAGTAAAGCAGTGTGCAGCCCCAGGAAAGTAAAGCCGTGAGCAGCTCCAGGAAAGTAAAGCAGTGTGCAGCTCCAGGAAAGTAAAGCCGTGTACAGCTCCAGAGACGTAAAGCCGTGTGCATTTCCAGGGACGTAAAGCCGTGTGCAGCTCCAGGAAAGTAAAGCAGTGTGCAGCTCCAGGAAAGAAATCCGTGAGCAGCTCCAGGAAAGAAAAGCCGTGAGCAGCTCCAGGAAAGTAAAGACGTGAGCAGCTCCAGGAAAGTAAAGCAGTGTGCAGCTCCAGGAAAGTAAAGCCGTGTACAGCTCCAGAGACGTAAAGCCGTGTACAGCTCCAGAGACGTAAAGCCGTGTGCATTTCCAGGGACGTAAAGCCGTGTGCAGCTCCAGGAAAGAAAAGCCGTGTGTAGCTCCAGGAAAGTAAAGCCGTGTGCAGCTCCAGGAAAGAGAAGCCGTGTGCAGCTCCAGGAAAGAAAAGCCGTGTGTAGCTCCAGGAAAGTAAAGCCGTGTGCAGCTCCAGGAAAGAGAAGCCGTGTGCACCTCCAGGAAAGTAAAGCCGTGTGCAGCTCCAGGAAAGTAAAGCCGTGTGCAGCTCCAGGGATGTAAAGCCGTGTGCAGCTCCAGGACAGTAAAGCCATGAGCAGCTCCAGAAAAGTAAACCCGTGTGCAGCGCCAGGAAAGTAAAGCCGTGTGCAGCTCCAGGAAAGTAAAGCCGTGTGCAGCTCCAGGAAAGTAAAGCCGTGTGCAGCTCCAGGGATGTAAAGCCGTGTGCAGCTCCAGGGATGTAAAGCCGTGTGCAGCTCCAGGAAAGTAAAGCCGTGTGCATCTCCAGGGATTAAAAGCCGTCTGCAGCTCCAGAGACGTAAAGCCGTGTGCAGATGCAGGGACGTAAAGCCGTGTGCAGCTCCAGGGAATCAAAGCCGTGTGTATCTCCAGCGACGTAAAGCCGCCTGCAGACGCAGGGACGTAAAGCCGTGTGCAGCTCCAGGGACGTGAAGCTGTGTGCAGCTCCAGTGACGTAAAGCCGTGTGCATCTCCAGGGAAGTAAAGCCGTGTGCAGATACAGGGACGAAAAGCCGTGTGCATCACCAGGAATGTAAAGTCGTGTGCAGTTCCAGGAATGTAAAGCTGCGTGCAGCTCAAGGGAAGTTAAGCTGTGTGCATATCTAGGGACGTAAAGCCGTGTGCAGCTCCATAAAAGTAAAACCGCGTGCGGCTTCAGGAAAATAAAGCCGTGTTCAGCTCCAGGAATGTAAAGCCGTGTGCAGCTCCAGGGACGTAAAGCCGTGTGCAGCTCCAGGAAAGTAAAGTCGTGTGCAGCTCCAGGGACAAAAAGTGTGTAGCTCCAGGGACAAAAAGCCCTGTGTAGCTCCAGGAAAGTAAAGTCGTGTTCAGCTCCAGGAATGTAAAGCCGTGTGCAGCTCCAGGGACGTAAAGCCGTGTGCAGCTCCAGGAAAGTAAAGTCGTGTGCAGCTCCAGGAAAGTAAAGCCGTGAACAGCTTCAGGGACGTAAAGCCGTGTGCAGCTCCAGGGACGTAAAGCCGTGTGCAGCTCCAGGAACGTAAAGCCGTGTGTAGATCCAGGGACGTTAATCCTACTAGAGAGATATAAATCATCATTAGTATATAACATACACGTCAATATAGGTCACATGTTGTAATAAGGAACACCAACATCAATCCAATCAATTAATAATAATAAAATACATACTGATCTATGTCCGAACCACAACTAAGAAGAAAAGTAACAACAAACATACTAATCCATATTCGAATCACAACCCAAAAGCAAAGTAAAATCAAACATACTAATCCATGTCTGAATCACTATCCAAATGCAAAGTAAAAACAAACATACTTATCCATGTCTGAATCACAATCCAGAAACAAAGTAAAAACAAACATACTTATCCATGTCTGAATCACAATCCAGAAACAAAGTAAAATCAAACATGCTAATCCATGTCCGAATCAATGTCCAGATGCAAAGTAAAAACAAACATGCTTATCATGTCTGAATCACAATCCAGAAACAAAGTAAAAACAAACATACTAATCCATGTCTTAATCACAATCCAGAACCAAAGTAAAAACAAACATACTAATCCATGTCTTAATCACAATCCAGAACCAAAGTAAAAACAAAACATACTCATCCATGTCTTAATCACAATCCAGAACCAAAGTAAAAACAAACATACTAATCCATGTCTTAATCACAATCCAGAACCAAAGTAAAACAAACATACTCATCCATGTCTTAATCACAATCCAGAACCAAAGTAAAACAAACATACTAATCCATGTCTGAATCACTATCCAAATGCAAAGTAAAAACAAACATACTTATCCATGTCTGAATCACAATCCAGAAACAAAGTAAAAACAAACATACTTATCCATGTCTGAATCACAATCCAGAAACAAAGTAAAATCAAACATACTAATCCATGTCCGAATCAATGTCCAGATGCAAAGTAAAAACAAACATGCTTATCATGTCTGAATCACAATCCAGAAACAAAGTAAAAACAAACATACTAATCCATGTCTTAATCACAATCCAGAACCAAAGTAAAAACAAACATACTAATCCATGTCTTAATCACAATCCAGAACCAAAGTAAAACAAACATACTCATCCATGTCTTAATCACAATTCAGAACCAAAGTAAAAACAAACATACTAATCCATGTCTTAATCACAATCCAGAACCAAAGTAAAACAAACATACTCATCCATGTCTTAATCACAATCCAGAACCAAAGTAAAACAAACATACTAATCCATGTCTTAATCACAATCCAGAACCAAAGTAAAACAAACATACTAATCCATGTCTTAATCACAATCCAGAACCAAAGTAAAACAAACATACTCATCCATGTCTTAATCACAATCCAGAACCAAAGTAAAAACAAACATACTAATCCATGTCTTAATCACAATCCAGAACCAAAGTAAAACAAACATACTAATCCATGTCTGAATCACAATCCAGAACCAAAGTAAAAACAATGATACAATCCATGTCTGAATCACAATCATGTACCAAAGTAAAAACACAAACATACTAATCCATGTCTTAATCACAATCCAGTATCAAAATAAAAACAAACATACTAATCCATGTCAGAATCACAATCCAGTACAAAGAAAAACATGTCTTAATCACAACTCCAAGTAACCAAAGTAAAAACAAACATACTAATCCATGTCTGAATCACAATCCAGAACCAAAGTAAAAAAAAACATACTAATCCATGTCTTAATCACAATCCAGAAACCAAAGTAAAAACAAACATAATAATCCATGTCTTAATCACAATCCAGAACCAAAGTAAAACAAAACATACTAATCCATGTCTGAATCACAATCCAGAACAACCAAAGTAAAAACAAACATACTTAATCCATGTCTTAATCACAACCAGAACCAAAGTAAAAACAAACATACTAATCCATGTCTTGATCACAATCCAGAACCAAAGTAAAAACAAACATAACTAATCCATGTCTGAATCACAATCCAGAACCAAAGTAAAAACAAACATACTAATCCATGTCTGAATCACAATCCAGAAACAAAGTAAAACAAACATACTAATCCATGTCTGAATCACTATCCAGACAAAGTAAAAACAAACATACTAACCCATGTCTGAATCACAATCCAGAACCAAAGTAAAAAACAAACATACTAATCCATGTCTGAATCACAATCCAGAAACAAAGCAAAAACAAACATACTAATCCATGTCTGAATCACAATCCAGAAACAAAGTAAAAAAAACACTAAATCCATTCTGAATCACTATCCAGATGCAAAGTAAAAAACAAACATACTAATCCATGTCTGAATCACAATCCAGATGCAAAGTAAAACACAAACATACTAATCCATGTCTGAATCACAATCCAGATGCAAAGTAAAAACCAAACTAACTAATCCATGTCTGAATCACAATCCAGAAAAAGTAAAAACAAACATACTAATCCCATGTCTGAATCACTATCCAGATGCAAAAAGTAAAAACAAACATACTAACCCATGTCTGAATCACAATCCAGAACAAAAGTAAAAACAAACATACTAATCCATGTCTGAATCACAATCCAGAAACAAAGTAAAAACAAACATACTAATCCATGTCTGAATCACAATCAGAAACAAAGTAAAAACAAACATACTAATCCATGTCTGAATCACAATCCAGAAACAAAGTAAAAACAAACATACTAATCCATGTCTGAATCACAATCCAGATGCAAAGTAAAACAAACATACTAACCCATGTCTGAATCACAATCCAGAACCAAAGTAAAAACAAACATACTAATCCATGTCTGAATCACAATCCAGAAACAAAGTAAAAACAAACATACTAATCCATGTCTGAATCACTATCCAGATGCAAAGTAAAAACAAACATACTAACCCATGTCTGAATCACAATCCAGAACCAACGTAAAAACAAACATACTAATCCATGTCTGAATCACAATCCAGAACCAAAGTAAAAACAATGATACTAATCCATGTCTGAATCGCTATCCAGATGCAAAGTAAAAACAAACATACTAACCCATGTCTTAATCACAATCCAGAAACAAAGTAAAAACAAACATACTAATCCATGTCAGAATCGCAACCCAGAACCAAAGTAAAAACAAACATACTAATCCATGTCTTAATCACTATCCAGAACCAAGTAAAAACAAACATACTAATCCATGTCTGAATCACAATCCAGAACCAAAGTAAAAACAAACATACTAATCCATGTCTTAATCACTATCCAGAACCAAAGTAAAAACAAACATACTAATCCATGTCAGAATCGCAATCCAGAACCAAAGTAAAAACAAACATACTAACCCATGTCTTAATCACAACCCAGAACCAAAGTAAAAACAAACATACTAATCCATGTCTGAATCACAATCCAGTACCAAAGTAAAAACAAACATACTAATCCATGTCTTAATCACAATCCAGTATCAAATAAAAACAAACATACTAATCCATGTCTGAATCACAATCCAGTACAAAGTAAAAACATGTCTAATCACAATCCAGTACCAAAGTAAAAACAAACATACTAATCCATGTCTTAATCACAATCCAGAACCAAAGTAAAAACAAACATACTAATCCATGTCTGAATCACAATCCAGAACCAAAGTAAAAACAATGATACTAATCCATGTCTGAATCGCTATCCAGATGCAAAGTAAAAACAAACATACTAACCCATGTCTTAATCACAATCCAGAACCAAAGTAACAACAAACATACTAATCCATGTCAGAATCGCAACCCAGAACCAAAGTAAAAACAAACATACTAATCCATGTCTTAATCACAACCCAGAACCAAAGTAAAACAAACATACTAATCCATGTCTGAATCATTATCCAGATGCAAAGTAAAAAGAAACATGCTATCATGTCTGAATCACAATCCAGAACCAAAGTAAAAACAAACATACTAACCCATGTCTGAATCACAATCCAGAACCAAAGTAAAAACAAACATACTAATCCATGTCTTAATCACAATCCAGAACCAAAGTAAAAACAAACATACTAACCCATGTCTTAATCACAATCCAGAACCAAAGTAAAACAAACATACTAATCCATTTCTAAATCACAATCCAGAACCAAAGTAAAAACAAACATACTAATCCATGTCAGAATCGCAACCCAGAACCAAAGTAAAAACAAACATACTAATCCATGTCAGAATCGCAACCCAGAACCAAAGTAAAAACAAACATACTAATCCATGTCTTAATCACAACCCAGAACCAAAGTAAAAACAAACATACTAATCCATGTCAGAATCGCAACCCAGAACCAAAGTAACAACAAACATACTAATCCATGTCTTAATCACAACCCAGAACCAAAGTAAAAACAAACATACTAATCCATGTCTTAATCACAACCCAGAACCAAAGTAAAAACAAACATACTAATCCATGTCTGAATCACAATCCAGAACCAAAGTAAAAACAAACATACTAATCCATGTCTGAATCACAATCCAGAACCAAAGTAAAAACAAACATACTAATCCATGTCTGAATCACAATCCAGAACCAAAGTAAAAACAAACATACTAATCCATGTCTGAATCACAATCAAGAAGCAAAGTAAAAACAAACATACTAATCCATGTCTTAATCACAACCCAGAACCAAAGTAAAAACAAACATACTAATCCATGTCTTAATCACAACCCAGAACCAAAGTAAAAACAAACATACTAATCCATGTCTGAATCACAATCCAGAACCAAATTAAAAACAAACATACTAATCCATGTCTGAATCACTATCCAGATGCAAAGTAAAACAAACATACTAATCCATGTCTGAATCACAATCCAGAACCAAAGTAAAAACAAACATACTAATCCATGTCTGAATCACAATCAAGAAGCAAAGTAAAAACAAACATACTAATCCATGTCTTAATCACAATCCAGAACCAAAGTAAAAACAAACATACTAATCCATGTCTGAATCACAATCCAGAACCAAAGTAAAAACAAACATACTTATCCATGTCTGAATCACAATCAAGAAGCAAAGTAAAAACAAACATACTAATCCATGTCTTATTCACAATCCAGAACCAAAGTAAAAACAAACATACTAATCCATGTCTGAATCACAATCCAGAACCAAAGTAAAAACAAACATACTAATCCATGTCTGAATCACTATCCAGATGCAAAGTAAACACAAACATACTAATCCATGTCTGAATCACAATCCAGATGCAAAGTAAACACAAACATACTAATCCATGTCTGAATCACAATCCAGATGCAAAGTAAACACAAACATACTAATCCATGTCTGAATCACAATCCAGATGCAAAGTAAAAACAAACATACTAATCCATGTCTTAATCACAATCCAGAACCAAAGTAAAACAAACATACTAATCCATGTCTGAATCACTATCCAGAACCAAAGTAAAAACAAACATACTAATCCATGTCTGAATCACTATCCAGATGCAAAGTAAAAACAAACATACTAATCCATGTCTGAATCACAATCCAGATGCAAAGTAAACACAAACATACTAATCCATGTCTTAATCACAACCCAGAACCAAAGTAAAAACAAACATACTAATCAATGTCTGAATCACAATCGAGAACCAAAGTAAAAACAATGATACTAATCCATGTCTGAATCACAATCCAGTACCAAAGTAAAAACAAACATACTAATCCATGTCTGAATCACAATCCAGATGCAAAGTAAAAAAAAAACATACTAACCCATGTCTGAATCACAATCCAGAACCAAAGTAAAAACAAACATACTAATCCATGTATTAATCACAATCCAGAACCAAAGTAAAACAAACATACTAATCCATGTCTGAATCATTATCCAGATGCAAAGTAAAAAGAAACATGCTTATCATGTCTGAATCACAATCCAGAACCAAAGTAAAAACAAACATACTAACCCATGTCTGAATCACAATCCAGAACCAAAGTAAAAACAAACATACTAATCCATGTCTTAATGACAATCCAGAACCAAAGTAAAACAAACATACTCATCCATGTCTTAATCACAATCCAGAACCAAAGTAAAAACAAACATACTAATCCATGTCTTAATCACAATCCAGAACCAAAGTAAAACAAACATACTCATCCATGTCTGAATCACAATCCAGAAACAAAGTAAAATCAAACATACTCATCAATGTCTGAATCACAATCCAGTATCAAAATAAAAACAAACATACTAATCCATGTCTGAATCACAATCCAGTACAAAGTAAAAACATGTCTTAATCACAATCCAGTACCAAAGTAAAAACAAACATACTAATCCATGTCTGAATCACTATCCAGAACCAAAGTAAAACAAACATACTAATCCATGTCTGAATCACTATCCAGATGCAAAGTAAAAACAAACATACTAATCCATGTCTTAATCACAATCCAGAACCAAAGTAAAAACAAACATACTAATCCATGTCCAAATCACAATCCAAAAGCAAAGTAAAAACAAACATACTAATCCATGTCTGAATCACAATCCAGAACCAAAGTAAAAACAAACATACTAATCCATGTCTTAATCACAATCCAGATGCAAAGTAAAACAAACATACTAATCCATGTCTGAATCACAATCCAAAAGCAAAGTAAAAACAAACATACTAATCCATGTCTGAATCACAATCCAGAACCAAAGTAAAAACAAACATACTAATCCATGTCCAAATCACAATCCAAAAGCAAAGTAAAAACAAACATACTAATCCATGTCTGAATCACAATCCAGAACCAAAGTAAAATCAAACATACTAATCCATGTCTTAATCACTATCCAGAACCAAAGTAAAAACAAACATACTAATCCATGTCTTAATCACAATCCAGAACCAAAGTAAAAACAAACAAACTAACCCATGTCTGAATCACAATCCAGATGCAAAGTAAACACAAACATACTAATCCATGTCTTAATCACAATCCAGAACCAAAGTAAAAACAAACATACTAATCCATGTCTGAATCACAATCCAGATGCAAAGTAAAACAAACATACTAATCCAGGTCTGAATCACTATCCAGATGCAAAGTAAAACAAACATACTAATCCATGTCTGAATCACTATCCAGATGCAAAGTAAAACAAACATACTTATCCATGTCTGAATCACAATCCAGAACCAAAGTAAAACAAACATACTAATCCATGTCTGAATCACTATCCAGATGCAAAGTAAAAACAAACATACTAATCCATGTCTGAATCACAACCCAGAACCAAAGTAAAAACAAACATACTAATCCATGTCTGAATCACAATCCAGAACCAAAGTAAAAACAAACATACTAATCCATGTCTGAATCACAACCCAGAACCAAAGTAAAAACAAACATACTAATCCATGTCTGAATCACAATCCAGAACCAAAGTAAAAACAAACATACTAATCCATGTCTGAATCACAATCCAGAACCAAAGTAAAAACAAACATACTAATCCATGTCTGAATCACTATCCAGATGCAAAGTAAAAACAAACATACTAATCCATGTCTGAATCACAATCCAGAACCAAAGTAAAAACAAACATACTAATCCATGTCTGAATCACAATCCAGAACCAAAGTAAAAACAAACATACTAATCCATGTCTGAATCACAATCCAGAACCAAAGTAAAAACAAACATACTAATCCATGTCTGAATCACAATCCAGAACCAAAGTAAAAACAAACATACTAATCCATGTCTGAATCACAACCCAGAACCAAAGTAAAAACAAACATACTAATCCATATCTGAATCACAATCCAGAACCAAAGTAAAAACAAACATACTAATCCATGTCTGAATCACAACCCAGAACCAAAGTAAAAACAAACATACTAATCCATATCTGAATCACAATCCAGAACCAAAGTAAAAACAAACATACTAATCCATGTCTTAATCACAACCCAGAACCAAAGTAAAAACAAACATACTAATCCATGTCTGAATCACAACCCAGAACCAAAGTAAAAACAAACATACTAACCCATGTCTTAATCACAACCCAGAACCAAAGTAAAAACAAACATACTAATCCATGTCTGAATCACAATCCAGTACCAAAGTAAAAACAAACATACTAATCTATGTCTGAATTACAACCCAGAACCAAAGTAAAAACAAACATACTAACCCATGTCTTAATCACAACCCAGAACCAAAGTAAAAACAAACATACTAATCCATGTCCAAATCACAATCCAAAAGCAAAGTAAAAACAAACATACTAATCCATGTCTGAATCACAATCCAGAACCAAAGTAAAAACAAACATACTAATCCATGTCTTAATCACAATCCAGATGCAAAGTAAAACAAACATACTAATCCATGTCTGAATCACAATCCAAAAGCAAAGTAAAAACAAACATACTAATCCATGTCTGAATCACAATCCAGATGCAAAGTAAAAAGAAACATACTAATCCATGTCTTAATCACAACCCAGAACCAAAGTAAAAACAAACATACTAACCCATGTCTTAATCACAACCCAGAACCAAAGTAAAAACAAACATACTAATCCATGTCTGAATCGCTATCCAGATGCAAAGTAAAAAGAAACATACTAATCCATGTCTGAATCACAATCCAGAACCAAAGTAAAAACAAACATACTAATCCATGTCTTAATCACAACCCAGAACCAAAGTAAAAACAAACATACTAATCCATGTCTTAATCACAATCCAGAACCAAAGTAAAAACAAACATACTAATCCATGTCTGAATCACAACCCAGAACCAAAGTAAAAACAAACATACTCATCCATGTCTTAATCACAATCCAAAACCAAAGTAAAAACAAACATACTAATCCATGTCTGAATCACTATCCAGAACCAAAGTAAAAACAAACATACTTATCCATGTCAGAATCGCAACCCAGAACCAAAGTAAAAACAAACATACTAATCCATGTCTGAATCACTATCCAGATGCAAAGTAAAAACAAACATACTAATCCATGTCTGAATCACTATCCAGAACCAAAGTAAAAACAAACATACTAATCCATGTCTGAATCACTATCCAGTACCAAAGTAATAACAAACATACTAATCCATGTCTGAATCACAATCAAGAAGCAAAGTAAAAACTTTGAAACTGACAAGTTAGGCTAGACACGTGTACTTCCACCAGGGAGGTGAGGCCGGGTGCTCCGTAAGCACCTCCTGGTTAGCTAGCTTCACTTACAATAGTAGTAAACAATGTGGTTGTCTGGAAGTTTTTATTTATGTAGACGAACATATTATTATATTGTTAATATGTTAAAGCCATTTTAATATCGGCCTAGTTGTTTAGCTAAGGTTTTCTATATGGACACCAGTGCCAAATAACTGACCAATAACATTCATCATTAATAATTTAAGCATAATTTTGTGGAAAGAGGTGACTTCTGATCCTGGACACAGAGACGTCAAACTTGTCAACAATACTGTGATAACGCCTTATTAACATGTGTGTAATCAAAATTATTAATGAAAGGAATATGGAACAATTGGACTTTAAACATATCCAGGGTAATCCTGGATACAGAGACATCATATCAAATACGGGAACAGGATATACAAAACTATACAAATCCTAAGCGAAAGGCCAAAAGGGGCTGAAGTGCTCAAACGGCAAAAGACCTTTGCATAGTTTCTTTAAATTGGGTCTCCGAAAACCCCGTTATATCTGTTAAATTCTAAGTTATCTATTTTAATGTTTCAAATTTGAAGTCACTTTGTAGAAAATTGAACCCACAATGATCATTTTAGTGATTTTGCTATTTATAGCAACAGCAGACATCTTTGATATAATAACTGGTTGCCTTGTACAAACTTTGATCTAGCCCATCTTTAAGCCTTCCACATCAAATTTAGTTTAAATAGACCCTTTTGATTTCAGAGAAGATTAAAGTATACGCAGCACGCTCCATCAAGCCATAAGCCCAGATTGCTATAGCCAGTTAAGTTAAACAAACCCTTAAATTTCAAGTTTTTTTATTTCAGGTCATAAATCATCATTGTATATTATATATGTTAATTAGTAACTCTCGTACACAAGGAACAACTTCATTATTTATCAGGCAGTATAACTCCCTGGAATGATTCCGGAGAAAAGCCGCCATTACTCCGTAACCACTTCTCGTAAGAACGAGAACATCGCAGGAACTTAGAATCATTTGCTCCAGAAATACTTTGTTGAACTCACTTCGTGAACTTTGACCTCTAAGTCTGTCTACATGCACTGTGTCTCCTTGTGTATCAATGATCTGTTTTCCAAACTTATTTCTAGCAATATTTCTGACCTCATTAGAATCAGATGCTATAAAGAGTTTGTATTTGTGAATGTCGTTATATCTCTGTAGAAATTTCCAGATAAGATCGAGTTCGTTAATTTGAAGTCTCGGCTTCTGATCATTCGGAATTGTCGGATTTTTACCCATGCGTATGTGAACACACACCAGTTTCGAGCGATCCACTTGTTCTTTAAGCAAACTTTGTTTTTGTGCGATCAAATTTTCAGATGGCTTGAACAAAATATTAAGAATATTTGAATAAATGTCACAGTCTGACATTGATATCAACCATGGTAACTGTTTACTGGTGTTACTATGGTGACGAATGGTGGAAACATAGTCAAGGTTACTTCTGAAATAGATCACGTCCTCTTTGAAGAATATGTTTAAGTTCCGTACTGATAACAAATGTTTTAATTTCCTATTTCCCACAGCTAAGAATCTAATGGAAGTATGATGTTTCAGTGTTGATGGTTTTATGTCCCAGTTTACCATATTGGGTTCCATATAATCAGACAAATCAAACGCCTTCTGATGAATTATACCAAACGTTCTGTTGGTTAACATCGATATTAAATAAGAACCAACTATCCCTTTCTGACGATCAGCAAGACCTCCACAACTTCCACTGTCACAGACGTAGATGAAAAACCTCGGGTTAGATTGCTTTGTAAGCATTTTCTCCACAATGTCGAATTTGTTGACACTACATGGACTCTGAGATACCATTTTCTCTATAACATTATATTTGTTGACACCAAATAGACTTGTGACCTGTCTTTTTACGTTAGTACGCGATAGCAAGATCGTTTTCCATTTTGGAATAACTTCCAAAATTAAGAATATTGTACCTATTATAATACACACCACAAGATCCTGAAAATAGATAATACAATAATATAGAGCATTTGTATAAAAAGAAACATAACCAATCGATGTCCAAATCACAGTCCTAAATCATAGTAAAAACAAACATACCAATCAATGTCCAAATCACAGACCTAAAGCAAAGTAAAAACAAACATACCAATCAATGTCCAAATCACAGACCTAAAGCAAAGTAAAAACAAACATACCAATCCATGTCCAAATCACATACGTAAAGCAAAGTAAAAACAAACATACTTATCCATGTCCAAATCACAATCACAAAGCTAAGTAAAAACAAACATACCAATCCATGTCGAAATCACAATCCCAAAGCAAAGTAAAAACAAACATACCAATCTATTTCCAATTCACAGACCTAAAGCGAAGTAAAAACAAACATACAAATCCATGTTCAAATCACAATTCCAAAGCAAAAAAACGAATTTTGAAACTGACAAATCGTGTTAAATACTTTCCACCAGGGAAATGAGACCGGTTGCGCCGGGAAGTTAAGTACTTCCTTTTAAGCTACCTATCCCCGCCACGTGTGAGTAAAACGAGGCGCAATATACAAGGAGCCAAGAAGAGAATTGGGAAGTAAGTCGACAGCATTTTGTTAAACTTTCTACAGTTATGTGCAGAAGCATCAATGTAACATGATATTGTGTTTAAACACACAAATAGGAATACTGACGTCTGTATTCGAAATTCAAATTCTTTGCAGGTTTTCTCGGTGTTGCACCTATTTTTACATCACCATTTTCAGAATTTTACCATTTCTGTATGTAAAAGCTTTGTTTTCATATGGACTATAAAGACTCGTACCCTAAAAGACCAGCGATACCCCTTCACGGAACGACTCAACAACGCCTTTAGTATACTTTTGTACAGAGTGTGTCTGACTTTGTGTCTTATAAACTACGGTGGTATCGCTCGGCTTATTGGGTATGAGTCTTTAAAACGTAAATAAACACAAACTTAGTAAATTAAAACAAATGAAACAAAAACCTGCGTACCCTCTTCATAATGATCATCTTTATATCACCTTGGATTACATCCCACAACAACACGTATCCTCTTAGTTATAAACAATAGAGATTTTTTCTTTTTGGATGTATCAATAATTTATGTTGATAAATCCAACATGTAGTTTCACTCTTATCTTAGATCTGGCATATACCTTAAAATGTCACAAGAAGTCCTATCGGGTAATTTTAAATTGTATATCAAATTGACTCAAGTTCCATTATACAATTATAAATGTGAAGTTATTTCATAAAAAAAAAATTAAACAAAAAATAAAAATAAAAAACATCTAAATCCTGTTAAAATAAAGCATCATGTTAACTTTTGCTCATTGTACTGACATAAAACAAATCTACTAAATTAAAATGTGTGTTTTGTGAAATGTTAAAATCCTAGCTGTAAAACTACATGTAGCTTCCGAACACAAAATGAATCATGTCTTTTCTCTCTCTAAGTTAAAACACAAAACAAAAAAGGTACTAAAACAAAGATAATGCATCAGCTGGCTTGTATACCTTACATAATACACAGTGTAGGTATTATCCTTATATGTATGAGAGCGACATCTGGAGGTATAGAATGGAAAAACAAGGATAAACCCTTGTAATACTTTATGTTTTTGTGGTCCAATAACTTAATCTGAACTGATGAAATGTCCTTTACCTTATTTCCCAATTAATACGCTATGGTATAGCTTGTTCGCTCTACGGTAACTTTATAGACCAAAGCAAGCTGCTTACAAATAAATTGTTGACCCAGGGATAATGCCAGCTTAGGTTTATTATGGATCTCAACAGTACTGTTGATAAGTTTTGTGTCTCTGTGTGTCCAGGATTGCCCTGGATATGTTTGACGTCCCATAGTTCCATGTTCCTTTTGCTCAATTTTGATTACACATGTTGCAGGTGTAGCTAGTTAAATAGAAGGTGTTTAGCTTTCCGGAGCACCCGACCTTACTTTCCTTGTGGAAGTTCACATGCTTAACCTAACTCCTTATTTTCAAAGTTTTTACTTTAATTCTGGGTTGTAAATTGGACAAGGATTAGTATGTTTGTTTTTGGTGAAATGTTGGCGATAATGGGAAGTAAATGGCGAACATGGCGGTGTTTAAACCGGAAATAATGTCCTTAGTGACATGCTACGTCATTTACACAACGGGATCCGCCATTTGCCTGGGTTTTTTTAAACGTATTAAATCCCCATAACTCCAACGTTTTACTCTGTAGAAATATTCTAGGCTATACATATGACACACATATATATTTCCTGTTACGAGACAGTGACAAATATTGATCTTTATTCAAGTTTATTTGATTTTCTATGGAAAAAAGCATAAAACACTGTCACAAATACAATAAAATGAACAGTAAATGAGTACAAGTGTTGTAATTGATTTGTTTTGT
This sequence comes from Anadara kagoshimensis, assembly GCA_021292105.1. Lineage (NCBI taxonomy): Eukaryota > Metazoa > Mollusca > Bivalvia > Arcoida > Arcidae > Anadara > Anadara kagoshimensis. The sequence goes on from CM037869.1 coordinate 224,451, forward strand.
TTTCATTAAGCTAGACTATTTGTATTGGCGTACGTGACCATTTACTGACATGCGTGATGTAAGCAAACTGGCAAATTAGGCTAAATATGTGATCTTTCACCAGGGAATCTGTTTCTGGCTCGAATAAATGCAGCTAAATGTCAATTTTATGCCTTGACTCTTTTTATTTCTTCCCTAAATGATGACGAACATCTGACTATATATATGTGTCATTACGTTCTTCTTCATTCGTCATATCAGACGTTTCTAAACAATAATACTGCTGCCAGCCATGTTTAATACTACTACTGTTACTTCTGTGACGTCATACAAACGGGAAAAATCTAGATTCAAACTATAATCAAAATATTAAAACCAAACATATCAAACCATGTCCAATCACATTCTCAAGGCAAAGTAAAAACAAACATATCAAACCATGTCCAAATAACAATCCCAAATACAAATAAAACCATGAAACTGAGAAATTGGGTTAAACACATGAACTTCCACCAGGAAAGTGAAGTTGGATGTTCCGGAATAGTAAACACCTTCTGTTTAGCTAGCTATGGGACGTCAAATATATCCATGGCAATCCTGGACACAGAGACGTCAAACTTGTCAACAATACTGTGATGACGGCTTATCAACACGTGTGCAATCAAAATTATAAATGAAAGGAATATGGAACAATTGGACTTCAAACATATCCAGGGTAATCCTGGATACAGAGACATCATATCAAATACGGGAACAGGATATACAAAACTATGCAAAATACAATAATATTAGACTTATTATTATCCTAAGCGAGAGGCCAAAAGGGGCTGAAGTGCTCAAGCGGCAAAAGACCTTCTTTGCATAGTTTCCTTAAATTGGGTCTCCGAAAACACCGTTATATCTGTTAAATTGTCAGTTATCTATTTTCTATGATTTAACCTTGTTAAATCTGGAGAGAAGACTGTCGCCAAATCGTTCAACTCAACCTACAGATATAAAGATGACGTTCTGTCTTTAACAATCCTAAATTTGGAGACTATGTAAATGTCATCTATTCTAGTGAGCTTGAAATAAAAGACACGACTGATTCCTCAAGTTCTGTTTCATATTTAGACTTATACCTGAATTATGACGCACACGAAAGGCTATATTTGAAACTTTATGACAAACGTGATGACTTCAATTTTTCTATTGTCAACTTTCCTTTTCTATGCAGCAATATAATATACCTGCTTCTCCTGCTTATGGCGTATTTGTTTCCCAATTAATACGCTATGGTAGAGCTTGTTCCTACTACGGGGACTTTGTACAACGAAGTAGGCTGCTTGCAAATAAATTGTTGACTCAAGGATATTGCAAGCCTTGGCTTATCAAGGCCCTCAAAAAGTTTTATGGCCGTCATCACAGTATTGTTGATAAGTTTGATGTTTCTGTGTCCAGGATTGCCCTGGATATATTTGACGTCTCATAGTTCCATCTTCCTTTCACACAATTTTGATTTAACACGTGGCGGGTGTAGCTAGCTAATCAGGAGGTACTTACCCTTCTGGAGCACCCGGCCTCACTTCCCTGGTGGAAGTTCAAGTGTCTAACCTAACTTGCCAGTTCCAAAGTTTTTACTTTGCTTCTGGATTGTGATTCGGACATGGATTAGTATGTTTGTTTTTTAGTTCAAATTTTGTAGAAAATTGAATCCACAATGATCATTTTAGTGATTCTGCTATTTATTGCAACATCAGACATCTTTGATATCATAACTGGTTGCCTTGTACAAACATTGATCTAGCCCATTTTTTAGCCTTCCACACCAAATTTAGTTTCAATAGACCCCTTTGATTTAAAAAAGATTAAGTATACGCAGCACGCTTCATCATGCCATAAGCTCAGTTTGCTATAGCCAGTTAAGTTGAAAAAAATAAAACCTTAAATTTCAATTTCAAGTTTTATTTATTTCAGGTCATAAATAGAACATGTATATCATCATTGTATATTATATATGTTAATTAGTAACTCTCGTACACAAGGAACAACTTCATTATTTATCAGGCAGTATAACTCCCTGGAATGATTCCGGAGAAAAGCCGCCATTACTCCGTAACCACTTCTCGTAAGAACGAGAACATCGCAGGAACTTAGAATCATTTGCTCCAGAAATACTTTGTTGAACTCGCTTCGTGAACTTTGACCTCTCAGTCTGTCAACATGCACTGTGTCTCCTTGTATATCAATGATCTGTTTTCCAAACTTATTTCTAGCAATATTTCTGACCTCATTAGAATCAGATGCTATAAAGAGTTTGTATTTGTGAATGTCGTTATATCTCTGTAGAAATTTCCAGATAAGATCGAGTTCGTTAATTTGAAGTCTCGGTTTCTGATCATTCGGAATTGTCGGATTTTTACCCATACGTATGTGAACACACACCAGTTTCGAGCGATCCACTTGTTCTTTAAGCAATCTTTGTTTTTGTGCGATCAAATTTTCAGATGGCTTGAACAAAATATTAAGAATATTTGAATAAATGTCACAGTCTGACATTGACATCAACCATGGTAACTGTTTACTGGTGTTACTATGGTGACGAATGGTGGAAACATAGTCAAGGTTACTTCTGAAATAGATCACGTCCTCTTTGAAGAATTTGTTTAAGTTCCGTAATGATAACAAATGTTTTAATTTTCTATTACCCACAGCTAAGAATCTAATGGAAGTATGATGTTTCAGTGTTGATGGTTTTATGTTCCAGTTTACCATATTGGGTTCCATATAATCAGACAAATCAAACGCCTTCTGATGAATTATACCAAACGTTCTGTTTGTTAACATCGATATTAAATAAGAACCAACTATCCCTTTCTGACGATCAGCAAGACCTCCACAACTTCCACTGTCACAGACGTAGATGAAAAACCTCGGGTTAGATTGCTTTGTAAGCATTGTCTCCACAATGTCGAATTTGTTGACACTACATGGACTCTGAGATACCATTGTCTCTATAACATTATATTTGTTGACACTAAATACACTTGTGACCTGACTCTTTACGTTAGTACGCGATAGCAGGATCGTTTCCCATTTAGGGATAACTTCCAAAATTAAGAAAATTGTACCTATTATAATACACACCACAAGATCCTGAAATAGATAATACAATAGTATAGAGCATTTATATAAAAAGAAACATAACCAATCCATGTCCAACTCACAGACCTAAAGCAAAGTAAAAACAAACATACCAATCAATGTCCAAATCACAGACCTAAAGCAAATTAAAAACAAACATACTAATCGATGTCCAAATCAGTCCTAAAGCATAGTATAAACAAACATACTAATTCCTTTCTAAATCACAATCTCAAAGTGAAGTAAAACAAACATACCAGTCCATGTCCAAATCACAATCCCAAAGCAAAGTAAAAACAAACATACCAATCCATGTCCAAAACACAATCCCAAAGCAACGTAAAAACAAACATACCAATCCATGTCCAAATCACAGACCTGAAACAAAGCAAAAACAAACATACCAGTCCATGTCCAAATCGCAATCACAAAGCAAAGTAAAAACAAACGTACCAATCCATGTCCAAATCACAGACCTAAAGCAAAGTAAAAACAAACATACAAATCCATGTCCAAATCACAGACCTAAAGCAAAGTAAAAACAAACATACTAACCCATGTCCAAATCACAGACCTAAAGCAAAGTAAAAACAAACATACTAACCCATGTCCAAATCACAGACCTAAAGCAAAGTAAAAACAAACATACTAACCCATATCCAAATCACAGACCTAAAGCAAAGTAAAAACAAACGTACCAATCCATGTCCAAATCACAGACCTAAAGCAAAGTAAAAACAAACATACTAACCCATGTCCAAATCACAGACCTAAAGCAAAGTAAAAACAAACATACTAACCCATGTCCAAATCACAGACCTAAAGCAAAGTAAAAACAAATGTACCAATCTATGTCCAAATCACAGACCTAAAGCAAAGTAAAAACAAACATACAAATCCATGTCCAAATCACAGACCTAAAGCAAAGTAAAAACAAATGTACCAATCTATGTCCAAATCACAGACCTAAAGCAAAGTAAAAACTACCAATCTATGTCCAAATCACAGACCTAAAGCAAAGTAAAAACAAACATACCAATCCATGTCCAAATCACAGACCTAAAGCAAAGTAAAAACTACCAATCCATGTCCAAATCATAGACCTAAAGCAAAGTAAAAACAAACATACAAATCCATGTCCAAATCACAGACCTAAAGCAAAGTAAAAACTACCAATCTATGTCCAAATCACAGACCTAAAGCAAAGTAAAAACAAACATACCAATCCATGTCCAAATCACAGACCTAAAGCAAAGTAAAAACTACCAATCCATGTCCAAATCATAGACCTAAAGCAAAGTAAAAACAAACGTACCAATCCCTGACAAAATCACAGACCTAAAGCAAAGCAAAAACAAACATACCAATCCATGTCCAAATCACAGAACTAAAGCAAAGTAAAAACTACCAATCCATGTCCAAATCATAGACCTAAAGCAAAGTAAAAACAAACGTACCAATCCCTGACAAAATCACAGACCTAAAGCAAAGTAAAAACAAATGTACCAATCCATGTCCAAATCACAGACCTAAAGCAAAGTAAAAACAAACATACAAATCCATGTCCAAATCACAGACCTAAAGCAAAGTAAAAGCAAACATACCAATCCATGTCCAAATCACAGACCTAAAGCAAAGTAAAAACAAACATACAAATCCATGTCCAAATCACAGACCTAAAGCAAAGTAAAAACAAACATACAAATCCATGTCCAAATCACAGACCTAAAGCAAAGTAAAAACAAACATACAAATCCATGTCCAAATCACAGACCTAAAGCAAAGTAAAAACAAACATACCAATCCATGTCCAAATCACAGACCTAAAGCAAAGTAAAAACTACCAATCCATGTCCAAATCATAGACCTAAAGCAAAGTAAAAACAAACATACAAATCCATGTCCAAATCACAGACCTAAAGCAAAGTAAAAACAAATGTACCAATCCATGTCCAAATCACAGACCTAAAGCAAAGTAAAAACAAACATACAAATCAATGTCCAAATCACAGACCTAAAGCAAAGTAAAAACAAACATACTAACCCATGTCTAAGTCACAGACCTAAAACAAAGTAAAATCAAACATACCAATCTATGTCCAAATCACAGACCTAAAGCAAAGTAAAAACAAACATACCAATCTATGTCCAAATCACAGACCTAAAGCAAAGTAAAAACTACCAATCTATGTCCAAATCACAGACCTAAAGCAAAGTAAAAACTACCAATCTATGTCCAAATCACAGACCTAAAGCAAAGTAAAAACAAACATACAAATCCATGTCCAAATCACAGACCTAAAGCAAAGTAAAAACAAACATACCAATCCATGTCCAAATCACAGACCTAAAGCAAAGTAAAAACAAACATACCAATCCATGTCCAAATCACAGACCTAAAGCAAAGTAAAAACTACCAATCCATGTCCAAATCATAGACCTAAAGCAAAGTAAAAACAAACATACAAATCCATGTCCAAATCACACACCTAAAGCAAAGTAAAAACTACCAATCTATGTCCAAATCACAGACCTAAAGCAAAGTAAAAACAAACATACCAATCCATGTCCAAATCACAGACCTAAAGCAAAGTAAAAACTACCAATCCATGTCCAAATCATAGACCTAAAGCAAAGTAAAAACAAACGTACCAATCCCTGACAAAATCACAGACCTAAAGCAAAGTAAAAACAAACATACCAATCCATGTCCAAATCACAGACCTAAAGCAAAGTAAAAACTACCAATCCATGTCCAAATCACAGACCTAAAGCAAAGTAAAAACAAACGTACCAATCCCTGACAAAATCACAGACCTAAAGCAAAGTAAAAACAAATGTACCAATCCATGTCCAAATCACAGACCTAAAGCAAAGTAAAAACAAACATACAAATCAATGTCCAAATCACAGACCTAAAGCAAAGTAAAAACAAACATACTAACCCATGTCTAAGTCACAGACCTAAAACAAAGTAAAATCAAACATACCAATCTATGTCCAAATCACAGACCTAAAGCAAAGTAAAAACAAACATACCAATCCATGTCCAAATCACAGACCTAAAGCAAAGTAAAAACAAACATACCAATCCATGTCCAAATCATAGACCTAAAGCAAAGTAAAAACAAACGTACCAATCCCTGACAAAATCACAGACCTAAAGCAAAGTAAAAACAAACATACCAATCCATGTCCAAATCGCAATCACAAAGCATAGAAAAAAAAAACGTACCAATCCCTGTCAAAATCACAGACCTAAAGCAAAGTAAAAACAAATGTACCAATCCATGTCAAAATCACAGACCTAAAGCAAAGTAAAAACAAACATACAAATCCATGTCCAAATCACAGACCTGAAGCAAAGTAAAAACAAACATACCATTCCATGTCCAAATCACAGACCTAAAGCAAAGTAAAAACAAACATACCAATCCATGTCCAAATCACAGACCTGAAGCAAAGTAAAAACAAACATACCAATCCATGTCCAAATCACAGACCTAAAGCAAAGTAAAAACAAACATACAAATCCATGTCCAAATCACAGACCTGAAGCAAAGTAAAAACAAACATACCAATCCATGTCCAAATCACAAACCTAAAGCAAAGTAAAAACAAACATACAAATCCATGTCCAAATCACAGACCTAAAGCAAAGTAAAAACAAACATACAAATCCATGTCCAAATCACATACCTAAAGCAAAGTAAAAACAAACATACAAATCCATGTCCAAATCACAGACCTGAAGCAAAGTAAAAACAAACATACCAATCCATGTCCAAATCACAGACCTAAAGCAAAGTAAAAACAAATGTACCAACCCATGTCCAAATCACAGACCTAAAGCAAAGTAAAAACAAATGTACCAATCCATGTCCAAATCACAGACCTAAAGCAAAGTAAAAACAAACATACAAATCCATGTCCAAATCACAGACCTAAAGCAAAGTAAAAACAAACAAACCAATCCATGTCCAAATCACAGACCTAAAGCAAAGTAAAAACAAACATACCAATCCATGTCCAAATCACAGACCTAAAGCAAAGTAAAAACAAACATACAAATCCATGTCCAAATCACAGACCTAAAGCAAAGTAAAAACAAACATACTAATCCATGTCTTATTCACAGACCTAAAGCAAAGTAAAAACAAACATACTAACCCATGTCTTATTCACAGACCTAAAGCAAAGTAAAAAAAACAAACATACTGATCCATGTCCAAATCACAATTACAAAGCTAAGTAAAAACAAACATACCAATCTATTTCCAATTCACAGACCTAAAGCGAAGTAAAAACAAACATACAAATCCATGTTCAAATCACAATTCCAAAGCAAAAAAACGAATTTTGAAACTGACAAATTGTGTTAAACACGTTCCACCAGGGAAATGAGACCAGGTGTGCCGAGAAGTTAAGTACTTCCTTTTTAGCTACCTATACCCGCCACGTGTGAGTAAAAAGAGGCGCAATATACAAGGAACCAAAAAGAGAATTGGGAAGTAAGTCGACAGCATTGTGTTAAACTTTCTATAGTTATGTGCAGAAGCATCAATGTGACATGACATTGTGTTTAAACACACAAATGGGAATATTGACGTCTGTATTCGGAATTCAAATTCTTTGCATGTTTTGCACCTATTTTTTACATCACCATTTTTCAGAATTTTACCATTCCTGTATGTAAAAGCTTTGTTTTCATATCGACTATAAAGACTGATACCCTGTAAGACCAGCGATACCCCTTCACGGAACGACTCAACAACGCCTTTAGTATATTTTTGTTTAGAGTGTGTCTGACTTTGTGTCTTATAAACTACGGTGGTATCGCCCGGCTTATTGGGTATGAGTCTTTAAAACGTAAATAAATACAAACTTAGTAAATTAAAACAAATGAAACAAAAACCTGCATACCCTCTTCATAATGATCATCTTTATATCACCTTGGATTATATCCCACAATAACACGTGTCCTCTTAGTTATAAACAATAGAGATTTTTCTTTTTGGATGTATCAATAATTTATATTGATAAATCCAACATGTAGTTTCACTCTTATCTTAGATCTGGCATATTCCTTAAAATGTCACAAGAAGTCCTATCTGGTATTATTAAATTGTATATCAAATTGACTCAAGTTCCATTATACAATTATAAATGTGAAATTATTTCATAAATTTTCTTTTAAAAAAAACTAAAAATAAAAAACATCTAAATCATGTTAAAATAAAGCATCATGTTAACTTTCGCTCATGTTAACATCTACTAAATTAAAGTTTGTGTGTTTGTGAAATGTTAAAATCCTAGCTTTAAAACTTCATGTAGCTTCCGAACACAAAATGAATCATGTCTTTTCTCTCTCCAAGTTAAAAAACAAAACACAAAAGGTACTAAAACAAAGATAATGCATCAGCTGGTTTGTATACCTTGAAAGTATTATGCTTATATGTAACAGAGCGACATCTGGAGGTATAGAATGGTAAAACAAGGAAAACCCCGAGCAATATTTTATGTTTTTGTGGTCCAGTAACTTAATTTGAACTGATGAAATGTTGTTTACCTTTATGTATCAAGAATGAATGAGTAAAGATCAAACAAAACATTAAATGTTTGATTTTTTGTCTGGACCAAACAAAACATTGTCTGGTCTGAACCTTAATCAAACAAAACATTGACTGGTATGAATACCTAGATCAAACAAAACATTGTCTGGTCTACACCTGAATCAAATAAAACATTGTCTGGTCTAAGCCTGGATCAAACAAAACATTGTCTGGTCTAAACCTGGATCAACCAAAACATTGTCTGGTCTAAACCTAGATGAAATAAAACATTGTCTGGTCTAAACCTGGATCAAACAAAACATTGACTGGTCTGAACCTGGATCAAACAAAACATTGATTGGTCTTAACCTGGATCAAACAAAACATTGTCTGGTCTGAACATCGATCAAACAAAACTTTCTCTGGTCTGAACATCGATCAAACAAAACATTGACTGGTCTGAACATCGATCAAACAAAACATTATCTGGTCTAAACCTGGATTAAACAAAACATTGTTTGGTCTAAACCTGGATCAAACCAAACATTGTTTAAACCTGAATCAAAGCAAAACATTGTCTGGTCTGAATCTGGATCAAACAAAACATTGACTGGTCTAAACCTGGATCAAACAAAATATTAATTGGTCTAAACCTGAAACAGAGCAAAACATTGTCTGGTCTAAACCTGGATCAAATAAAATATTGTCTAAACCTGGATCAAATTAAACATTGTCTGGTCTAAGCCTGGATCGAACAAAACATTGACTGGTCTAAACCTGGATCAAATAAAACATCGTTTGGTCTAAACCTGGATCAGCCAAAACATTGTCTGGTCTAAACCGGTATCAAACAAAACATTGTCTGGTCTAAACCTGGATCAAACAAAACATTGTCTGGTCTAAACCTGGATGAAATAAAACATTGTCTGGTCTAAACCTGGATCAAACAAAACATTGTCTGGTCTTAACCTGGATGAAATAAAACATTGTCTGGTCTAAACCTGGATCAAATAAAACATTGTCTGGTCTAAACCTGGATCAAACAAAATATTGTCTGGTCTAAACATTGATCAAATAAAACATTGTCTGGTCTTAATCGGTATCAAACAAAATATTGTCTGGTCTAAACATTGATCAAACAAAACATTGTCTGGTCTAAACCGGTATCAAACAAAACATTGTTTGGTATGAACCAGTGTCATAAAAGAAAGAAAATGATCTCTTACCGAATCGAATAAGATAAAAGTAACAACGTGTTTTTGTTATATGCTGGTAAATTGATGCTTTTGACTTTAAAATTTACATTGTTACATTTCATTTCGAATCGCTTGCATTATTTAACAACATGTCATCTATATTTTCATGTTGTATTTAAGTCAATGCCCCTCCACATGCTCTCTTAATACGCGTCTTTAAGCGCGTGTTTTCTGGTGAATGACTTTTTCTGAATCCTATCGAATTCCTGCATATAATATTAACTATAATGATTTACATTCTAATCGTATTAATGCGACACCTGGTGACAACATCGTGTAAAGCTAATTAATACCCGTGTAATTAGTCGTTTATATACGCTACATCAATAACTTAATCCCGTATAATAATACAGTCCTGCATTAATCAAACACGTACAGGAGCGTAGCTGAGCATGTTGGTAAAGTACGTACTGTAACATAATCCCGTCCTGTATATCAAACACGTTATACAGGGGCGTAGCTGAGCATGTTGGTAGAGTACGCATTGTAAACGTCAAAATTCACCAAAAGCGCGTTTTTCTAGGGGTATTGGGGGCAAGCCCCGCCGAGAAATTTTGAAAATATAACAAAAAATGTGCATTTTCCATGAATTTCGACCCTTATCTACAAGGAAAAAAGATTAAATCAGATAAATTTATCATATTTTTTTTCAAAAGCAAAGCATTTATATATTCGTCGATACTTTGTATTTTCTGAATTTTATGGTATTGTGACATATTTTATTCACATATCAGTGCCGTTAGTTGTAGAGGAGATAGTTGGTCTGGTAAATATGACGAGATCTAGATTTTGTTGAATTGTGAGATTTTCTTAGAAACCATTAGTACCATTTTAATGACCGAACCTGTAAAATGCACAAATAAATCGCTCAGTGGTATGGACAGAATCTACACGCTGACAAATGTAAAGATTCAAATAGAAAAACTGCTATACTATTTCTCTGTTTTCATTTTCTGAAAATAATGTACCAGAAATTACAGTAACCTACATTATGTGTATGTATTGCCTAGTGTGTGTGTGGCCTACAGTATGTGTATATATTGCCTAGTGTGTGTGTGGCCTACAGTATGTGTATGTATTGCCTAGTGTGTGTGTGGCCTACAGTATGTGCATGTATTGCCTAGTGTGTGTGTGGCCTACAGTATGTGTATGTATTGCCTAGTGTGTGTGACCTACAGTATGTGTATGTATTGCCTAGTGTGTGTGTGTGGCCTACAGTATGTGTATGTATTGCCTAGTGTGTGTGTGGCCTAGAGTATGTGTATGTATTGCCTAGTGTGTGTGTGGCCTACAGTATGTGTATGTATTGCCTAGAGTGTGTGTGGCCTACAGTATGTGTATGTATTGCCTAGTGTGTGTGTGTGACCTACAGTATGTGTATGTATTGCCTAGTGTGTGTGTGTGTGGCCTACAGTATGTGTATGTATTGCTTAGTGTGTGTGTGGCCTACAGTATGTGTATGTATTGCCTAGTGTGTGTGTGACCAACAGTATGTGTATGTATTGCCTAGTGTGTGTGTGGCCTACAGTATGTGTATGTATTGCCTAGTGTGTGTGTGTGGCCTACAGTATGTGTATGTATTGCCTAGTGTGTATGTGGCCTACAGTATGTGTATGTATTGCCTAGTGTGTGTGTGACCTACAGTATGCGTATGTATAACTTAGTGTGTGTGTGGCCTACAGTATGTGTATGTATTGCCTAGTGTGTGTGTGGCCTACAGTATGTGTATGTATTGCCTAGTGTGTGTGTGGCCTACAGTATATGTGTATGTATTGCCTAGTGTGTGTGTGGCCTACAGTATGTGTATGTATTGCCGTGTGTGTGTGGCCTGCAGTATGTGTATGTATTGCCTAGTGTGTGTGTGACCTACAGTATGTGTATGTATTGCCTAGTGTGTGTGTGACCTACAGTATGTGTATGTATTGCCTAGTGTGTGTGTGACCTACAGTATGTGTATGTATTGCCTATGGTGTGTGTGACCTACAGTATGTGTATGTATTGCCTAGTGTGTGTGTGGCCTACAGTATGTGTATGTATTGCCTAGTGTGTGTGTGGCCTACAGTATGTGTATGTATTGCCTAGTGTGTGTGTGGCCTAGAGTATGTGTATGTATTGCCTAGTGTGTGTGTGGCCTACAGTATGTGTATGTATTGCCTAGTGTGTGTGTGGCCTACAGTATATGTGTATGTATTGCCTAGTGTGTGTGTGGCCTACAGTATGTGTATGTATTGCCTAGTGTGTGTGTGACCTACAGTATGTGTATGTATTGCCTAGTGTGTGTGTGACCTACAGCATGTGTATGTATTGCCTAGTGTGTGTGTGACCTACAGTATGTGTATGTATTGCCTATGGTGTGTGTGACCTACAGTATGTGTATGTATTGCCTAGCCTAGTGTGTGTGGCCTACAGTATGTGTATGTATTGCCTAGTGTGTGTGTGGCCTACAGTATGTGTATGTATTGCCTAGTGTGTGTGTGGCCTACATTATGTGTATGTATTGCCTAGAGTGTGTGTGGCCTATAGTATGTGTATGTATTGCCGCGTGTGTGTGTGTGGCCTACAGTATGTGTATGTATTGCCTAGTGTGTGTGTGGCCTACAGTATGTGTATGTATTGCCTAGCGTGTGTGTGACCTACAGTATGTGTATGTATTGCCAAGAGTGCGTGTAGCCTATAGTATGTGTATGTATTGCCTAGTGTGTGTGACCTACAGTATGTGTATGTATTGCCTAGTGTGTGTGTGGTCTACAGGATGTGTATGTATCGCCTAGTGTGTGTGTGGCCTATAGTATGTGTATGTATTGCCTAGTGTGTGTGTGGCCTACAGTATGTGTATGTATTGCCTAGTGTGTGTGTGTGGCCTACAGTATGTGTATGTATTGCCGTGTGTGTGTGTGACCTACAGTATGTGTATGTATTGCCTAGTGGTGTGTGTGTCGTCTACAGTATGTGTATGTATCGCCTAGTGTGTGTGTGTGGCCTACAGTATGTGTATGTATTGCCTAGTGTGTGTATGACCTACAGTATGTGTATGTATTGCCTAGTGTGTGTGTGTGTGGTCTACAGTATGTGTATGTATCGCCTAGTGTGTGTGTGGCCTATAGTATGTGTATGTATTGCCTAGTGTGTGTGTGGCCTACAGTATGTGTATGTATTGCCTAGTGTGTGTGTGGCCTACAGTATGTGTATGTATCGCCTAGTGTGTGTGGCCTATCGTATGTGTATGTATTGCTGTGTGTGTGTGTGTGTGTGTGTGTGTGTGTGTGTGTGTGTGTGTGTGTGTGACCTACAGTATGTGTATGTATTGCCTAGTGTGTGTGTGACCTACAGTATGTGTATGTACATGTATTGTCTAGTGTGTGTGTGGCCTACAATATGTGTATGTATTGCCTAGTGTATGCGAGACCTACAGTATGTGTATATATTGTCGCGTGTGTGTGTGTGTGTGTGTGTGTGTGTGTGTCCTACAGTATGTGTATGTATTGCCTACGGCACGTACTTATGAAAAAATGAGGAAAAAATTAGCTGCTTCTGTGTAGGATCGATTGTATACTATTATTGAGTGGTAACATCTTTATACATGACTAAGAAGGGATAAACGACATTAAATGTTCATAAGAGACTGGTGTAACAGATGTTTTATCAAACGTGGTATAAATACTGTTAAAGTTGACATTTAAGATAGATTATCTCTCTCTCTCTCTCTCTCTCTCTCTCTCTCTCTCTCTCTCTCTCTCTCTCTCTCTCTCTCTCTCTCTCCAGTTCGCAAAACAATCGATATTTAAAAATAAAAGTCACGGGGTCCTTCGGCAGAGACCTTGTGTCACGAAAGGCGTGAAAAAAGCTCTGTACAATGCCCTAAACGCACAGAGACCTTGTGTCACGAAAGGCGTGAAAAAAGTCCCTGCGCAATGCCCTACACGCACAGAGACCTTGTGTCACGAAAGGCGTGAAAAAAGTCCCTGTACAATGCCCTACACGCACAGAGACCTTGTGTCACAAAAGGCGTGAAAAAAGTCCCTGCACAATTCCATACACGCACAGAGACCTTGTGTCACGAAAGGCGTAAAAAAGTCCCTGTGCAATGCCCTAAACGCACAGAGACGTTGTGTCACGAAAGGCGTGAAAAAAGTCCCTGTACAATGCCCTAAATGCACAGAGACCTTGTGTCACGAAAGGCGTAAAAAAGTCCCTGTACAATGCCCTAAACGCACATAAAGACCTTGTGTCACGAAACGCGTAAAAAAGTCCTTGTACAATGCCCTAAACGCACAGAGACCTTGTGTCACGAAACGCGTAAAAAAGTCCTTGTACAATGCCCTAAACGCACAGAGACCTTGTGTCACGAAACGCGTAAAAAAAGTCCCTGTACAATGCCCTAAACGCACAGAGACCTTGTGTCACGAAAGGCGTAAAAAGTCCCTGCACAATGCCCTAAACGCACAGAGACCTTGTGTCACGATAGGCGTAAAATAAGTCCCTGCACAATGCCCTAAACGCACAGAGACCTTGTGTCACGAAAGGCGTGAAAAAAATCCCTGTACAATGCCCTAAACACACAGAGAACTTGTGCCACGAAAGGCGTGAAAAAAAGTCCCTGTACAATGCCCTAAACGCACAGACCTTGTGTCACGAAAGGCGTGAAAAAATCCCTGTACAATGCCCTAAACACACAGAGAACTTGTGCCACGAAAGGCGTGAAAAAAGTCCCTGTACAATGCCCTAAACGCACAGACCTTGTGTCACGAAAGGCGTGAAAAAAGTCCTTGTACAATGCCCTAAACACACAGACCTTGTGTCACGAGAGGCGTGAAAAAAGTCCTTGTACAATGCCCTAAACGCACAGACCTTGTGTCACGAAAGGCGTGAAAAAATCCCTGTACAATGCCCTAAACACACAGAGACCTTGTATCACGAAAGGCGTAAAAAAGTCCTGTACAATGCCCTAAACGCACAGACCTTTTGTCACGAAAGGCGTGAAAAAAATCCCTGTACAATGCCCTAAACGCACAGAGACCTTGTGTCACGAAAAGCGTAAAAAAATCCCTGTACAATGCTCTAAACGCACAGAGACCTTGTGTCACTAAAGGCGTAAAAAAACTCCCTGCACAATGCCCTACACGCACAGAGACCTTGTGTCACGAAAGGCGTGAAAAAAGTCCTTGTACAATGCCCTAAACGCACAGACCTTGTGTCACAAAAGGCGTAAAAAAGTCCCTGCACAATGCCCTACACGCACAGAGACCTTGTGTCACGAAAGGCACGCACAGAGACCTTGTGTCACAAAAGGCGTAAAAAAGTCCTTGTACAATGCCCTAAACGCACAGAGACCTTGTGTCACAAAAGGCGTAAAAAAAGTCCCTGCACAATGCCCTACACGCACAGAGTCCTTGTGTCACGAAAGGCGTGAAAAAAGTCCTTGTACAATGCCCTAAACGCATAGAGACCTTGTGTCACAAAAGGCGTAAAAAAGTCCCTGCACAATGCCCTACACGCACAGAGACCTTGTGTCACGAAAGGCACTCACAGAGACCTTGTGTCACGAAAGGCGTAAAAAAAGTCCGTGCACAATGCCCTACACGCACAAAGACCTTGTGTCACAAAAGGCGTAAAAAAGTCCCTGCACAATGCCCTACACGCACAGAGACCTTGTGTCACGAAAGGCACGCACAGAGACCTTGTGTCACAAAAGGCGTAAAAAAGTCCCTGTACAATGCCCTAAACGCACAGAGACCTTGTGTCACAAAAGGCGTAAAAAAGTCCCTGCACAATGCCCTACACGCACAGAGACCTTGTGTCACGAAAGGCACTCACAGAGACCTTGTGTCACAAAAGGCGTAAAAAAAGTCCCTGTACAATGCCCTAAACGCACAGAGACCTTGTGTCACAAAAGGCGTAAAAAAAGTCCCTGCACAATGCCCTACACGCATAGAGACCTTGTGTCACGAAAGGCACGCACAGAGACCTTGTGTCACAAAAGGCGTAAAAAAGTCCCTGCACAATGCCCTACACGCACAGAGACGTTGTGTCACGAAAGGCGTAAAAAAAGTCCCTGCACAATACGCTAAACGCACAGAGACCTTGTGTCACGAAACGCGTAAAAAAGTCCGTGTACAATGCCCTACACGCACAGAGACCTTGTGTCACGAAAGGCGTAAAAAAAGTCCCTGCACAATGCCCTACACGCACAGAGACCTTGTGTCACGAAAGGCGTAAAAAAAGTCCCTGCACAATACGCTTAACGCACAGAGACTTTGTGTCACGAAACGCGTAAAAAAGTTCCTGTACAATGCCCTACACGCACAGAGACCTTGTGTCACGAAAGGCGTAAAAAAAGTCCCTGCACAATGCCCTACACGCACAGAGACCTTGTGTCACGAAAGGCGTAAAAAAAGTCCCTGCACAATACGCTTAACGCACAGAGACCTTGTGTCACGAAACGCGTAAAAAAGTTCCTGTACAATGCCCTAAACGCACAGAGACCATGTGTCACGATAGTCGTAAAAAAAGTCCCTGCACAATGCCCTAAATGCACTGCCATGATGTCTTAATACATATTAGTGAAGTATTCTTGACTGGGATGTAGAACCTCTGTCAATCAACTAATCAATCAGTCCGTCCGTCCGTCCGTCCGTCCTTCCGTCCGACAATCAATCAGTCTGTCCATTGGCCCGTCAATCAATCAATCAGTCCGTCCGTCGGCCCGTCAATCAACCAATCAATCAGTTAGTCCGTCGGCCCGTCAATTAATCAATCAGTCCGTCCGTCGGCCCGTCAATCAATCAATCAATCAATCAGTCCGTCCGTCGGCCCGTCAATCAACCAATCAATCAGTCCGTCCGTCGGCCCGTCAATCAATCAATCAATCAGTCCGTCCGTCGGCCCGTCAATCAATCAATCAATCAGTCCGTCCGTCGGCTCGTCAATCAATCAATCAATCAATCAATCAGTCCGTCCTCGGCCCGTCAATCAATCAATCAATCAGCCCGTCAGTAAATCAATCAATCAATCAATCCGTCTGTCAGTCCGACAATCAATCAATCGGTTCGTCCGGATTTTTTTTTTTTTTTTTTTTTTTTTTTTGAAAAACATAGTGTAGGTAATTTTTAGAGAAACCAAATTAAAAAAAAATTAAAAATCAGTTAAGTTAAAAAAGTAATAGTGCTTTTTTTAATTTTTTTTTTTTTTTTTTTTTTTTTTTTTTTTTTTTATTGTCTTCATTCCAATTGTTCATATAAGTTCAATACATGTATTACATATCCAGTTCTAAAGTGGGTACGTTGAAGAAAAACTGAGTGCTCCGATCAAGGAAGCATGTACAGAGGAAAGAGGAAGTAAGAGGAGGGATTTACAAAACAACAACAACAATAACAAAAACAGCATGGATGAACCGACAAGCTCGACGTCAACTGGACATGTGTTTTCTGACAATTTGACGCCAACTACGCCGCATGACGAATTAAACACGGAGGAAAATAATCAAGCTCCCTACCGTGAAGGCCGTAAAAGAAAACATTCAGATTGTTCTGGTCAGTCTCGCGTGAATACTGTCACCAGTGGTTCAGAAAGTGTGCATGTGATTTCTAGTGGTGATGTTGAATCGGTTTCAGAAAATACTCGAATTCAAGAGTTGACATCGAATTGGGCAGAAGGAACTCTCAATACACTGAATATAAAATCTAAATTAAATTCCCTGATACCAGCAAACAAAATGATTTCTACTTATCTGCCCCCGTCTAATCTGTTGACTTATATTTGGGGTATACCTGTTGAATTATCAAATTTTGTAGAAAATCTGGTACAAGAATGTATTGAAATGATAAATATAGATAGTACACCATTCAAACACATAGACATTGATGATATATCAGACCTAAGGAGTTCTTCTGTATACAGACTGATGTATGACTCGCCACCATCTGTAGCAGGACTGTCTAACCAGGCTAACTTAAGAAAACTAGATGTATGGAGACCAAGGGGAGAGAATCAAAGAAATAATGGTGACCATGTAAAATATTGGATCTATCAAAGGTAAGAAAGTGGGTATGCATTTTAGTTGTGGCATGCTAAAGAATCCTCCCCGAGCATGGTAGCACATGCTATGGAAGCTTATTTGGTAGAATGTCCGCTTTGTATGTGGGAGGTTGTGGGTTGAAACCCTGACCAAGTGTGACCAAGACTAGAAAAAGGGTAGTCCTGGTGTTGTGTGCAGGGTTCTTCAGAATAACCTTAAAGCCAATGCCCTGTGGCATGTTAAAGATACCTCCCTGCAAATTGCCCTGAGTGCACTGCAAATGTTAAAATTTCTACCACTTCACCTGCAGCTGGCAATGTCTTGATATAAGTGAAATATTCCCTGTACTGGGATGGGAAACCACTTCAATCAATCAATCTATGCAGTGCCCTGAGTGCACTGAAAAGGAAAAATCTGTCACTTTACCTATAGCTGGTGAAGTCTTGATATACCGATAAGTGAAATATTCTTGATTTTGACATATAAACCTGTTCATTTAATCTGCATTGATTATAATTCCTCATAACTTATGATAATCATTGGTGGAGAATCTGAGTTTAACTGTTGCCAGTTCCTTACACAGCTCTATCACTACAAAAGCTCTGGTCTGCAGACAGCAGATGAATTAGCCCCATGCTTTCCCTTAAAGTCACGATTGTGATCATACACACCGGTAATATATACCCAGGTATTTAAAATTGTAAAAAAAATTAACAAACACAATAACACAGAATCAGATATAATACTCCTACCATTTAATAATTATCGATATAGGCACACAATCAGTTTGTCTATCCTCCACCCTACAAGATATTCAACCCCCACACTAATACACTGAGACACAGGGGTCAGTCATTGAGAGACAAAAACGAATAAAACTTCTTGCATATTTGCATTTCATAAGTTCATAGGAGCCAATAATCCATCATCATACAAAGATATGAAATTTGATAGTACTGAACACGTCTATCAACTGAAAAAGGCATATTCTAGTAAGCTGAATTAGAAAGAGGTTTTTTTCAGACCAGAGAGAAATCAGAATCGTGAAAAGCTGTTTTCATATTCTATGTACACTCTCAGATATTTATACAACACCTTATAACAATGTGTTCCATTCAAGAAGAAGAGGACCCACTCACAGAGGACTTGTTTACAGATTTGTTTCAAACATTTTGTTCAATGTTTGGACTTTTTTCATTGTAGGTAGTATATTATCTATTCAGTGTTGTCCAACATTTAAAACATTTTTACATTTTAATTCACAAACTCCCTCAGAATTACTGTTCAAATTTAATTTTTGGAAATGTGTTTTTCATAGAACCTTATAAAAAGTAATCAAACTTGACTTCTTCCTTGAAGTCATGGAATTCAGTTTTCATCTGAAAAGTTGAGGAATTTGTGAAATGTCATGGAAAGGTGATTGAATTTGAAATACTTTATAAAAAAAAAACCTCTCTATTAGTCAGAACATCCCGTTATAACACAAATTCAGGGGAGAATTTGGTCTGATAATTATTACAATTGAAAGAACCAGTTAGCTCAAATGTGCCATATTACCTAATGTGAAAAGTCAAAACAAGGACCCTGGTATCAGAAGAATTATTTTGTTTGCATGATCAGTGATAGTCATTGTTCTATTATGGTAATTTGTCTCGGAAAATAGTGAAAATGTCTTGAGAAAATATTAAATGTTGACTGGCCCTGGGTGTATGGATCACATTTCTGTTTTGTACAATTGAAGGGGTTATGTCCCATTGTGAACACATAGGGAATCAGAGTAGTGGAAATCAGAAACCTTCTTGTTAACAAGTACCAGTGCTAGACTTCAGTATTTCATATACCGGTATAGCATCCATATTGTATGTAGTTTAAAATCTGTACAAATCTTGACTAGAATTTAAACTAAAAGTCATGTTGACTTGATTTGTAGTCACTAGACTCTCTAGAATAATGTCTATGTATATCATCTCTGTCTTAGATTAAAATATATTTCAAGAATTTTGGTATTAAATCTTTTATTATTTATGACAGTAAAGAGAGGAATGGGAAGACATTGAAAATTGGACAAACACTAGTCAAAGCTATACCAGATGTTATTTTTCCAAATTTTAAAGAGTCTAATGAGAACAGTATAAGTAAAAACAGGAATATCTTAGCAGTATGTAAGGTAAGAAGGGTGTGACACTGTAAAATAGTCTTAGTCTCTCTCTGTTACCACATAGTAGCTCAACCTGGTATAGTACTGGCTTGGTATGTGGGAGGCTGTTGGTTCCAACAACAACAAGGTCTTAACATGACTTGAAAATAGGTAGTGATTATTCTTCCGCCAAGCACTTGGAATTTAAAATTTTATGAAAGTCACAAGGTCCTTTGGAAGAGACCTTAAAAACCAGTGTCCCATATCATGGCAAGTTATAGAATCCTCCTTGCACATTGCCCTGAGTGTACTGCAAAGGTTCAAATTTCTGTAACTTCACCTCATGCACCTAGAGCTGGTGACGTCTCGATATTAATGAAACATTCTTGACGGGGGCATAAAACCCCATTCAATTAATATCTCTCTCTCTCTGTCTCTCTCTCAGTGTGTGTGTGTTAATTAACATATTATTAAACTTCTGTTTTGAAAAATGGACATATGTTATGGACTTGTCAGTAGGTTTCTGGAGGAACAGTTGTATTCCAAGCAATAGACAATGTCATCTCCTATAGGAACTTTTGAAATTAAGTATAAAGCTTCATGATCTTCTGCAATATTGCATGTAATTTCAATTTTTGATCTTACACAATAACTTTCTTAAACTAGTATACCCTTGAAAACTTAGTTTGAATCTTTAAATAATATATATCTGTGTATGGATGTATGCTGTAAAACCATTGCTGCTGCTGCTGATGATAATGATGATAACGATGTTAATGATGATGTTTTAGCTGCTTTTGAACCTGTCAGCTATTTAATTAAGTTATCAGGTCAAGCATGTTGTAAAAACTTGTAAAAGCACTTGCATAACTTGAAATTATGACTTCAAACTTTGAATAGTGATTTACAGTTATAAATATGTATATACTTGTTGCTAGTACTATAACTGATTACTAGAGAATTGTAGGTGATGGAGGAGAAATGGTGATGGTTAAATAATTAATAGTCATGTTTATAATTTTGTTGTTTTTAACTTGGTTTTTCTTGATTTTGTATTGAAGGTAGAAAACGAATTTGAAGAAACGCCGAAGCATGAATCTGTAAAAAGGGGAAAAACTATCCATGTAACAAGACACCTGACTGATGAACTACTAGGACAAAATGGAGGAGATTTGTTAGTTTATTTATCACAGTTACAGAGGGAGTCTTTGTTAGGAATAGTTGTACAAAAAACAAATGTAAGTCTATGATTATGTTCACATGTCAGAGACCAATAGCATTCAAAAACAAACATACCAATCCATGTCCAAATCACAACCCCAAAACAAACATACAAATCCATGTCCAAATCACAACCCCAAAACAAAGTAAAAACAAACATACAAATCCATGTCCAAATCACAACCCCAAAACAAAGTAAAAACAGACATACCAATCGATGTCCAAATCACAATCCCAAAACAAAGTAAAAACAAACATACCAATCCATGTCCAAATCACAACCCCAAAACAAAGTAAAAACAAACATACCGATCCTTGTCCAAATCACAATCCCAAAGCAAAGTAAAAACAAACATACCAATTCATGTCCAAATCACAATCCCAAAGCAAAGTAAAAACAAACATACCAATCCATGCCCAAATCACAACCCCAAAGCAAAGTAAAAACAAACATACCAATCCATGTCCAAATCACAATCCCAAAACAAAGTAAAAACAAACATACCAATCCATGTCCAAATCACAATGCCAAAGCAAATGAAACAAACGTACCAATCCATGTCCAAATCACAATCCCAAAGCAAAGTAAAAACAAACATACCAATCTATGTCCAAATCACAATCCCAAAGCAAAGTAAAAACAAACATACCAATCCATGTCCAAATCACAATCCCAAAGCAAAGTAAAAACAAACATACCAATCCATGTCCAAATCACAATGCCAAAGCAAAGTAAAACCAAACATACCAATCCATGTCCAAATCACAATCCCAAAGCAAAGTAAAAACAAACATACCAATCCATGTCCAAATCACAACCCCAAAGCAAAGTAAAAACAAACATACCAATCAATGTCAAAATCTCATTCCTAAAGTAAAAACTTTAAAACTATTGAAATAGGACTTGTATTGCATCTACATTCAGACTTGATTTAATGAAACTTGATACAAATGTAAAGCAACATGCAAGGATGTGTCATTAACAAGGTTAGGTCAAAGTCCAAGGTCACAAGGTCAAATCTTAGAATTTTTTGAAAGTCTTTTCTGTATCTCCTACATTTCAACATGAATTTTACAAAACCCAGTATAAATATAAATCAACATGTGTGGATGTGTTCTGACAGTGGTTAGTTAGATCAAAGCTCAAGGTCATATCTTAAAACTTTTTGTATGTATTTTGTATCTGCTCTTTATCTTACGGTGTCACAGAACTTGCACACATGTTAACCAATTATGATTCCATGTATGAGAAAGGTAAAACTGTGTGCATGACCGAGCTGCCAACTAACCCACAGCCCATGATGTGCCATGAAACATGTTTAGTCTTAATTTTCTTTTCTTATATAGGTGACATTTTCTCATATGAAGTGTACAGAGAATCAGATACAGAAGATCCAACAGAGACATAACACAGAACCATTGGACATTACTTACAGCAGAACATATAACATTCTTAAAAAAGAGGACAGGAAAGTTTTGATGCGAGCTTTTCTTACATTAAGTGTTATTCAGACTACTCCAGTTAGTGTTTTCCCTCCCAACTCTCAGTGAAAGTGAGGGGTATTACATCTGTCCGTCTTTCCATCTCAGTTTTATACATATCAATTCTCTAAAACTATGACAGCCTCAGTGGCTAAGTGGTCTGTCATTAGTGCAGGGGGTTGTAGGTTTGAACCTTGGCTGGATCATAAGACTTTAATATTTGAGATAATGCTTCTTCACCTGTGGCTTAGTATTATTAAGACAGGATATCTGGACTATTTCACCTACTGTTAGGATAATGTGACTGGAGCAATAGAATGCTTGGCTTAGGTCCACAGACTGTGAGCTAGCACCTTAAAGCTGTCCCGAGTGTTCACTAATAAAAGGCAGGCTGTAACACACATTCACATCTCATACATACATGAACTTGTTCTGAGATTGATCATTTGAAATTAATCAACTTGCTCTTGTTGCAAATTGATAAAAAAAAATGCTGATTCAACATTTCATCAACAAATCCAAAACTGAACCACAATTTTATCAAACTTGGTCCAAAGCATAAACGTATAACATGACTGATTCTAATTGGGTAACTAACTAAGGTGCAAGTGACATTGTAGTATTCTGACAATTTAGTAATTACATTATAATTGTCATGGTATGGATAATACTATAATTGTCATGGTGAGGATTATACATGCCAGAGTATTTTTTGTTATCATTATTGTTTGTTGTTGAACCAATATTAATATTAAAATATTATTATAATAATGCAAAAATGATGATATTATACTGTTATAAATAATAAATAAACGATTATATTAATGACTGTGCCGTAAATAGTAATTGGTTGTTTATGATCAAAGGGAGGTAATTCAAATCATATTATAACTCTGGGCTTGGCTTGAGTTACTAGTTTCTTCCACCTTCCTATGTTATAGATAAAGATTTCTGCTTTCTCATACATTTGACCAAAGGATTTAACCATTTCATCGGTGCTAGATTTCCCTATCTCGCCCTTGTTGCGACAGATCACATGAACAATCTCCCACATTAATTGGATCTCTCTGACTGTTAAATTTGTTTCTATGAAAAAATTGAGGGCATTCTGGATGAGACATGTCACTTACGGACACTAAAATGATGATGTCATAATCATTTTACACAAGAACATCAAAAATGACATCATTTTCAAAAGGCACAGATGGTGACATAAAAAACTGAACATATGATGCAAATATGTTTTTAGATTGCAAATGTGTGAGAAAAAGAATCCTACACCAGTTACAGTGTAAGACAGAGATATCTCAAACTCTGGGGAAAAAGCCGGGAATAGCACTCACTAAAGCTCGTTTTGGACAGAAAAATATTCATACACATTTGAGATATCTCTGTCTTACACTGTTACCAGTGTAAGATTCTACTGTAGGAACCACTGTGACTGTGACAGTGAAATTCTCTTTATATCCATAGAAAATCAAATAAAATTTGAATAAAGATTGATATTTTTCAAATTAATTTGATTTTCTATGGATATAAAGAGAATTTCACTGTCACAGTCACAGTGGTTCCTACAGTAATAATCTTCACCCTTTGTGTTTTCTACCACTGTTTATCTTTATCTACATGTTCAGACATGATGTCATTCTGTGGGGACATGACTTTGTCTTACCTCAAAATTTAAAATGCTTTTTTGCGTTTCAAATGTTTATTCTGGGAGATAAGAATAAATAACTTTGTTTTCTAACTATATGTAGAAACCAAAATCAGGTACATTTTATTTGATTAAAATATTTATTTTTATGTAAATATGTTAAATAACAAACAAAGATTTACAAAGATGGCATCGATGTCTCTGCTACTCATATTTGAAGCCAAAACTTGTCATCAGAATGGAAGAAAAAGAATCAATTGTGAGTTTATCTGTGTAGGGTAGGGAAATATCACCCTAGGGATTGATCTCGGCAAGCCACGTCTCTGAGTAAAATATTCAACCCTTTGGGTGAGATTGCCCTATTCTACATGGATATTCGTAATAGATTCTATTAATCTGTTCAATTATTTTGTTTATTTTGCTTTATTCAGTCATTGTACTTGCATTTGAGCAATAATATTTTTAAAGTTAGGAAACTTACTTAAAAACAAGTTATTAAATAGCAAATAATTGAATTTTGTATTTAGAACAGTAACAATGAAATAATATGCGTGTGTGTGTCTGTGCTATGTGTGTGTGTGTCTGTTATGTGTGTTTGTGCCATGTGTGTGTCTGTGATGTGTGTCTGTAATGTGTGTTTGTGTCTGTAATGTGTGTGTTTGTGCCATGTGTGTGTCTGTCATGTGGGTGTGTGTTTGTGGTCATGTGTGGATGTGTGTTTGTGTGTGTGAAAACAATGCATGGACTATCTCTTTTACTGTATTGTATGTCAGTAATCTGGTAGCAAAAAAAAACTTAATAAAAGCTAATGCTTGTTACAATATCAATTACTACATGTATTATATCATTTATGTTTGATACATACTTGTAAAATTATTCATTATATCCGCCTCTGTCTTTTACAATGTTTATTTGTCATAGGACACACACTTTAATAAAACAATTGAATTATAAACATATCATGGTTTTTCAAAAATATATATAAACATAGTCTATTATTAATCCGTAACATGACAGGAAGGCGGTGTGTCGCGTATAAAATTTAGATATGAGTATTGAAGGTCAGTGTCACGGATTGAGTTCAAAGGTAAAATAAGGACATAATGTAAAAATGCAAGTACTGTTATCCTCTCATGTTTGGTATGGATTTACAACAAGTAATAATGTTTAACATTTAAAACGGGTTTTTGTAATGCATTGCAACTTTCTGCAAAATTGTAGTTATTGTTTCTTGTATCTTGTATTCCATTTTCTTGTGGGTGTAACTAGTCCCACAGTTTCCAACTGCATAAAATAAATGCTCTGCATGAAATTTTACCTCCTCTTATTATTTCTGTTTACATTATAGTTATTCACGGGCGTATATTGCCCCGCTCAGTGGTGCTCTTGTTGGAATTACTATGTTACTAGCAAGGTTCCACATTATGTTCATACATTTACAATTTTGTTATCGGTGTGTTACCACATCTATCAATTAGATAAACACCACCAAATCATATGATTAAAATAAACATTGATCAAAAATAGTAAATTTCCATCTAATTAAGTTTTTCTCTTTTTTTCAATACCACACTAATGTGATCAAAAACATACTAATCCATGTCCGAATCACAATCCAGAAGCAAAGTAAAAATTTTGGAACTTTCAAGTTAGGTTAGACACGTGAACTTCTACCAGGGAAGTGAGGCCGGGTGCTCCGGAAGAGTAAGACCTAAAACTTATCAACAATACTGTGATGACGGAGTCATGAAATTTCATCTAAAGCACCTTTTGACCACCAGATTATGGAATGCATAAATTCAGTGAGATTATATTCTGACAATTTTATGTTCCTTTCTCCTAGAATATGGTAATTTTCAACACAGGGAACAGTTTCATCAGGAATCTTAAAATATTACCCTTGAATGAAACCTTATATTATTTTATACTAAGGGGGGTAACTCTTACAGATAACTAATTTTAATAACTAGTTTTAAAAGTAGAAGAACATGTGGTCATATAAAGTTCTGTGTCATTTAGACATTTGGTTGCCGACTGTCCAGATAGCTTGAAAATGTTGCAAAAGTAAACATTACAGAAGAAGATGAACAAGATGAACATTTTGTATTGTTTACTGGATATCATAAGAAGATGTCAGTCGTTTAGGTAAAGATGCTCAAAATTGTGCTGTAATAGATAGACAGTGCATGTAGTAGTACAGTCTGTGGTAAAACCTAGCTAAACAATTATATAGAGTCACTAGATGAAAATGACACGTGGTAAAACCTGGCTAAACAATTATATTGAGTCACTAGATGGAAATGATAGAGAAAAGCTAAAGTATCAAGCAAGTAACCGGGTATTTGGTGGAGGAACTAGATTGAAGTCAAATGGTGAATACTGTTTACCAGCGCATATTGCTGGAAAGGATGTGACCATCAAAACTGATGTTGTAGAATCAGATATACCTCTCCCAAGCCTTGAAGGACTGTCATGAAAAAGGCGAGTGTACAAATGGATCTGGAAAATGATACAACACCCATAATGGGAAGAGAGATAGCATTAAGTTTAACTACTTTAGGTCATTGTTGCATCCCAATAGACAAAATTGAGAGAATATCTGTAGAAGATGTATATGCAGTGAGGTTAGAAGGACAGTCCTGCAAAACTGCATCACACTCTGTTAAAGCTTCACCGCAAATTTGCTCATCTACCTAAAAAGGGCTAATAAGTTTACTAAAAGATGCTGCTATCTGGAAAAATGAATATGATGAAACTCTATCTGAGATTGAAGATAAGTGTAAACTGTGTAAAATTTATGCAAAAACCCTCCAAATCCGGTTATGTCCCTTCCTATGGTCTCTGAATTCAATGAGAAAGTTGCAATTGATCTGAAATATTTGAATGAAAAATAAATATTACACATGATTGATATGTGGTCAAGATTCACCATATCGATATTTATAAAAAGAAAAACGGTCACGTGATATAATTGATACAATGATGAAGCAATGGATCAAGCTCCAAAACAGCGCCCACTTCCTAGCTCCGTATGTCTGCAGCGGTCATAAAAGAGATACGAATGTTGGGCGCTGTTCGGAGCTTGACAATGGATAGATATCAATGGAGCTATCGGGGCCATTGTGACTGATAAAGAAGGAGAATTTATTTCTGGTGAAATGAGAGAAATTGCGTCATTGTAAATATAAGATGTGTGAGTATGTACCGCGGCAGGTATGAGCCCATTTAAGAATGGTCTATGTGGGAGTGTTCATGTTATTACTGACATGATGTTAACGAAGTAGAGTAGCACTGACAACCAGGTTTTAATGAGTTGGGCAAATATGGCTCGTAATTCACTTCAGATGTGAATAGTTTTCTGTAGTCATCAATTAGTATTTGGAACAAACCCTTACTAAGTATTTACCAAGTATTATGAAGGATGCTCTACCAGCGTTGGATAGAACAACTTACAGTGAAATATTTACTAAGCATCTCAATATGTTACATGTTACAAGAAAATCATTAATCCAGTCAGAATATGATGAGAGAATTAGGAGGACACTTAGAAACAAAGTCAGAGTATCGGAGCAAATATTTGAAAATGGAGACAGCATGTTTTTAAACGAAAAGGAACGTTGACTTAGCCCTGGTAGTTGTTTTCCAAGATGGAAAAGTAGTTTTTGTCAGACATTGGGATGTGTTTGTTTAAGTTTCTCCAAATAGACTCTGTAAAATCAAGGATCTTAATAATGAACAGGATAGAAAGAAAAGCAACACGGAAGACACTACCACAAATACTGGTGAGACAAACAATCAAGTCTTGACCCAGCAATGTAGATGGGGCAAGTGTGATGGTCGGAAGTAAAAAAGGTGTAGTTACGCAGGTTAAGGTTCTTAATCCTAGTGTTTTGTCAACTTATTGCATTGCTCATAGATTAGCTCTTAGTTGTGAAGGTGCTGCTGACAAGATTCCATATCTTGTTCAGTTTCAGGAGGTTTTAAATTCGGTCTACAAATATTTTCACAATTCACCAAAAAACCAGGCTAGATTGGAATCGATTCAAGCAGTTTTGCAGGTTCATTCTACTAAATTCAAGGAGGTATTTCATACTCGGTGGCTTAGTTTTGAGGTGGCAGTTCATGCTGTTGTGTTGAATTATCAGGCACCTCTCTCTGTGTTTTTAGAGGAAAGTTTATTCAAGCCTTTGGCTACTTTTAAGTTCTTGTACTGTTGTCACTTTTTATCGGATGTACTGAAACAACTTTGTATTTAATGCAAGTTGTTTCAGAAGACTGACATATTTTCGGAGGTAAACCCCATGTTGCATTCAACAGTTTTAATATTGCAGAGGTTAAAGGATGGCAGGTCAGGATTAGCCCCGAAGGGGTTTCTAGATGTCATTCCGTCCGAGACAGTTGTTGATTCTTCAGGGCTAACTACATTTGAGTTTGGTGGCCATACCGTCAAGGATAATGTCAAACAGAGGCAGGAGGCTGTATCAGTTTGTCAGCAGTTTGTGTCCAGTGTTACAGTAAATTTGCAGGATAGGTTTTGTGATACAGGGGACGCTAAGGTTATGACTGCATTGACGGGTATTTTTGACCCTACAATGATTGCTAGTGAAGTTGGAGTCTCACCTGATGACATGGAAACTATCACTTCATACTTAAAATCAGTGTCAGATAAAGAGTCTGATTTAGGTAATGAAGTGATAGGATTCCATGAATACATCAGAGGAATCAGTTGTTCCAGGTTTGTTAGTAAAGTTAGGGATGTGGCTCAGGTTGCAATTAAATAAACAGCTATCCAGTTGTTGGCATGTTGGCTAAACGTCTACTGGTTCTACCTGTATCCACAGTTGATTGTGAGAGAGGATTCTCCAAACAGAATTTAATAAAGACCGACCTAAGAAATAGTTTAAATATAAAGTCGCTGGAAAACTTGATGAGGATAGCTATAGAAGGACCACCATCAAGTACCGACTTCAATTTTGAAAAGGCATTTGATATATAGGCTTTCAAGAAACCAAGGCGTATTCTACATAGTTTAGTGCTGCTTGTTAAATAAATTCATTAGATTATTCATATTACATCAGCTGGATCTGTATATTTGGAACTATTAGTGACTGTTATTGTTTAGTGTTTAAACATTAGTGACTCATGATTAAATTAATCATATTCTGTTTAGTATTGGATCTTATAGTATGATGCAAGTTTCAAAAGGAAAAGATACTCATTGCTTTACAATAGTGGAACTGCACATCAAAAAAGATATTTGCATCTTAATGTTAGTGTGTATGTGATTTACATGTGGATATTTTGTCTTATTTCTTTATAAATAACAAAATACATTTTCATGTGTCATGTTTTATTTTAGAGAAGCCCATTTTTTAAAAGCATGGTTAGCGCAAGCATGAATTCCTTAACCTAACCTTGCTTAGAAAACCAGGCTATATTACTTCATTTCAGGAAAAGACACTCAAGTGATTTACAATATTGGAACTGCACAGTTGTATGCTAAAGTTCATCTAATCAGAAGTACCTGAAATAAAATGTACAAACAGCTCAAATGCTTGGAAAATGCAGTATTTTACACCATGATTTAAAAAAATTTCCGGGGGAGCATGTCCCTGGACACCCCTAGATTGTTCCCTCACTGCGCTCGGTCACATTTGCGACACAAAATTTTGACCCAGTGTGAGCCCTCGGAATGATTTGTTGTCACGTGGATGATATTTTGCATGTAGGTAATAATGATTTTGAGACTATCAGAACAATTAAAGCAGAGATTTTTAGCAGGTAGAGTAAAGGAAAAGAATATTTTGGTATTTAGAATTTAATATTATAGAAAATAGTAACAGGGTAACTGTGGATTCCATTTCATTACACATGGTAATGAGGGGTCACGTGAGATGACGCATGTGTGTCCAGTTCAGTACGCTAGTGTCCATTAAATGATAAAGATGTGTTTCGATAGTTAAGAAAAATCTATGAATATACATTTATATACGTTGGGATATACATTTATATACGTTAGGAATCTAGTTGTTTATATTGTTTCATGTTTTATAACATTTAGTTTATCACTAGGAATTAATTTAAAATACATGTAGTGACATTTCGAACATTTACCCGCTGGAAGTTAACAAAGTGCAATCACTTTTCCAGTTTGGGTACATAAAGTACAGGACCCAAGTGTCGAAAGTGCAATATAATCATATATCGGATTAAAACTACCAGTGAGATATAATTATGTCGTCACACAATGAATGTGACAACATATTTGAAAAAATGAACACTGTGCCGCAAACGGCAAACAATGCATGTGTCGATGAGAGCGACCATGTTGACAAGATGGATGTGAATGATTCGGCACAACCTGGTCCATCAGGTGAAGACACACCACGTTAACACAAGATATGTTGCAACTTATTTTACAAACGCAGAAGCAGCTGGCACAGACAATGCAAACTTTAAATAAGGTGGGTGCAAAACTGTGGATCAATCCCAATATGTTGAAAAACATTAAACATAATATAGATATAGCTCTTGTTTATTCAACCAAATATAGCTTCTGTATTATGTACCTGCAACCATGACCATCAGGAGCTATTTAGAATTTTGTCGATACATATCATGATACATCAATCTTATTGGAAGCAAAAACACTTCAGAAATGGGTTCAAAGGTCAAGGTCAAAACACTTCAGAAATGGGTTCAAAGGTCAAGGTCACAGATACAACCGAATAATGAAATGGTAAATTATCTTAAAAACTAGAAACTTTTTATATAGGCATGTAATCTAAAATATTGTAAGGTCAAGGTCACAAATACAATGGAATATTTAAATGGTTAATTAACTAAAAACATTCACTTTTTGTATACTAGAATATTGTAGGTATTGGTCTAACGGTCATTTTGATATGTGAATGAAGGTTATGTTCAAAGGTCAAGGTCACAGATGCAAATGAGTACTGAAATGGTTAATTATATTGAAAACTATAAATATTTTGTATTGGCACGTATATTAGAACTGTAGGTATTCACTTTACAGTCATTTTGATAAATTTATGTAGGTCATAGGTTGAGAGGTCATAGGTTGAAAGGTCAAGGTCACAGATACAAACGAATACTGAAATAGTATATTATCTCACAAACTATAACAATTTATTATTAATTAGCAAACTATTTTTGTATATTGGAGCACCTGGTCTCCTTTCCCTGGTGGAAGATCACGTGTTTAAACTTTTTCAGCTTAAAAGTTTTAACTTTGCTTTAGGGTTGTGGTTTGGTATGTTTGTTTTGGTTTAAATAACGAGAGTAATTAATAAAAGGTCTCGCAGTACAAACTAGTTCAATGAAAGATAATTTAGTATTCCATTTTAATATACATGGTAACATGGGGTCACGTGAGATGGCAGTTCAGTTCGATATGCTAGTGTCCATTGAATGAAGAAGTCGTTTTACGATAGGTAATAAAATTATTTGGATTTTTAACGGATTTAGGAATTTTCTAGCCACATTTCATACATACAAGATAAAAATGTTGATCTGTCTTATATGTTACAATTTAAATGCATAGCACAGAAAATGTCGACAGTCAACGAGAGTGATAATATATTTGATAAAATAAATTATACACCACAATTGGCAAACAAAAATGCAGCTGACGGCTCAATTGTGAAAATTTACAACCTGTTCCTTGCCTATCACGAGATGGATTATCATCTGAGAAAATGTTGCAATTATTATTAAAAACTGGCACAGACATTACACGACATTAAGGTAAGTGATAGTTGTAGTAAAACAGTTAATACGACAACACCAGAAAAACGACCATGTGAGAAAAATTAACTGTAACATGTAAGTAAAAAGTTGCGCGAATTGAAACAGGAAGTGCTTACTCTTGTAAAGCACCGGCCTTATTTCCCTGGTAGAAGTTCTTGTGTCTAACCTAACTTGTCAGTTTCAAAGTTTTTATTTTGCTTCTGGATTATGATTTGAACATGGATTAGTATGTTTGTTTCTAATTTTACCTAAACAACGTGAGATTGAGACGAGACGTGGCTTATCAGTGCTGAGAAGCCACTTCATTGTGTCAGACAATTTTTGCTTACAATTTTTTTGGGACTTTAATTCTTTGGATTTTTACGTATTCAGTGACATTATTAAATATGGGAATATTTTCTACCGTATTTAATGTTTAGTGTTAGTAATATTTTCCATGCCTTACATAGTAGTGTTTTGATGGCGACCAAATCTCGGAAGGCCTCTAGTCTATTGTAACATCAACATAGTTTAGTGTTAGTAATAATTTCCATGCCTTACATAGTAGTGTTTTGATGGCGACCAAATCTCGGAAGGCCTCAAGTCTATTGTAACAACAACATCAAGGTTATGGCTTCATCTTCCAATGCAGGTCAACGTAGCTCTGCCCATTGGAATATTACGGTTACGGTATTTACCGACCTCTTCCGTGTAGTGTTTGCGTGAAGGTGCGCTTTTAATGCGTAGGAGATAAAGACAGAATCAAGAAAGTGTTTAACAACTGGGCATGCGTAGTCTGTGATGAGAGACCATGCTGGCAAATAAACGTAGCTAACTTGACTGACGGTTGTTGTTTTATGAGCTTATATGTCTCCCGTCCCCGAGACAACACTACATTCCGCACTCCTTGTACACTCCACTACGAACCCGTTAAATCTCACGATTTACTAAACTTATAAACTGAATATTTGGTCAGAATGTGTAAATATGTTATATTTTTAATATGTATACTTTAGGGGTGTAACGATACGACAAAGCTAAATTTCGATATACTGTA
Organism: Anadara kagoshimensis; assembly: GCA_021292105.1. NCBI lineage: Eukaryota > Metazoa > Mollusca > Bivalvia > Arcoida > Arcidae > Anadara > Anadara kagoshimensis. Next base: position 257,675 of record CM037869.1, read on the forward strand.
ATACGGGATAAGTATATTGCAATAAGTATCACGATGTATTGTTTTCAACTAATTCTGATAAAATATGAGCTTATATTTCGTCCGGGAGAATACATATATGACACAGCAAAAACCTACTTTCAGATGCTTCCGTTCTATTAATGAAAAACTTATTTATCCAAACAGTCACCAAAAAGTCGAGAAAGACTCCACAATCTGACAGATTCTGTCATGTGTTTTAAGTTTGTTTACATCCAGTGTTCGAAATTTACGCCAGTCCGTCGACCCGACGCCGATAAATTACATTTAGGACCGAGGTCATTTCTAACATACCAGTCCTGCTGACTGACAATTATTTAGACAACCCTTCATTATAAATAAAGCACAATTTACAAAACTAAAATTAAAGAATTAAAACCCGTGTCACAGTCGTATGACTTGTAAAATTAAAGCGAGAATAATAGCTTCATAATTAGTGATCTCAGCATGAACGTACCGTTTACATTTCCATTTTGGGAACGAGGTTATATATATTTACCTTCAAAGTCGTTTATGCGTTTGCATCTCATGTAAAAAATTATACACTAAAGAAAGCGTCAGTGTGATACAGAATAACGTTATGTCAGCCTAGCCGTACGGTGAACATGTGTAGATTTCTCGACGGGGTTAAACCGCCAGAACCCAAAAAAAAGAAAAACTGATGAAGAAAAGAGGGAAACGCAGAAACAATATGATCAAACTAAACGAGTAAGGCAGTACAATTCTAAGTGGGAATCTGAATTCTCGTGGTTATTGTATGACCAGAAGGGGAAAATGTTTTGTAGAACATGCCGAGCTATATTTGGACCACTTGGGAAAAACCCCTCTGCATCAAATGCAGCAGTGCCAGAAATGTATAAGCGGTATGCTGGCGGACCTTTTGTAAGTGGGACCCAAAATTTAAAACACAGCACTTTATTAGATCATGAAAAATCTAATGGTCATAAAACGGCTCTGGGTTTTATGGAAAAACGTACAGCCAAGCCAGGCACAAGTTCTGCTGAAAAAGCTCTAGCATCTTTGAACAAGGAAGTGTTTCAGAAATTGGACAAACTTTTTTGAATGGCTCATGCCATTGCAAAACATTCTAGGCCATTTAGTGATATGATCTGGATGTCAGAATTGGAACACATATTAGGTGTTGACTTGGGAAAAACGTACAATAACGATAAATCTTGCAGAAAATTCATAAACTCTATTGCCGAAACAGAAAGACTTGGTGTTGATGAAATGTTTAAATCTGCAAACTTTTTGACAGTTCTTTCGGATGGGTCAGTGGATGTATCTGTCAGAGAGAATGAAATTGTTTATGGTCGCTTATCTAACAAAGGGAAAATTAATATTGTATTTTTAGGAGTTGTATCCGTTCCTCGTGCTGATGCAAATGGAATATTTAATGCCATTCTAAAAGCCTTAAATACGACATTTTTCAACTCGAACGAGAATGAAATTTATTCAAAAATTGTGGCATATGGTAGTGATGGAGCTTCAGTTAATACAGGAGAACAGAATGGGGTTATTGCCAAGTTACGCCAAAAAATGCCAGCTGGAAACACAGTTGTTATTGTGCATTGTTTAGTTCATCGTCTTGAACTAGCTTACAAGAAAGCATTCAAAGCTATTAAACTTTATGATAAAGTTATCAGTTTATTGAGCAACTTGTATTCATTTTATCATAAAAGTGCATTACAGAGAAGCAATTTGAAAACTGCTTTCCATGCTATGATCATGAATATGTCCAGGGATATATGTTACCCGACAAGAATTGGTGGAACCAGATGGCTAGGCCACACTCTTTTAGCATTAGAAAAACTCTGGAGAGCATACCCAGCTTTTGTAATGCATCTTGGACAGGTAAAATTGAATATCTGACTTAGTAATTTTTACTTTTCTCAATTTCTCTGTAAAATCATACACATGATTCTCATGCTTTGTTTTCTTTACTTTAAGTAGGTAAAATTAATCAGGATCAATTGATGTTACAATGTAATAATAAAAATAATAACTCAAGTAATCCATATGCTAATTTATTAACTAGTTTAACCACACCACTGAAACTTAAGTTCAGTGCACGTCATGACTTTAAAGCTACTGGGCTTAATTCTTGTGTTTTTATTCGTGTTTACTTTTCCTGTTTGTGACTTGGCTTTGGCTTTCAAACTCATTTCTAAGTGTGCTTTTTCAGGTGCATTTAAACACCATTGTCATAGATAAACAGAGCAGAATATATAAATAATTAAAACATAAAAATGTTTTTCAGGTTAGTGAATCTAGAGAGCCCAGTAACAGTGCTGTGAAACCTAAAGCTGTTTGCATGCTAAAATTATTGAAGTCGAGAGCTGTGATTGTGTTTGGCCATTTCCTCCAAGACCTCTTAGCTGTTTTGTCCAAAGTATCAAAGGTTCTACAAGAAAGAGATAGCAGTATATATGAGAGCCACCACATCATCCACACTGCTGAATTGACCATCAAAAAGTATGCTGACAGGTGTGTTTTATATTGAAGTACTTAAATTTCACCATAAAGAAAATGCAGGTACTAAATGCAGTAGTGGAATACTAATAACATATAATTTGTATATACTGTTATGTAATGATTTATCCGTGATTTTCTTTCAATTTATACCTCTCCTGGATGTCTACTAATTGAGGTTTCAGTTCTCAGTATTTTAACTTTATGTACTCTAAATTCACATACAGTGGCTGATCATGAAAGGAAAGTAAATTAAAATTAAGAAGAGACATTTCTAAAAACATTTTAAAGATGTCCCTTTATTATAATTTTTTAAACTTTTATTTGTTCACATAGGAATGGCTACTTCTTAAATGGAGTGGTTGACTGCAACAGTTTTAAGGGAACAGAACTTACTGGTAGTCTAGATATGTTTAATGAAACAAGAAATAAGGCAGTTGATAATCTGCTGCTCTGTCTGCAAGATAGATTTAAAGATATAAGTGATGGATTGCTTAATGCAACCAAGGTTGCAGATTTGTCTACATGGCCAGTTACATTGGACAGCATGAATGGTATAAAAAGGCCTGTTCAATTTTTAACCAGTTTCAGTTTTCTCTTGGTTTTTAATTTTGTTTTGCATGAGATGGAGTTGAATCTATTGCATTCTTCATTACTGTTTGTTGCAGTTTGTATTTTGTTACAGTGTTTAAAGTTATTTCATGAATTTGTTTTATATATAGAATGAGTTAATTTGTGTATATTCAGTATGTATCATTTTGAATGTTTATTTTGAAAGTCACCTTTCAAAACATCTCACTAGAGAAAGATGTGTCTGATTATCTAATGGTCTCCTCTGGACACTACTTGCACTTCTTTAAATAATGTTCCTTAATAAGCTATCAACACAACTCATGTGACGTCCAAACTTTGAAGTTGTGACTTTACAGCCAGCAGTTTTAATATTAGTCATAATATCATTTGTCTTTATTCATGTTTTCTTTTTGTGTTATAAATAGTGTATAGTATACATTTGTGTTTCAAACTCATTTCTAAAACCTAAGTGTGCTTTTTCAGATGCTTTTAACTTATTTGACATTGTATTTTATGGTGTACCCTGTATTATATACTTCCAGATTATGGTGACCAGTTTATCCAAGAGGTGGTAACACATTTTCAGTCCACTCTCCTTGAACAGAAAATAAGTTTGAGTTGTATTGACAGTGAATGGACCAGTCTTAAATCTGCCATCTATAAAGAGTATGTATTTACCATTATGTTTTAGAAAGGTTTTTCTTGATAAATGTTTTGCAGATTCATTCCGCATCTTGAACAATACATTAAACACCCATTTTGAGTGCTGGAGCCTGGAAGCAGCTTTTCTGAAATAATTTGTCTGTACTTTTTATGGTGCCCAACTCTATACTTGGTACTTTTTATCCCTTTATTATCACTAGCTGCAGTAGAATCCAAAATAATAAAATAGATATAAGTGAAATAACATGTGTATATTTATAATTCTATCATCTACAGGTTTATTGTAGATACTTCATGATCATCTTCACTATAGAAGTATTAGCACTAACATGATCTAATTCAAATCATTTTCATTTTCAGTCATGAAAGGGTGGATCAGCTTAACTGGGAACTCATCAATAAACAGTATGGTTCCAAACATGCCAACATACTGGCTGTTATTGACTTGATACTGACTCTTCCTGCAAGTAGTGCTGAATGTGAGCGGGGCTTCAGTAACATGAAAATTATAAAATCTTCATACAGAAACAGGTTGTCTGACAGTTCTCTTTCTGACTTGATGGCAGTGCAGTTGTTGTCTCATGATATTTGTCACTTTGATCCTCAGTCAGCAATCCACCACTGGAACTCTGCCTCTGTGAGATGTAGAAGACCAAATTTCTGGGTGACAATACTACAGACAATTTAACTTTAGACTCTGAACTTGATGTTCAGCTTGATAAGGATGAAGATAGTGATCTTGAAGACAAAATAGATTCAGACCATGATGATGTAGACTATGATTCAGCTGTAGACTCTGCACCTGAACTTGAAGATGTCTGTAGTGACATTGATTGAATTTCTTTTATGTTGATTGTATATTACCAGAAAATGTGAATTCTGATTTCTGAATGAAGGGAAATTAAACACAGATTTGTAAATGTCTTTGTTGGGTTTTATTTAGGTTAGGTCTTTGTTAGATCTTAATTGTCCTGTTTTTTTGCAGGGCCAGCAATTTGTGACAAGGACTGACAACTTTTGAAAGTTGCTGGTCCTTCTGTCCACCTGAATTTTTGAGTTAGAGGGAAACACTGTTTACATCATGTCACGATTATGTTCCTTAAAATTCATTATTCATGTTATTAAAAGTTGCAGAGTTGGTAACGACTATTAAATTAAAATTATATGTTGTCTGTGGCATTGACCTTTTCGAAAACATGACAGGGGAGATACCCCCATGAACGAAAACGAGGGGGGGGGGTAGAATACTAGTCAACTCGTTCCCACTAACTTTTGCCAACTTGTTCCACTTTTTATCAGGTCAGGTTTAAGTTCAAATTAAGCTATAATAGCTAAATAGAGCGATAATAGCCTTTTAAGGACACGAAACAAAGCAACTTCCGTGATTTAACACCCGGTATATACTCTTGGGAAGTTGCATTATGATACTTGTTTAAAATCACCATTTACATTTCAAGTGCACCGTTGGTGATACCCAACACATCGTTATAATCAATATCGTCATTACTTTTTTATTTCAAACACTAGATCAACAAAACTTTCGTTAAACATTAACCACGTCTCAATGAATCCGCCATGTTCAGTAACCTGGATGTAGGGCCACTTACAGCATCAAAAATCTACAATAGGACAAAATGGGACACTTATAATGATGCATGCGATTTTTTGTAGTTTCTTCCAGGCGCCAGATGGAATACACCAAAGAAGATGGAAAAAAGTCACAGACCCTACATAAAACAGGGGGGCGTATTAAAAAGGTACCTGTATAAAATATATGAACTATTTTTAATCATACCAAGTGATGACTTTTCTGTGGCATCCTCCAGTACAATGACAACTTCCTTATAAAATCATTTGGTTCTCCTTCGTATGGTGTCATTCCATTTTTTGGTCAAAATATCGGCCTCCTCTGTCCTTCCAAGATTACATATCTCTCTTATTTGTGCAAGAATAATGTTTAAATGTCTTCTTTTGTTCTGTCTGGTAGTTTGTTAAAATTGGATCTGTCCATTGGTGTTATGAATGAGTTTTTCACCTTTGCCAGGGTATTTTCCTTCAATAATATCCTATATTAACATATTTAATTACGGCATCAGTTATCAGCAATATTTCAGTATGATATCATATATTAACAACTAAGGTATACTCCCTCATGCAAAGTACCCCTTGGCTAAATTTACTTTGGTCCTTTGGGTATCTTTTCAACATCTTGAAAACAATTTTGGTTGCATAAGTTTGGTCCATTAAGCACTACTGATGAGGAAACGTATTCCAAAATGGCCGTCTAATGCTGTAAAATTAAAACTGGTATACTTAATACGTAATATGATAAAGAAAATGATCCTATATTACAAGAATAAGTTTGCAATTATACAGTTAGCTCCCAATCCAAAAATAATTATAACTAAATATATTTAAACTTTTAGTTTATTTTGTGTTTTGGCATTATTAAAATATATCTTGTACTATTATGTTTATGATATTAATTAAAAATATTTGTTAAAACTGGTATAATTTTCTTGATAAATGTCATTTAAAAACATTTTTTATTTTTACTTTTTCAATGATTTGAAAAAATATTAAAAATTAACTTGATTATTTCCCTTTGTAAATAATACGCGTCACATTAAAATGGACTCTATCCATATAAATTCATATATATTTTTTAATTCCACTTCATTTTAGATCAGTAAAGGATGTTGGGATGCAGACAGCATCAACGGATTCCAATAATAACAGCCACACAATCACTGTTACTGCAGATATACATTTTGGTACATCTGCATCGCTGTTGGGTCTGAGTTCCCATCACCGAAATACGTGAAAAGAAAAGGGAAAAATAACTTCAACGAAATAGAAACAGACACATCACATGAGGGGGCTTCCAAACGAAAATCTTCAAGATTAAAAAAAGAAGAAAATCTAGTGATTCACTAGAGTTTAAATGTGGACAATGTGGCACAATATACGAGTCTAGATAAGTGAAACCATCCACATGGATTGGTTGTTCTGAAGGAAATTATGCATTTACTGTCTACAATATAAAAAATTACGACACCTGTATCATTTGCTATCTCGGTAAAATGCAGTCTGGTGAACAAGTGTGTTAGTATATGCCAAGTATTAAAATGAAATTGTTTTGCAATATAGAAGCGTGTATCATGCAAAGGGTTATTTGCAGGAAGTTAGTTGTCATATAATCACTCTTGATGAAAGTCACATTGTGCAGTAATGAAAACAATATCCTGACTGACTTAATAAACATCTCCAATCAAACAGCAGATGATAAAGGTTTGGTGAATCATTGCTATAGTTCTAATAATTTCTAGTGTCCTTTATATGTATTAAACAAATACTGGTCATTAAAACATTTTAACAAAGGGGTGAATACATTGGTGTTCCTTAAATAGGAAGGATTTACAGTAACAAATATTGAAAAAAACCACAATTGTCCTTTGTTCTTCAAATAACAGTTTATTAAACATTAAGTTTCAGTAAGACTTTAAAAATGTCCCACAAAAATAATATAAAAATTCGATAATTTCGTAAAAACAGTTGATACACCTTTTTACATAATATAACACTAAATTAAATGTGCCACCGTAGGAAAAATGTCAATTTCAAACATCCTTCAACAGAGGTGCCAACTTTTTTACCAACTCGTTCCAACTTTTTTACCAAATTCCTCAAAAAAATTTCGCTATTTTATGATTTTAATAAACTTTGTTGTATTTTTATTTATGATAATTCAAGAGATTTTTGTGTTACATCTTATTGGTTCCATCCGCGATATTACAGATTGTATTTAAACGGACAATTTTCCTTTATTTTAAATTATTATTTAAGTCTGATAACTGGATAATGCACGATTATTAACAAGAATAGAGATAAATGATATTCTTGTATTATTTATCTTTTTATTTGTTAATTAATTAAATTATTTAAACGTATCCTTTATTTGGGAAATAACTCTTTACTTCATGCTTTAAAAACAATGGAATGCGATTAAAACAAGAGGCCAATTGGCATTAACGCTCACCTGTGACCTTGACATTTGAATCCATTAGCTTTATTCATATATCACAATGATCATTAGGTCAATATTCTAATATACAAGAGGCCAATGAGCCTTAACGCTCAACTGAGGCCGAGAACATATCTCATGCAGAGGTTCAATAGTCACTGACATTAATTAAAGAGAAGTCCAGATTTTCAGCAGTAAGAGCCAATTATATGCAAGGGTTTTACATATTTATTATAGCTTTTCCTAAGAATGCTACATATAACATATTTAAAGTCTAGCTACAATACATTATTTTTAAACAGCTAAAGAATCTATATATCAAATTGAACATTAGGCCAATACCTACAATATTCTAACATGCATGTCTATATAAATTGTTTATAGTTTTTGGGACCATAAACAATTTTAGTATTTGTTTGCACCTGTAACCTTGGCCCTCATCTATATATCAAAATGATCGCTAAGCCAATGCCTACAATATTCAAATATACATGTATATGCAAGGATCTCCTTTATATCGACTATTTGAAAGAGCTGAATAAAGGTCAAAGTATGAGTGTTAGGATAGAGGATCTTTTGAAACAAGGAAAGTATTATACGCGACGTGGATATCATAATTGATAAAATTCCGTCATCTAAAAGTTTAACTGAAAAAAGGACTGTGCTAATTCAAAGTCTTAATTTACTTATTAGTAAAAGTTCGAGGTCAAACTTTTTCGAAGAAGAGAGTAGTTATTGTGATAGAATAAATTTCTATGAACATGTTTAGACAGTTGACTAATTAACTATTCCTTAACTAGTTTATATGGTTTCTTACAGACACATTACCCAATATTAGATTTTCCACTTTTTATTTCTTTGTTCCGGATTTCCTGGAAATGTGACTTTTAATAGCTATGTCTCAGATGTATTGTGTTATGTAAATCAGATATAACGCGGCTAGTATTTTGATAGCGTTGTTTGTTTTTGAATTTGTTTTTAGCGTCAGTAGCGCAAGATGACCACTGGATAGTCCGGGTCGATATTCCGATTAAAAGTTAGTGAAAATAAAGTAAATATGTATGTTGTATTTTAATTATTTAAATTTGAGCTGAATTCCAATTTATAATTATTATATTGAAACAACTTGTGATTGGACCTCATATGAAGTGATAGTGGAGAACCCAGATTTAGATATGTGCCAGAAATTTGAAGAATGCAAATCACAAGCAGATAAACTGGATAAAATGAATTATCCTGCACAAATACTATCTATCGCTGGATAATATAAAGAATAATCCAAAGCTAATGAAGTACTACATAGGTCTTCCGGATTATAGTTTGTTTGGTTTTTTTAAGGATTTTTGCACTCTAATTATCTGAACATAACAGGATGAATATGATGTTATTCTGTTGGTCATCTCCAGGTTGTTCGTAAACAAGTACCATACATAAACCCTGGCACTAAACATATCGCTGAGCACACATCACAACATCAACATCTGCTCCAGGTTATAATAAAGCTGGTATTTTATAATCACCACGTTTTGAGTTGTTTCATTACAAGAAGCACAAAGGATAGCACCGCCCTTATCAAACGCATATTACCAAGAGATTTTCTCCATACTCTGCTGCAAAATCACAACAGAATAGCAAGGTAATCTTAGACAGGAGACAAAAAAGTACCACAGAAGGACCCCCAAGTAGAAATGAAGATAAATTGAACAATTGTGAACGTATAACTAACAATGACAAACAATGTAAGTATTGAACACTGTGACATTATTATACCCCAGATAATTTCATGGGTGGTAAACTTGCAGATTTAATGCCTTCGTGACAGTCACTAATTGCACTCGTGGATGTTGTTCAGGGTTATCGGATTGAATTTACACAAACTCCTGTGCAAATTTCAAGACCAAAACCTATTATGCTTTATCTAAAGAATGTACCTTCATTGACTTGGAAATTCCCCGGATGTACATTTTTCAAGCATCTCCTCGGAATTCCGAGGATATATTTGGAAAATCCTAGGAAATTTTGTTTTCATGAAATTGTTCGTGGATTTTCCGAGTATACATTAGAATCCTTGGAAAATCCCTTAGAAATGCCAGACTTTAACAAAATATTACTTGGAAAATATACAAATAACACAGAAAAAATTAGAACAATTTTGTTTCGGAAAATTGTAGAACTTGAACAAAATATAACTAGGAAATTAAAAATAAAAATTATAGCAGAAATGTTATAATTTTCATGTTAGTGTTTATTTTCAGACTGATGGAATAAAAATGGAAATCAATGGTAAAACGAGGAAAACCTGCAACACTGAAAATAAATGGCAAAACAACAAAGAAACCTGTACTACTGGAACTAAAAAGGAAAACATCAACGAATCCCTGCACCATTGGAAAGAAATGGCGAAAAGAACGAGGAAAACCTGCAACACTGAAAAAAAACATCGCAAAAACAACAGTCAGATGGAAGTGTATATAGCTGGTATGTTGGTTTTAGGTAGTGTTGTGGTCAGTTAGCAATTAGCCCATTGTGTACCCCTTTGTGTGGTAGCAGTACACATCATACCCCTGATAATTAGCAGTAATACCTGTATACAGACATGTAGAGTATACCTTTAGGCCATGTGGTCAGTTCTGATTTGGGACACTGACAGTGTACATGTGTTTTTTTCAAACACCTTTTTGTTTAGATGATTTGTATTGAAAGTGTATTGTTCAGTAGATATATTGCATAAGTGCATATTGTGCTGTGTGCAGGGGAGTGGACTTCTGAGGTAAGTACACATTAATGGCTAATTGCGAGCATGACTATGTTCCTGAATATTCAAGTTTTGAAAAGCATTTTAGAATTTTCACCTGTTTCTTTCCGTAGATTGATTAGACTATTATCACTATATATCAACAACTTGACATTCGATAATGTTTTTTTTTATATTTTTGTAGGTCCTTTTATGTACCATTGAAGCTTGGACCATTTGCTTGGACCTTTTACGTACCATTTAAGTATGGACCATTATGGTAGCAATTTGTGACAGTGATGTATATTTGTGTAATGGACAGTAGTAGTCAGTAGTGAACAGTAGTGGACTGTAATATTCATATTGAACCGTTTTGCACTAGACAGAAGTGCATGTAGTGTCAGACTTGTATATACTATTGTGTATAATGATGTAAATAAATTTGTATATAATATAAATACGCATTCCATCTTTTGTGTGATAGCCAGCAAGCCATCTTGGCGACAATGTCGAGTCTTGTATTAGGCCCCCTAATACTTCAAACCACCCAAGAACTTGAAAACTCAAAATGATTACAACGAGAACCTGCTTGCTTCTACCAATTTTTAAAAAGTTTGTTGTCAATGAGTTTACACTCAATACACTTCCAAGTTAGAAGCTATACAGCACAAGATAAACGACTGTTACAGTATCAGAATTGCTGTTGCCAATTATGATTATATATATTATCTTAGCAAGATGTATTTGAACTGATCAAGAAAGCAAAGTGTGATGCTTCTTACATCACTTCACCAGAAAAACAAGTTGTGTTAAAGTGCCATGATTATATTGAAACAACTTGTGATTGGGCCTCATATGAAGTGATGGTGGATAACCTAGATTTAGATGATATTTGTCAAAAATTTGGAAAATACAAATCAAAAGCAGATAAACTGGATAAAATGAATTTTTCTGCACAAATACTATCGCTGGATAATATAAAGGATAATCCAAAACTGATGAAGTACTACATTGGTCTTTCGAATTGTATTGTTTTGTGTTTTTTTTATAGTTTTTTTTTTTTTTTTTTTTTTTTTTTTGCACTTATTATTTAAAATCTAAGGCAGTGTGTAAAGTATGCCTTTGGTCAACGGACAATGCAAAACAGTTATAATGAGAACAAAGGAATGGGTAAAAAACCAAGTGATCAAAGGGGAACAACACTTGAACAGGAATTATTCATGGTGCTCGTTAGATTGAAATTTGGTTTGCCTTCAACGGATATAGCAATTCGTTTTGGAGTACTAGTATCTGACGCTACGTTTTCAAGTATATTTACAGCGTGTGTGAGTGACTTTACTCTATTGAATTAGACAAAAATTAACAAACTGCCACCAACTGATTATTTTGAGTACTCCTATAAAAATTGTGATTGATTGTACAGAACTGTTTTCAGAAACGCCATCATCATTAAATGCACACAACCAGTTTCATTCAAATTATAAACATCATTCAACTAAAAAAGTTACAGTTGGAAGAAATTCTGGTGAAGCAATTACATATATCTCGAGTATGTTTGGAGGAAGTGTTTCCGATAAGTTTATTACAAGTTATTCATCAGATTTTAGCAAGGAATGCTTCCTGGTGAAATGGTTAAGACAGATAGGGGTTTACTACAGAAGAAAACTTGCAATTCCTATATTCAAACACAAGGACAAAACTCGATTTATTAAAGCAGAAACTCAAAAAAACCAAGAAAATATCAGAAGCCAGAATTCATATTATTAAAGCTATGAGAAAAATAAAGCAATTTCATCTGTTTGTGACAGGACTATATATATAATATATATAGTTAATTAATTAAGTATTAATTAAATTAGTTTAAGTAATGTGGTGTCATGTAAATTTGTCTTTATTATGTCATGTCTAATGTGTATGTCTGTCTTTTGATTCCTTACATTCTACACTTTGGTACACCTGCCTGACCATGACTTGGTATGACCCGGTCTATATCTTGACCTTTCCTATTCACTCCTGTGTAGTGGACTTCCTTCTTTCTTAACTGTTTTCTGATTAGCTGCCATTTTTAAGAAACCTAGTGGACACACTTGCTTGAATGCATGTGCAGGGTCCTGGGTTTAGGTGCCACTCCTTATTTGATTGCCACAGAGGACACATCTATAATTCTGAACAACTGTATCAACATTTTACTTACTTCTGGTAAGTCAGTTTCATTATCTTTAATTTGGTTTATATGGTTCTATAGTTTTTCTGGGTTTTCTTTAGATTTTGTATTTCCGTTTTCTGCATTAACTTATTAATACATTTAAAAGTAAATAAAAAGAATGAATGAAAAAGGAAGAGAGAATTGAAACTAAAATACACAACACATATATTTCAAATTCGGTAAAATTATTATTAAAATGGGTATTTTTGTAATTTTAAAGAAAAAGGATTAAAAGATATTTTTTGTATGAAAATGGTATTTAAAAGCCTATGCTTTCAGAAGTGTATTATTTATATTTAGATTGGACCATAATATCTGGGAATAGCTCCATAACAAGGTCACCTTAATCCCATAGATGAGGTATAAAAAAGGCAAACAACATTGACCTGTCCGCTTGACCTTTCATTTAAATATTATCACGGACTAAGTATATCTATGTATAGGGAGCACAGTTGTTTATTTTGTATACATCATGCGATATACTCACCTCATAGAGTACACCTGTGCTTTGTGCATGTATTAACTTGGATCTTAACGCTACCCATGTATTGGTTGGACCCTCCTATATGAATATTCCTAATGAAAGGTCAAACGGACAGGTCAATGTTGTTTACCTGTATATAACATTATTATTGTTATTACTATTATTTTTTCCTTATATAAGTTATTTTGGAATACTTTTGAAAAGACGAGAGTAAATTTGAAAATATAAAGCGTATCTGAATTCGTTCAGAGCTTTTAGTATTTTCCATCCAAAACCATTTAGGTATTTTTCTATATTCATTTCTTATAATTCATGTTTTTATAATAAATATCACATTTTGTTTGTTAAAAGTATTTTATAGGAAAATTTGGGTAAAAGTGCAATTTGATTATCTCCCTTGAATTATTATGTTTTATGTATTGAATTGTAATGTTTGGTTGTGTACCATGTATTGATACCTGTATTTAATTTACAGGGTTTAATTGTTTATCACTGAATAAATCCTATATCGCACCACAAACCAACGTCTTTAAATTATTTAGGAGAGCTGAGATGGTTACATGTTAAAAAATGAAGTGACATTGTCACAAATCAATGTATAAAAGAAAATACGTTCAAAGCCTGTGGATATCTTGTAAATTTTTAGGATACTTTTTTAAATGTGCAAGTTAATTTTTTTTCTATATCAGACTTCAGCAGCTACGTGTGTATTAAAAATTTAGTTATCACTTGGGTCATTCCAAATAAAGTATGTTCAACTTGTCATTGAGTCAAATTCTAATGCCTACCATAATGTTTTTGTGAATCTTACATACAAAACTGATTAATCATAAATGATGATTGTGTTGTACATATAGTTATGAATGTACAGTAAATGGTACATTGTGCAGACTGTATAGAGGAACATATCTATTTTTTTAATAACACTCATTTTCATTTTTTTTTCTATGTAATGAAATTCTTAAGACCAAAAAGTCAGTTTCGACTACAATAAATAGAGCGGAGGACTGTACATAAACAATATCATGATTTGTCAGATTCAAGAAACGTGATGGATGAATATGATGAGCTTTTAGATCAACGGTGTTCTATCGATCCCACGTGCACTCAATAGTTTAAACTGTTTAATTTCGACCAAATCGATGAGAAAAGTCTGCCGAAGTCTTTATATAGTACAAAGCCGTCTTATCTATACTTAAGATTATAATGCAGGCTAAGACAAGTGATATATAATTGGTGTTGTAATTGATATAACATATTACTATGTGTTAAGACTTTTATGTACAGCACAACTGATCACTACAATATGGTGTAACAGAAACAAAACACTCTCATCTTAAAAGTGTCAAATTCTTTTAGAAAAAAATAAACACCTGTAAGTTAGTAAATAACTTTTGCAATGAATTTAGTTTATAATTAGTTTATAAGTTGTGTATTAATAGTATTTTCTCAAATAACAGTTTACATGTATATATAAATTTTCTTTTCTGTATAAGTTTCATTTTTAGCTTTAAAACAAAGAATAATATATTTCAAAACGTAAAGAATAATATTGTCCAAAAAGTAAAGAATAATATTGTCCAAAATATAAGGTAAGATTCTTTTTTATTTTATATAGGGACAGATGTAGAAGTAACAGCAACGAAACAGGACAGAATACTTACAACAAATTCAGATGAAGCATCAAGTGGCAATCGGAAGATAGATGTCATAGAAGATAGTAATAGCAGTTCTCACAATGAACAGCTAATAAATATCAAAATGAAACTTCAGGTGAAAGACAACCATGACTGACCGGGACCAAGAAAATAAAATAGATATTAATAGCTCGGATTCCACGGTGTTCCGTCAGAATTGGACAAGAGTAGTTCTGATGGTAAGGCAGAAATACAGTAACAACAAGGCAGGAAATAAAAGAAATCAAAAGCTAAAAAGCCAAGCCTGTCAAAACATTAAGCTTTAAAAACAGATTGACTCGCCGGCTTCACTCCTTAAAGTGGTAAAAAAACTTTAATTTAAAAGAAGCCAAATTATCACAGCTTCGAAGAAATCTTCACTACCAGAAAGTTGAGGCATTACTGACTAGCAACGGATTAAAACGATGTAATGTGCCTGCTGATGGTAACTGTTTTTTTCAACTCTGTTCTGTTGCAATTAAGTTCGTCGCAAACAGTTGATCAGTTAAGAGCAGACGTTTGTATTTATATAGAAGATAATAAGGAATATTTTTCCAAATAATTTATGCAAGAACTTAGAAAATGGTTGTTGGAGTGTTGTGTAGCCGATGCAGTGCCACTTTCAGTAGCAAATATTACAAAAAGAAAAATCATTATTTTGTCAAGCCGGAGAATTCATCCAGTTGAGGATGTAATTCCTGACTTTGTAGATGAATGTGCAGATAAGCCAATCAAACTAGCTTACTTGGCTATACCTGGTGTTGACCATTATGACAGCTGTATAAGTATTAGCTCAAAAACAGCTCAGAGAATAGAAGTACATCTGAAGTAGAGAAACACAACAAGCTACATGTATGCAAAATACTCCAAGAAAACAACAAATTTCAACAAGCACACAAAATCGACAGAATACTCCAAGAAAACAACTAATTCCAACAAGCACACAAACTAGACAGGATACAAATTATAACAACAGACTCACAAACTTAAAAAAATACAGCAAGGGAAAAAGAACTAAGTATCCAGATTACTCCACGGAAACAAGCAGTGTATGTTACACCAATAAAAAAAATATACAAGAAAAAGGAAAGCGAACCCAGAAAAATGAAACAGAAATGTCACAAAACAACTAAGGCTTAGCGGTAAAGCATACACAAGCACACAAGAGGCCCATGGGCCTTAACGCTCACCTGAGGCTAAGTACATATCTTATGCAGAGGTTCAATGGTCAATTTCAGTATCCTTTCCCATCTGTGACCTTATTTCAGTATTCTTTTGCATTTGTGATCTTGACCTTTGAACCCATGACATTAAACTATATATCAGAATGATCGTTAAATCAAAACCTACAATATTCAAATATACATGTCTATACAATAAGTTAATAGTTTTCGAGATAATTAACCATTTTGGTACACTTTCGCATGTGTGACCTTGACCTTTGAACCCATGACCTTAATCTATATATAAAAATGATTGTTAAATCAATTCCTACAATACTGTAATATACATGTCTATACAAAAAGCTTATAGTTTTTTTTAGATAATTAACCATTTCAGTATTCTTTCGCATCTGTGACCTTGACCTTTGAACCCATGACATTAATCTATATATCAAAATGATCGTTAAATCAAAACCAACAATATTCGAAGATACATGTCTATACAAAAAGTTTATATTTTTCGAGATAATTAACCATTTATGTATTGATTTGAATCTGTGACCTTGACCTTTGAACCCATGACCTTAATCTACATATCAAAATGATCGTTAAATCAATTCCTACAATATTGTAATATACATGTTTATACAAAAAGTTAATAGTTTTCTAGATAATTAACCATTTTGGTACACTTTCGCATCTGTGACCTTGACCTTTGAACCCATGACCTTAATCTATATATAAAAATGATCGTTAAATCAATTCCTACAATATTGTAATATATATGTCTATACAAAAAGTTTATAGTTTTCGAGATAATTAACCATTTCGGTATTGTTTTGCATCTGTGACCTTAACCTTTGAACCATGACCAAAATGACCATTATGCCATTGCCTACCATATTCTAATATATATGCCTATACAAAAAGTTAATAGTTTTGCAGATAATCAACTATAACCTTAATAGTTGTGCATCCTTGACCATGACCTTTGAACTCATGACCTTGATCTATGTATCGAAATGATCGTCGTGTCAATACCTACAATTAACTGTAAATCCCATGCCATTATCACCTGAAATATTTAAAAAATAGCATTTTTTATCAAAGGTCAAAAACAGGAACATGACCTTGACCTTTGACATCTTTTGGAAGAAAATAGCAAGACAAGATCAACAGTGAAAACTCCATGCAATTATCTTCAGCCGTTATTGAGTTATAACAATAAATGTCTCATTTTCAAAATTACATAATTTTACGCAAAAACGCGTAACCTATTTTTCGTTCAATTTTCATGAAAAACACAATTTTAATGTTCCCAGGTATGCTGAATCTAAATATCTAATCAAAATTTGCCTGCACCTTTTGGTTTCAGAGAAGAAGATTTTTTTGTCTTTTTAGTAATGGCGGCCATCTTGTTGGGCGTGGCCAAACCCCGAACACAATTTTTAAAGGCTGTTACCCAGGCATGATAATCGCCAAGTTTCATCAAATTTGCCCCAGTAGTTTTGGAGGAGAAGATTAAAATGTAAAGTTTACACACGATGGACGACGGACGGTGATAGATTGCAATAGCTCATCTGAGCCTTTGGCTCAGGTGAGCTAAACATATTGGCTGTTCTAAATGCAAATTTAAGTGTACATCACACATACGCGAGGAGCACCGACAGTCAATATTCCATTCTTACTTCGTATGAAAGACAAAAAGACTGTTGCCTAATCATTCAACTTAACATACAGATATATAGATGACGTTCTGTCTCTTAACAATCCTAAATTTGGAGACTATGTAAATGTCATCTATCCTAGTGGGCTTGAAATAAAAGACACGACCGATTCCTCAAGTTCTGCTTCATATTTAGACTTATACCTGAATTATGACGCACACAAAAGGCTACATTTGAAACTTTATGACAAACGTGATGACTTCAATTTTTTTTATTGTCAACTTGCATTTTTTATGCAGTAATATACCTGCTTATGGTGTATTTGTTTCCCAATTATAATAACAAGGACATGCTAAAGTGAAGCATCACTAGTTTCATTTTGCATTCAAAATGGAGGAAGGAGGCTTTATAAAAAGTGCAACATATACAATAATTGCAACAAAGATTGAATTCACAAAAAATAACCATATTGTATGGCATTCACGATCAGATGGCAAAGTATACAGCAATTCTAATTTAATATTTGGGTATTTGTAATAAATAAAGCTCAAGTAGGGGTGATTATATACATATGGTGATACACTACTTATACTTGTCCATGTTTATTAACACTCTGCCATCAGAAGGTGGACCACTTATACACCGACACATGTTCAGTCAAAGTCCGAGAACGAAATGAATATGAAACTATAAGACATTAAACACATCCAAGACAATTTTGGACTTAGACGTCATATTTATCTACAATATTGTGATGACGGCCATAAAACTTTTTAAGGGTCTTAATTAGCCTTGGCCTGCCACGATATCCTTGTGTCAACAATTTATTTGTAAGCAGCCTGCTTCGTTGTACAAGTTCCCGTAGTTGGAACAAGCTCTGTCGTAGCATATCAACTGTAGAACAAATACACCATAAACAGGAGAAGCGGGTATATTGCTGCACAAAAAAAGAATGTTGACAATAGAAAAATTGAAGTCATAAAGCTTTAAATGTAACCTTTCTTCAATGTCATAATTCGGGTATAAATCCAAAGATGAAGCAGAATTCGAAGAACAGGAGGTAGAAGAATATGCAAGCACTGTTTCGTTTGACGTTTCAGTGCACCAGCAGATGATTGAAATGTCCAGAAGCAAGTAAGTAATCGATGGTTTGTAACTACTCAATTTACATTTAACGTTATATTTATACAAGAGTGATTTTCATTAATAATTTTCATTGAAAATCACTATTCTCAACGAAACCCTGTGTTTGTTTACAAGTATCGTTCAGTTGTCCGTTGAGGTGGAATTTTGTAAATTTATTTTTACGGAAAAATCTCCCTTGCTATGTTCTATATTATTTGTCTCAGTCCCGTTTGCCAGTCTAGCTTTTATTACCTAACATTCATGGCCGCTGCTGGGTCATTTTGCGAAAAAAAAACAAATCGTTAGAAGAACTTTTAGGAAGGCATTGATTCATCAATCTAAATTACATAGAAATGCTACGGACACCAAGAATTTCTGCCGGAAACCGGTATGCAGAAGTGTTAGAAGCTATGCAAGGCAAGAAAGTCCCTGTGTCGGTGTCGTCTGCCGATCACGCCTCTCCTAACATGCCGCCAAAAATGTATTACCTGTATTAATATTATTTTTGTTTCAGCAGGATGTCAGTCTAAACTAACTGGTCATTCCTTTCGTCCGGGGGGGTGTACTTGGTCATTCCATGCAGGATTGCCCCCACAAGTTATTCAACATATTGGTATTTGGAAAAGCGATGCTTATCGCCGGTATATCGAGACTGGGTTAGCTACTAAGACACTTGCTATGCATCAATTTGGTGCATCCGTACCATTAGGTTAAAGTTACGTTTTCTTTGTTATCAAGTTTAGCTTTTTCTCGCTACATGTACTAAATTTTCTTTAATATATCTTTCCCACTTTTTGCACTCATTAAACTTACCTACATTCCTCCTACCCCCCCCCCCTTTGTTTTCTTTTTTGGGGGTCTGGGGTTTATGTTTATATTTAGGCAGTTAGCTATTATGCATTGCTTCAGTTTTTATGTATGTGTTTAATGTTAATTGCAATAAATCATTCTTGCACCCAGTGCCTAATTATTGTTGTATGTAGTAAACGCGTTTGTAGACGACATACATTAGGCAGCGTTCATGAAAAAGAACATGAAGTGGTCAAGCTATTCAGTAACGGCGATTTTATACAAAAATATTTTTGAACAGGCACATTTTTCACTGTCATATTTTGCTTGCTATTTAAATTGCTTTCCAACATTATATAATAACAATTCCAATGATAATGTTATTACTTGTCTATAACTTTATATCCATGTTTTTTCTTTATGTAACCTGGAACACATGAACAAGTTGCTACAATTCTTTTTTTGTAATTTAAGTACCACGGTTAAAACACGTACTCGATTGTATTGAAACGAAAATTATAAAGTGATTAGACCTCAAAAGACAACTTATAAACAATTAAACATAAAAAAATAGTAACTGGCCAACATTCAAAGTTCAGAACAAGGTAAAAAGTCTGGGGCTTTTGTGTGTCCCCGGGGGCAAGGGTCAAAATATGTGACATCTCTTGACATTTCAGGACAGATGGCATGAGGTGGTGGTTTATCCCTAAATAATTCCGTGAAATTTTTGTGCTCAACTTTGAAATATAAAAAAATGTACACATTTAACATATGTTGTATACTTGGTCTATTGTCAGCCATATCAGATGTATTATTTACCATTCAACATCAAAATATAATCAATACAATCCACTTTAGTGAACAGAAAAGACTCTCATATGTTCTCTTTATTATTTTTTCTTTCAGACATCTATCAAAGTTAAAGTCTTCGATAAAGGAGATGTAGAAGCATAAACTCTGAGGTCTGGCTCCCAGATGAACAAGTGTCTGGTGGCTGTTGCAGATCAGACAGGAACAATGCCCTTGACAGTTTGGCATAAAGAGATAGAAGACATTGTTGTAGGAGAATCCTATGATATAATCAATGTATCTATCAGAGTGTTTGGGAGAAAAAGTTTAACAACATGTCCGGATACAGTAAAAGCAAAGATCAGCGATATTGGTCACTGCCTGTACCAACCAACTGGCAATACTGCAGTAGAAAAGGAGATTGAGCTGAATTCAGTATCATGCACATCAATACATTCATGCATTGCATGTCACAAACATGTAGGACAATTCAACAAGGAGGCACCTTTTGTTAAGTGCGGCATGAAAATGAAAACTAGCAAAATTAACACTGTTTAAATGCATGATTGTGTCCGGAAAAGACAGATACACTATTAGTGACGCTACAATAAAAACCTGTGAAGAGCTTAGTCACATAAATGATGCAGATGAACTTGAAAATTACTTACTTGGAAAGTCTGCAATTAAAGTGTCGGTTTGTGAATTTGTTATCACCAAAATTTTGAAATTCAGTAGATATTATCCCATCTGGCTATATTCCCCCCTTCCTTCCCCACAACAAAGTGCGGGGGGGGGGGTGGTAAGGGGGTGTCACGATCCGATCATAGCAAACCGTGATATATTGCGATAGAGGAATAGTATATTGCAATACGTACCACTATATATTTTGCCTTCAAAATCTTTAAGTATGTTTCTATATTTGTCATGATTGAACTTGCAGAATTTTCTATAATTACATTGTATTTTGTACTATGTCTTGTAAATGCCTTTGTCACAGATACATTGTCATTATATAAAACAGGTAAATATGAATTCGGTTTTGTACCTGTCTGTTATAGAAAATATAAGAAAATCTAGATTAAACAACTGATGTAAAATATCGATACAGAGCAATCATATGGTGGTACAATATGAATTTTATGAATATCGCTATATACCGGTATATTGTGACACCCCTAGCGGGTATCCTGGAATCACCTTGTTTGCCTGTGTCTGTGCGTCCAAAGACACAATTTTGTCCAAAGTTTAATTCAACAATGTATGGTCCGATTTTTCTAAAACTCTGCACAGAGGAACCTGTGCACCTGCAATGATCAGAATGATTGTTTGTGTTTTGAAGATTATCTGCCATTTCTAGACTTACAATCTTTCACATTTTTAATTTGGCCTCATAAATTTGTCTGGAGGTTTATTTAATAATTTGATCCCTTTTTTGCAAACTATGTACATGTGTTAGGCATCATAAAAATCTGTGCACCTGCAATTATCATTTCAATTGGATGTATTTGAATTTGAAACAATTACAATTTAGCTGTACATAGTTTGTTCGCACGTTTAGTTCATTATGTATGATCCAATTTCTCTGAAAGTATGCACAGACAGACAACGCGATAGAGCAAAATGCATTACACAACATTTGGTCTGGTAAACGAGCCTTTTTACCAGATTGGCTGGCATATTACCAGACCAAATATTTGATAGTTTTCAGTGTTCATGTTACAGCTTTGATAGTTTTCAGTGTTCATGTTACAATTTTGATAGTTTTTAGTGTTTATGTTACAACATTGATAGTTTTTAAATGCCTGTGTTACAAAACCTATATAATATGGCCTTGTCCGTTTGTCTGTACATTAACATTTTCCTTGTCCCAGCCATATCAACAGGTTTTTGTGTCTCATTCAATTTTTTGCGTTATTTGAGATATAGATCTTTATTGACTAAAGGCCTCAGGCCCATATCACAATAAGTTACAATCAATGGCGGTATATAAATGACAAAATGTGAATAATACGTAATATTTTCAAACTAACTAAATATATTTTACATAGACCTTTTTCTTAATGCATAATATATATACATAGTTAAATTTCTTACAACAGTAATATTTTTTGACGACATAAGAATAATAAATTTTTGATATGTAGGGTTTTTTAAATATTTTAAAGTAATGTATTTATGTCGTATATTATTGTAGGCATTGCAAATAAGTACAAAATGGTACTCGTCTTCTATACATTTTAAATTACAAAATCTATCCTCCCTTTTTATACCCATATACCTACCCTTTTCAATTGCCAAATTAGAAGAACCTACCCTAAAAAGTGCTAGTGTGTGTCTAAATTTACTTATTTGAATTGCATTAACATAAACTTCTATTTCTAAAATATTTTTAAAATACTTGTATGTTCTTAACTTTGGTTGACTACTTATATCGCTGTACCATTGTTGTAGATATATATCTTTCATTCTTTCCACAAATACTGTTAAAAATAAATTTATGTTATTAACCCCCTGATACATCCAAACCTCCCCAAAACCAGTGGTACACAACAAAATTCTAATTTTTGTAACCCAATTTTCTCTTCCATTACTATCTAAAAAGTATAACATGTTATAAGCTTTCTTAACATACCTCTCATTACTTAAACTTAAAATTTTAAACCAAAAAGTAAGTACACGTTTGGCAGTTAATACATGTATATATAAAGGTAATCTCCCACATTCAGAGAGAACAGCAATATTACTAACATTTAAATTAACTGTTAAAAACCGTTTACATGTATAATAAATACTGTATATGTTCTAGCACATCATATTTTTTGAAAACCCCATATCTCTGACCCATACATTAATATTGGATATATCTTTGTGTCAAAAATTCTAAAAAATACATTTGAAGGCAGATTCCCTAATATATATAGTGACCTTAATAAAATTGATACAGCCTTTTTACCCTTTTTAGCTAATGGTGCAACCATTTCATATGATGATAACTGCCTTGAAAAATTAATACCCAAGTAAGTGTAACAATTCACTGTGTTTAACATCATTCCAATTTAATACCAGTTCTCATGTTTAGACAATTTTCCATCCTTTTAAAAAACAACGTTTTTCGTTTTCTGGAGATTAACATCTAACTTATATTCATTACAATACATTTTAAGAGTATCTAATTGAATCTGTAAACCACTAACAGTTTCTGAAAACATTACGATATCAATTGCAAACAGCAACATAAATATTTCTGTTAAATCAGGGATCATCTGTATACCCCTATTTCTATCTTTTGCCATCATTTCATATAACTCATGTACAGTAAAACCTCTCTAAACCGGACAAGCTTCGGGCCATACATTTTGTCCGGTTTAGGGAGGTGTCCAGTTTAAGGAGGTTTTGACATTTTAACCTAGCTTATCTCCCCTTAACTAAATGTGATAAATGTCGGAGAAGCCACAATCAAGAACACTGTACATGTTAATGTATTATATGATATGCTATATGTAAAAGCTTTGTTTGAATTGGTTTTAAATCACCTTTAATTCACTTTCTTAATAGGATTCTATGTAGGGCACTAAATACAAACAACACTACCTTTATTAATCCCTGACAGGACAACAATAGTGTTGACACCTTTCCAGTCTCCTTGATCCATAAGGTGTTACTGGATAATAATTAACAAAACAACTGTAGCAATTATAGATAATAAGATAAGGCTATATAGAAGTGCTTATCTTAAGTTATTGTGTCAATTAATAAGTAAATTAATGACAAATTTAGATAAGAAAGAAAAATCACAAAAAGAAATAGAAAAAATATACAGATGAAAAATATTTAAAATATAAATTAATGAGTAATTAAATTAAATACTAAATATTTTAAATAAGAATAAAAATAATTAAAAAAACTTATGATTTTTAAGTGTCCATAATTGAATATTATTATAAATCTGTTTAAAACTAATATATTTAAAAAAAAAAAAAGAAAAAGAAAAAAAAACCAAGTAATTAAAAAACCCAAAATGTTGTCCGGTTTAGAGAGATTCAATTTTAAGGATATAAGAAACTTGGGACTAAAAAGTTTGTCCGGTGTCCGGAATAGAGAGTGTCCGGTTTAGAGAGGTTCTTGTTAGTTGAAATAAAGAAGGATAAATTCGGGACCAAATATTTTGTCCGGAATAGAGAGTTGTCCGGTTTAGAGAGTGTCCGGTTTAGGGAGGTTTCACTGTATATACATCGAAAATAAAATTGGACTTAAAACACAACCTTGTTTCAAACCTAGAGATACATTGAAGACCCGCTTCTAATACAACAACTAACATTTTTATACATATTTTGAATTACCCTGTATAGGTTACCCCCCACACCTCTATGCCTTAATACTTGAAACATATTGTTCCTATCAACAGTATCGAACGCCCGCTTAAAGTCTACAAAAACAGCATATAATTTACCCTTTTTCTTACATAAATATTTTTGTGTAACGGCTTGTATATCAAGTTCAGATGTCTTATGTGTGGCATGTGTTATCAGGATCATATGAAGATGTCCATATTGTAAAATGAAGATATTACACGAACATATTGAGAGATTATGGCACTTTGGGAGCTATTCGAAAAAGCAGAACAAACCAAATCGGCAGTGAAACTCAACGACGTAAAACAAGTCCCTTCAAAGGACAGCAATGGCACTACCACGGATGTGTTAGTGAATTCCAATTCAAATATTGACTACATAAATCCAATATGATAGGCAAAATATATATGCGCAAAACAAGGTATGTTTTTCATGCCATCCCAATCATGAACAGGCAATGCTCCAGATAAGATTTGTAAATTTGTTGTTGTTTACATATGTTCGTAGCTTAGTCTTAAGTACCGTTAATTGCAATCCTAGATCTTATACAAATGTAAATATTGGCATAACTTTGTAGATAATTTAACTATCTGATTATGTGCATATGATAATAACTTTATTTTAAGCAATAAAATAATAACTGTTCCTGTTTATGACTAGCTGGATTACAAAAACATATTTTAGGAAAGCCATATATGTAACCCTGTTATTGACATAGTTGAAAATAATAACCCTGTCAGTGCTCCAGATAAGCATCGTTTTATCGTTTTTACTTAAAAATATTTGAAATAAAAACTACATCGTAATAAAACAATTTGAAAATATTGAAAACGAATTGCCAAAAAATTGCTACAAAATCGTTGTTTACATAAAAATGTTCGTAGCTCAGTATACTTTAGCACCGTTAATTGCACGCCTAGTTCTTTTAGTTATAAATGTTGGCATAACTTTAATGATTAAACTATTTGATAATGTGAATTCATAGGAAAACTATTTGCATTTTCAAAAAACTTTTTGAAAAAAAATATCAGCAGTGAAGAACGAATTAAAAAAAAAATCTTGTCATGCTTGTAGTGAAAAACTAATTAACGTCAAATCTTATCTGGAGCACTGATCTTGAAAATTGTAACACAATGTTCTATGGCTTTATAATGTAAAAAACCCCAATAATTTTTGCTTTCAATTCCTTTCCTTTCCAAGTTTGTATGAATGTTACTTCCTCTTACACATGATAGACATTGACAGGTGTATATTACCGAGCTCTGTGATGTTGATGCTACAGCTTTGATACAGGTAGTTTGATAATTTTCTTAAACCATTAATGTCATTCTTATAGTTGATAGGTTTTTCTTATAATATCTGTTTTAACAATCTATAAAGTCATTATTGTGTCCATAATGTAGCAAAATTTTTATGCAATAGCATTCTACAATTTTTGCCTGCTTTACAATTTATCACCATTGATTAATTGTCTAAAGGTTGTGTACTTATTTTTCTACAACACTGCTATCATCAGTGTGAAATGTTTCTCAACTTTTCCCAAATTCCTGGTTTGATTGTTGTGACCTACTTCCTGGACAGAAAAGGGTAATATTTTTGGATTTTGATGTTTACATGCATAACAAAATTGAAAGCTTCTTATTTTTGGCAAGGTTTGCTACTCTTTCTTATGAATTGTACATGTTGTACTCTGCTATTTTTCCGCAATACCTGCTACAATCTCGTGTACAGTAATCTATAAGACAAAACTATTGAAGCAATACCAAACTTTGAGTAATTATATCAATAAAGAACATGTTTATATATTTTGGTCAAAATATTTACAATTTTTAATTTTCTTTTGCAAATAGCATATCTAACTGTTGAATACACAATAAATATTTTAACAATTTCATACAGACGTATTTTATTTGTACCCAGCAAATTGGAACATATTTACAAAATATGAATTGATGTTGTTAATGTGCATACTTCAAATCCAGAATGCAGTATATCACTTAAATAAATGCAATTTATTCCTCATTATACCCCCCGCTAACGAAGTTTAGGGGGTGTATATAGGAATCAGCCTGTCCATCCGTCTGTAGACGGAATGCTTTGCGGACAATAACTAAATATATATTGGACTAATTTTAATTATATTTGGTATATAGCTTTATTGTGTTAAGATAAACGTTGGGTTTGATTTTGGTGTTATTCTATTGATTATTACAGGAGTTTTTGCCCTTTGATCATAAAATGTAAAAACCTCTTTTCTTTATAAGCAAAGCTTGTAGACATAAACTAACTTCATCTATAGTGTCTTAAGTATGCAGTTTATCATTGACATCTATAGTGTCTTAAGTATGCAGTTTATCAATTACACAAATTTTCCTTGGAAATTGTCACAAAATTATGATGGCGGGTCTGTTGATGGCGCTTCTGCTGATTCAATCTAGTACTTTAGAATCTTATTTTTCCAATCATAAACCTGTGTACATTGTGTTAACACAGAGGCTGCAAATAAAACATGTAATGTAGGTACAAAATTTAAACATTTAGTTAATATAGAGATAAATAGATTTTTTTACTTACAGGTGAATACAATCAACTTGGAAGATCTTTTGAAAGATGTGAAAAGTAATGGACCGTACTAAAAGTCATTAAAAATCACGGTTGTGGCAAGTGGTAATACCAGACAATATACAAATAAAAAAGGGGAGAATGAAGAGTGTCTGAATGTAGTTTTGGCTGATCAGATCAGGGCAACAAGGATGGTGATATACGAACTCAAATTGCTGGACGATTTGTTCTTGGGAAGGCCATTATTCTGAGGAATCACTGAAAGCTCAGGTACAGCTAAGTAAAGAAAAGGCCAGGATTTTTAAATTAAGTGCTGAGAGGAAAGCCAGACTAATACACATGAGACGATTGGAAAACTTGGCAGCCAAAAGAAAAAAGTAAAAGAGTACATATGTGACAGTATTGTTTTCATTCCTGTATACATGTAAATACTGTAAATATGAAAATTGAACAAGTACTCTACTGCTCAGTGAATTGTAAACTGTATATCTCTTGTCAGTATAATGCTAGATCTGGGATACAGTAAACTGTAGATTTGTAAATATGATGCGTTCTAAGTTTCCGTATTTTGTTTGATGAACATTACATAGATGTTAGAATAAGATAAGCTATAGTCATGTAGGAATATATGTTAAAAGGTATGTGGATTTAATGATCTTTAAATTATCTTGAAATAAAATTGTTTTATGTCATATGTTTTCCACTTATCTGCTACATGTGTGTATAATTTTTTTATTTTTATTATATTAGTTTTTCCTCTCAGGAGAGGCCTTAAATTGTATATGAAAATGTTGAAAATCATTTTCGGCACAGGGGGCGAACTGTGGCCCCGGTGGGGGCTCCATTGGGGACCTAGGCAGCCCCCAAACCCCCAGCCGTTTGATATCAGCTTTTTTCAAACTTTGACACTTTCATCCCTGGGAATGTAATTATTAAGCCTGATGGTAACTACAAATTCAAGATGTTTTCCACCCAGGAAAAGGACTGGAGTATATTATCCACTAACCACCACCTGAAGTCAAACCCATCAAAGAGGCCCTCAAGTCTCCGATTAATACCACAGTGTCTGTTGTTTGAAATATTCACAAGTAAGAAATGTTTCTGTAAAATTAGCCGACTTTCAGAATACTATTGATGTTAATACCTTGCCAGCGCCATATGTTACGATCCATTATAACGATGTGCTGAAATATTATGAATCAACATCTAGTTGAAAACTCTTGATATACACTTGAAACAAGTTCAAACTTGGAGATGAAAATTAATTAATTATGAGACATATTTTAATTTCCATGCTCAGACTCTGATGTTTATAATATAGATAATGATGATTTTATAATATAGATAGTGATGATGACAATGATTGTAAACCATTAGGAGAGAAAAAAAGAGATTGGGCTGTAAAATATCAGATTCCAACTGTTTCACTATTTCTGAATAACTTAGTATAGAATTCAAGACCTCTTCTCAAAACAAGTCAGTTATGATATAGAGGATATAGATGGTGGTCAATATTGCCACTTTGGAATTATATGGTTCTAGTGATATTGTGGCATATACTAGTATAATGTAAATACTCTAGTTTTAGTTAAGTAATAATAGATTTAATTAATTTTTTTTTCAGAAACCAGTTATTTCTTTTTAAGTTAAGTAGTCTAGTTAACAATATATTATTATTCTGTTATCTGTCTTATTGTGTAAGTTGTCTTAACAATATTTTATTATTCTGTTATCTGTCTTATTGTGTAAGTTGTCTTAACAATATTTTATTATTCTGTTATCTGTCTTATTGTGTAAGTTGTCTTAACAATATTTTATTATTCTGTTATCTGTCTTATTGTGTAAGTTGTCTTAACAATATTTTATTATTCTGTTATCTGTCTTATTGTGAAAATTGTCTTAACAATATTTTATTATTCTGTTATCTGTCTTATGTGTAAGTTGTCTTAACAATATTTTATTATTCTGTTATCTGTCTTATTGTGTAAGTTGTCTTAACAATATTTTATGATTCTGTTATCTGTCTTATTGTGTAAGTTGTCATAACAATATTTTATTATTCTGTTATCTGTCTTATTGTGTAAGTTGTCTTAACAATATTTTATGATTCTGTTATCTGTCTTATTGTGTAAGTTGTCATAACAATATTTTATTATTCTGTTATCTGTCTTATTGTGTAAGTTGTCTTAACAATATTTTATTATTCTGTTATCTGTCTTATTGTGTAAGTTGTCTTAACAATATTTTATTATTCTGTTATCTGTCTTATTGTGTAAGTTGTCTTAACAATATTTTATTATTCTGTTATCTGTCTTATTGTGCAAGTTGTCTTAACAATATTTTATTATTCTGTTATTTGTCTTATTGTGTAAGTTGTCATAACAATATTTTATTATTCTGTTATCTGTCTTATTGTGTAAGTTGTCATAACAATATTTTATTATTCTGTTATCTGTCTTATTGTGTAAGATGTCTTAACAATATTTTATTATTCTGTTATCTGTCTTATTGTGTAAGTTGTCTTAACAATATTTTATTATTCTGTTATTTGTCTTATTGTGTAAGTTGTCATAACAATATTTTATTATTCTGTTATCTGTCTTATTGTGTAAGTTGTCTTTACAATATTTTATTATTCTGTTATCTGTCTTATTGTGTAAGTTGTCTTAACAATATTTTATTATTCTGTTATCTGTCTTAACAATATTTTATTATTCTGTTATCTGTTTTATTGTGTAAGTTGTCTTAACAACATTTTATTATTCTGTTATCTGTCTTATTGTGTAAGTTGTCTATGTCTAGTATTGTCTTCCTTGATGATGTAATGAACACATGGGAAGATTTATTAATATTGAAAACAGCAAACCTTATATATAATGTCTTTTTTCTCTAAAATGCCAAAACCACATTAGGTTTACATAAATATATAAGAAACATTTTACAAGAGTACAATGAAATAAGTGTTAATGGTTTTGAATTTTGTGGAAAGCATATGGATATTACATCTTATTCAGGGTAAACTGGCTGTGGCAAATGTAACCAACATCTCATTCAGGGTAAACTGGCTGTGGCAAATGTAACCAATCAAGTGTGTGGAATGAGAAACTTACATTTCATTCGATGAAATGCTTGATGAAGATCATCATTGAGGACCGTCCAACAGCCTTAACAGACATTAGATTAGGTATGGTGTCCCAATTCCTCTCGATTATATGCATTTTGTGTGTTAGAGTTATGAAGTGTTTATTGTTAATTGTGATCAAAGGACCACTTTTTTGTAGAAAAGGATCAACGTCGATTGGAAAAAACTGACCTTCTTGTGTCAACTAAGGATTGTATACCATGTGAATGTTCACGCAAACACAGGTCACTAAATGAAATTGATAGATGGAAAGCAACTGAATTCAGACAATTTTTATCGTATTCTGGACCTGTTATATTGCTCATATGCATATTCTTCTGAATTACTTATTGAGTAAACAATCTAATTCTTATGCACATGATTTGATGGTTGCATTTTTGTCAAATTTATGGACATGATATGGCAATGTACAATGTCCGTGTGTTGGTTCATCTAGCGATGAGACTTTTGTCACACCGGATGGAACAGAATCATCATTACAAGAAACTTTACATGTCTTAGATGACTTTACATTGCTTAAAATCAATAATAAAACAAGAGCAGTGTGGATTGGATGTTATAAGGATGCAGAAAAAATTGGAGTTTAGACAATATATCTTCCTTTCCTTTTGATACTTTATGCAGATAAAGAAAGTTGGTTAAGAAAGCCATCTTTTCCACTGCAGCAAGTTATCCGAAAACTTTCAGAAAAGAAAAAGACCAAATGATCAGTAAATAAATAATATCTATGTGCAAAAATGTACACCATAGGGGACCGTTACCAAATCATTTATTAATATGTCCAATTTAGAGCATTGATAACTGAAAGCTATCATTTCCAACTGAAAAAAAACTTGCATGAGAGTCGATGGAAAAATTTGAATGTTGAGGAATATTGTATCTTTTGTTGATCCCTTACCATCTCTATTGTGCCAGATTTGGTAAATAATATTAAAGTTTAAAAACGTGGATCATTTCAGGGCTAAATGTATTTTTTTTTTACTAATAAACAAAAGTTTCTTGCGATTCTCTATGCAGATGAAGTTTGGTAAACTTTTAAAAATGGAATTTAGGATTTGTGTATATGAAAGGTGTGCCAAGGCATGATATTTACGGAATGTGTTAATGTTCATCCCATATCGTATTTCGTGTATAATTTTCCGCCTTGTAAATCCTCAAGTTGATAAATCACGATACTACGAAAATTGTAGTGCTGTCTAACACTGGCGGTACAGATGGCCAATAAAATGGAGAGGAGCCCGAATCGGAATTAACCTGTCTAGATATATGTGTTTTAAAACATTAAGATTACAAGTGTGTGTAGGTTTAAAAAAAACCAATTAGTAATTTTTTGTCAATTATTTTAAGACCACAAATACGTTACCAGTTTGCAATATTCAAACTCTGATGTTTTTTGTTTTTTCTTTTTCAGACTGCAAAGAATCGCCTAATTTCCAAGAGCTTGCCATTACCAGAATATCCTGTATTGCCATCACTACCAGAATCACCAAAAACCATCAGGGAAGAAAAGCCTATCAACTAGTAACCAGTTTCCAACAATATTTGGATGACCAAAACCGATTAATTCATCAGGTTTTTCATTCATTACCTTCCGGAGCAAACAGTCTCACTTCCGAGGTGGAAGTGCAAATGTGTCAGTTTTCAAAATGTATTTTATTTGTTTTTGTGAATGTGATTTGAATTTGTATGCCACTTGAAAGTATGGACTTGTTTGGCTTGTATAAAATGAGTTAATGTCTAAACCTTTATGTTAATCAATTTTACGAATTATCTTTTAATAAATGTGCTATATTATATACCTTATTTTATCTGATTTTTTTTTTCGACAGTTGAAGTTCAGTTCCTCACTGTCTTGGAGAAAAAAAAAGCTCAAGTGAAACACAAAACACAGATGTTACAAGCAGTTTTGAAATGAAACTGTAGAAAAACAACATTATGAAATCGATTATGAATTTCCGATAGCAGCAATAGAGACACTGATGGAAATAGACGTTAATTTGGAAAATACAGACTTTTACATCATTGAAAGGTTTTCGATATTAGTAAAGAGATTTATTTTTCACAAATGTCATACAATGCTTGGGCTCATTGGTACATGTAGTATAATTTGTAGTTACTGAATTAGATGATAACTCACGCCATTTAATGATAATAAAAAGTGAGTGTTAACATATAGATTAAATATCCTTTTAATATGCGATTAAAAATGAACACACGCACACCTAAATATATTTTTCTTATCTTTAATGTTTATTTTTTCAAAAGTTTAATTTATATAGGGAAGATACGTGGAGTTTAATTATTTACAATAAAATTCAGTTGTGTATGTTTACTATTGGCTTTTCAAAAAAGTGAAGTTTTGGATTGTATAGTTCTTTATTGATATTTTTTGTCATGCATGCTCAAATCATAATACAAGACTAAGTTTACATACTGAATTGAAAAAATAATGACTAATTATTTTAGAGATAGTAATTGTCTCATTTTATTTCAACTGCTTCGTATATACACATAATTTCTATGTTAATAACAGAAGCTTCAAGTAGTCAACAAAAAAAAACATACTTATCCATTTCCGAATCACAATCCAGAAGCAAAGTAAAAACTTTGGAACTGACAAGTTAGGTTAGACATGTGAACTTCCACCAGGGAAGCTTCCACCAGCTTCAAGTAAAAAAGATTATGTACAAGTGCAACTGAAAATGAATTTGCTAAAACTGCGAAAGACTGGTATAGTTTTGCTTCAGATAGAAAAGTTGGCAGATAAAAAACACGATGAACGAAACAAAACAAGTTTTGTGATATGGAAAAAGATCAATACTAGTAATTACAAATACGAGAAAGGGATAATGCAAAATTGTTTTTGATAACCTTTGTGTTAACCCTTCGCAAAGTCTGGAGGGGATATAGGATTTGGCCTGTAAGTACGTATGTGTTGAGTATGGGCCTAATTGTTGTGTCATAATCCGGACTCGTTTTTCGTTTTGTATGTTAGTACATGTGTTGTATGACGTTTGAATACCAGCACGTTGTGACGTATTCAATAATAAATAGTCCTTGAAATAGCTGGTGTTACACGTTGACCGAGTCAACTAATAATTTTTTGTCTACGGATTTAGACATGACCGTATGTACTTTGCGTATGCAACAAATTTTACATTAAAATCATAACGGGAATAAAAACTTAACCAAAGGCTCAGGATGAGCCTGTATCGCTCACCTGACTAAAATGCTTTTAAAGCAAATTTGTATATATGCTTTTCCAATAGCGTCCAATGTGAAACAACGTTCTCCGCTGGCAGCCATGTTTTATGGCAGATCAGAAAAATTTTGGCAATCTATGTAAAGGACCTTCTATACATCATTCCTGTAAAGTTTAGATCAATTTGCTTCAGTCATTTCTGAGGACAGACAAAAACGTGTTTTTCCCACAGGGTCCAATGTTTAACTATCTTTTGCGCTGGCAGCCATGTTTTTTTGCGGATCAGAAAAATTTTGGCAATCTAAGTAAAGGACCTTCTATACATCATTCCTGTGAAGTTTTGTTAAATTTGCTTCAGTCATTTCTGAGGACATAGTCAAAAATGCGTTTTTTCCCATAGGGTCCAATGTTAAACTATTTTTTGCGCTGGTAGCCATGTTTTTTGGCCAATCAGAAAAATTTTGGCAATCTATGTAAAGGACCTTCTATACATCATTCCTGTAAAGTTTGATTCAATTTGCTTCACTAGCTTCAGAGGAGATAGCATATATATGCTTTTCCCATAGGGTCCAATATTAAACTATCTTCTGCATTGGCGGCCATGTTTTTTGGCGGATCAGAAACATTTTGGCAATCTAAGTAAAGGACCTTCTATACATCATTTCTGTAAAGTTTGGTTAAATTCGCTTCAGTCACTTCTGAGAAGATAGCCAAAAATTCGTTTTTCCCATAGGGTCCAATGTTAAA
The DNA here is from genome assembly GCA_021292105.1 of Anadara kagoshimensis. NCBI lineage: Eukaryota > Metazoa > Mollusca > Bivalvia > Arcoida > Arcidae > Anadara > Anadara kagoshimensis. Next base: position 292,063 of record CM037869.1, read on the forward strand.
ATATCTTCTGCGCTGGCGGCCATGTTTTTAGGCGGATCAGAAAATTTTTGGCAATCTTTGTGAAGGACCTTCAATACATCATTTCTCTAAAGTTTGGTTAAGTTTGCTTCAGTAGTTTCAGAGGAGATAGCAAAAATGTGTTTTCCCATAGGGTCCAATGTTAAACTATGTTCCCTGCTGGCAGCCATGTTTTTAGGCGGATCAGAAAAATTTCGGCAATGTTTGCAAAAGACCTTACATACATCATTCCTGTAAAGTTTAATTTAATTCGCTTCAGTCGTTTCTGAGGAGATAGCGAAAATGTGCATTTTCCCATAGGGCCCAATGTTAAACTTTGTTTGGCCCTGGCGGCCATTTTTTTTGGCGGATAAGAAAAATTTGGGCAATCTTAGTAAATGACCTTACATACATTATTCCTGTTAAGTTTGGTTCAAATTAGCTCAGCGGTTTCAAAGAAGACAGAAAATGTATGCTTTTCCCATAGGGTCCAATGTTAAACTATCTTCTGCGCTGGCGGCCATGTTTTTTGACGGATCAGAAAAATTTTGGCAATCCAAATAAAGGACCTTCCTTACACCATTCCTGTAAAGTTTGGTTAAATTTGCTTCAGTCATTTCTGAGGAAATCGTTAAAAATGCATTTTTCCCATAGGGTCCAATGTTAAACTATCTTCTGTGCTGGCAGCCATGTTTTTTGATGGCTCAAAAAAATTTCGGCAATCTAAGTAAAGGACCTTCCATACATCATTCCTGTAAAGTTTGGTTAAAATTGCTCCAGTGGTGTCAGAGGAGATAGTCAAAATGTGAAAAGTTTACGGACGGACGACGGACGACGGACGACGACGGACGCAAAGTGATGGCAAAAGCTCACATGGCCTTTGGCCAGGTGAGCTAAAAATTGGTACCAGTTTGTATTTGGAACGAGTTGCTTATATACAAGTCACCAACAAGTTAAGGAATGGAACGAGTTGGCAAAAGTTAGTTGTCATTAGTTGGAATTGGAACGTCATGGCAGATACACTAGCGAAAAAATGTAAGAGAAGAAAGTTGATATCAGTTTACTTTCTAAAATGCATCAGCGTCGTATGTATTTGTTGGAACAGTTCCTTAGTAGAAACTATGATGGTTCGGTCTGGTTTGTTAAATGATGAAAGCGATGCAGTAATAAACCACAGTCAATCATACTTTTCGGTTTATAGCATAACCAGAGTGTGCTAATGACTCCCCTTTTGTCTCTTCGAGAACGAAACTCGCACCCATACGCTGTTTAGGATTAAATCTTCTAACAAATACTGACTTAAAAGTGTTTTAACTTGGATCTAACTTGTTTGATCTAAACATAAATCAATAGGCGTTCTTTGAACTGAACCTCAGCTGTACTCCAGCCATTTCTCATTGATTCCAATTCTACACTTTTACCATACTTATGGGGTCCCTTCTCCTATTTCTGGACAAAATCACGTTTACTTGACCTATTACGACCAATTGAAGCACGATGAAATGCCGTACCTATTTAGAATGTTGACTATTAAAGCCGGTATCTGGTAATAATGGTTCAAAACTTTTACTTTTTCTGGACATATCTGTTTATCGCATTTAATCTAGCATTATTACAACTTAACTTACTGGATACCGGTCTAAGAAAAGCTTAGAGCTGAATTGACCGATCTTAATGTTACTTAAAAATTTTTGCAGCTTGCTGGATGGCAATTTAATATTAAAACTCGACTAAATACTTCTAGTGGTGCCTGCACAAAACTAGATTAAAAGGAATAAGTCTGGCTTGAATTTAATATCCACATATTTCAGTAATTGTTCCTCTACGAGAAACATTAACAGGACAACTATCGCTTATCACACTATTGCAGGGATTTTTCTGGGTATTCACATGGTAAACGGACCACTATAGTAGAGTTTGTTCCCACTACAACGACAATATCGACAGATCCAGGACAAAGATACACAATCTCAAACTTTATATTTACCTTTTCTTGTTCTTTCGAACTTTTAAAAAATGACTTTCTGCAAATAACCCTATATACCCTCTCTCAAGTCTGCTATAAAATGGAACATTTACTTACGGCATTTTTTCAGTTCTTGATTTTAGATGTTTTTCACTTCTTGATTTTTAGATGGACAAGCCATATTTTGTAAACCATCATACAAATTTAAATGTGTTTAACACTTCGAACTATAATTTTATTATAACTTCCATCACACATCTGCACATGGTAAGAAGACAACTCTTTCTTTATACCAGTTACTACGATGTAATTTTAACTGGAAGTGCATTTTTAAGAACTTACACTTTTTTCCTACACGACAGATCATTAGAAATATGTTCACTCTACTTGCTCCCTTCGAATGATTTTTCCCTTGTTCTGTCGTTTGATGGAATATAAATGAATAACACTGTAACCCTTTACTGGGCCCAGCTGAAGTTTGCATATTTTTGGCGTACCGTTGAAAGTCTAATGAAGATATTACCATCTTGGTGTTATTTAGTGTCATAATTCCCCTCCCTTTGAAGTACGGCAATGTACATGATAGTTGCCTATGTATTTATCATCTAAACTCAAAAGAAAATTCCAATTACTATTCAACAGCAATAAAAAGGAGATCTTGGATATAACATCAAACTTTATAATTGAATGTCTAGAAATACGTAAAAGTAAAATTACTCAAGTACCTTGCAGTATTACATCTCATAATCTGCCAATATTTATTTGTTATATATGTATGCATGTGTCAGTTACGTGTTATTTTTTTATTCCATGTTCATTATGTTTATTGAAATTTGAATTGCTGTTGATCATGACTTGCCAAAAATATTATTGTAATTGAGATATTATCTATGATAAAATGAATCCAAGTCATTTCGGCACGTGGCAAGTCATTTCGGCACCATCTCCTAGTCATTTCCGTACCTTGCTAATACACTTACCATCTCTACAACTTTGTCATAATTCTGTGAACATTATAATCCAACAATTCATAATTAACGTTTTTCCTTTACGCAAATTTTTACCCCCGACATATTGCAGTAACACTCGATAATCCACGCCATTTCGTTACCCTGCTAACCCCCAAGAAGTGTAAAAGTAAAAAAGAAATCGAAGTACCGACGATACACTGTCGAGTTTTTAGCTCACCTGACCGAAGGTCATGTGAGCTTATGGCATAGCGCAGCGTGTGTATGTGCGTGTGTGCGTCGTTAACACCTATTTTCGACTTCTCCTCAGAAACTACTGGACAGTTTTTAATGAAACTTTGTCAGAAGTATATATGGGTCGGTGCAATTCAGATTTGTTCGTGGCGTTGCCATGGCTACCATAACTAGGTCAAGGTGACCTAGGGGTGCAAAAATCTTAAAAAATCTTCTTCTCTGAAAGTACTGATTGGAGAAAAAATCTGATGTGATATTTGGCTTCTCTAGGGTCTTAAGCCTATAGTTTGTTCATTTTGTAAAAATCGGATAAAAAATAGGTTACGCGTTTTTGCGTTTAATTTTGAAAAAATCGTAAAATAGCTTCAAATTGTTATAACTTGACTATTTGACCAGATAATGACATGGGGTTTTCAGTTTTGACATCTTCTTGTTAGTATCTTCAAAATGAGGTCAAGGTCAATTGTGAAGGTCGTGACCTAATTTTTTTTACCTCTGATTATAATTATTATCTCGAAAACTATAAACTTTTTGTATAGGCATATATATTAGAATGTTGTAGGTATTGATACAACGATCATTTTGATGTATAGAAAAAGGTCATGGGTTTAAAGGTCAAGGTCACAGATGTGAAACAATACCGAAATGGTTAATTATCTCGAAAACTATAAACTTTTTGTATAGGCATATATATTAGAATGTTGTAGGTATTGATACAACGATCATTTTGATGTATAGAAAAAGGTCATGGGTTCAAAGGTCAAGGTCACAAATCCGAAACAATATCGAAATTGTTAATTATCTCGAAAACTATAAACTTTTTGTATAGGCATTTATATTAGAATGTTGTAGGTATCAATACAACGATCATTTTGATGTATAGAAAAAGGCCATGGGTTCAAAGGTCAAGGTCACAGATGTGAAACAATACTGAAATGGTTAATTATCTCGAAAACTTTAAACTTTTTGTATAGGCATGTATATTAGAATGTTGTAGGTATTGATACAACGATCATTTTGATGTATAGAAAAAGGTCATGGGTTCAAAGGTCAAGGTCACAGATGTGAAACAATACTGAAATGGTTAATTATCTCGAAAACTATAAACTTTTTGTATAGGCATGTATATTAGAATGTTGTAAGTATTGATACAACGATCATTTTGATGTATAGAAAAAGGTCATGGGTTCAAATGTCAAGGTCACAGACGCGAAACAATACCGAAATGGTTAATTATCTCGAAAATTATAAACATTTTGTATAGGCTTGTATATTAGAATGTTGTAGGTATTGATACAATGATCATTTTGATGTATAGAAAAAGGTCATGGGTTCAAAGGTCAAGGTCACAGATGTGAAACAATACCGAAATGGTTAATTATCTCGAAAACTATAAACGTTTTGTATAGGCATGTATATTAGAATGTTGTAGGTATTGATACAACGATCATTTTGATGTATAGAAAAAGGTCATGGGTTCAAAGGTCAAGGTCACAGACGCGAAACAATACCGAAATGGTTAATTATCTCGTTACTATAAACATTTTGTATAGGCATGTATATTAGAATGTTGTAGGTATTGATACAATGATCATTTTGATGTATAGAAAAAGGTTATGGGTTTAAAGGTCAAGGTCACATATGCGAAACAATACCGAAATGTTTAATTATCTCGAAAACTATAAACATTTTGTATAGGCATGTATATTCGAATGTTGTAGGTATCGATACAACGATCATTTTGATGTATAGAAAAAGGTCATGGGTTCAAAGGTCAAGGTCACAGATGTGAAACAATACTGAAATGGTTAATTATCTTGAAAACTAATAACTTTTTGTATAGGCATGTATACTAGAATGTTGTAGGTATTAATACAACGGTTATCATGATGTAAAAAAAAGTCATTGGGGTTAGTATTTATGTTTTCTTTAAATCTATCAGCTAGCCATTAGTTATCAGGTGAGCGTATCAGGCCCATGGGCCTCTTGTTAATACGGCTAAATCACTTGCTCTGGACAGGCGTAATTTTATTGGAATGAAAAATATAAAGTAATAAGACCTCAAAGAGCACTTTATTAACATTAAAATATAAAAATAAAGCATGAACTAGTATTAGCAAAGTAATTGAGGTGCCGAATTTACTTACTATGTGCCGAAATGACTTGCACAGCTGAAATAAGTTAAACATAAATTTCCATTATAAAGAATTCAAAAGGATTTAGTCAAAACCGGAATTTTCATTTCCATCAAAGTAAAAGCTATCATTAAACTCTACAATCAATATTCCGTTGTAATCACAGGAGAAATCAACGGCGCCATTGTCTTCTCCATCAAATTTTAGGGTTCACAATGCACTTCACGTCTTGGATCTAATATTATGAACGAGTTGACACGTCAAGAACAGGGTGCGACTGTAAGTTAATTTTCAAAAACATTTCGAACGAGTTGACACAAACCTTAAAATTGGGCGTGGCTTACTAGGCGTGCCCTGGTCGAGCTTAACGTGTTGCTATATTTTGAATCGTTAGATGCTATTGGCTAGTAATAAATTGACATGATTAGGATAGCGCATCCAGGCTTATCAATTCGACGGATTTGTTCCATATAAAAAGGCGGTTATTACGAAAAGGTCAAATTAGACGGATTTTTCTCTTTGACGATTTTTTTTAATGATAAGTACTTAATAATAATAATATTTTATTGGATAAAACCGTAGTCACAGTGTGCATCATCCAGTAAAACGTGTATAAATTAATTGAAACAAATATCGTCATTTCTATAAATGGACAACTTGTGGTTCTTAGAAGAAATCGGCCAATGAAATAACAGATCCCAAAGCTTAAACAACATGGCTGACAAGTGTAAAGGCACAAATAGTGAAAAATACCATGTAAAACGCCATAATTCGATAGATAAAAAGGTAAACTAAATGAATTAATGCATAGCGTTATCGAGTCATGACATCCAAATATGTACAAATCCATGACATCGACAATAACGATGCAGTAAACGTGTGCGACGTAAATTTCGATTCGGGAGTGTTGTTCTCCTCGGGGTTCGAACCTCCCTCAGGTGTCAAACGAGATTCGGGTGTTGTATTCTCCCGTAGCGTGCTATTGTCGTCACAATATTTATTTTTATGTGGGATCTTGCGGAGTGTAAATAATAACAAGACTTCAGCTTCAATTCACTGTATATTACGAATACATACCTTAACTAGGTACATCACACGCACACACGGACACACTAGCCTTCACAGAGACTAGCACTCGCAGATTCACACCATAGACTTCCCCCGTAGACTCCAGACTCCGATTCTCCCTAAGCTACTTCTCAACCAAGACTAAAGCCAGACTGATCTCTCTCAAACACACACTTGCCCCTCTTATATACCAGTGTCTTAAGGAAGTTCTAGAATCTTCAGACACGTGTTAAAAATGCATGTCAAGACTGCTGACTTCTGCAGAATATGATATGCCATTAACCTTAACTACAATATTGAATTACTAGTAAACTACTTTTAGAACAAAGACATGGTGCTATTTATAGCAGTGGGTTAGCCCATGTCCTACTTAGAAGTAGTGGGCGCATAACCCAATAACCCACAACATGTGTGAAAGATACGTTAGAACTTAAAGCTAAATAAGTATAAGTTTAAAGGTCAATACCCCTAGTATAAAATACACTTTGTTAAACAATAACCATCAACCTCTTAATTAATAATTCAGCACTCTATCACTCTCCAAAAATGTTACACGTGGTATAAAATGTACAAAGATCGTATGTACACAAAATGTATAGCAAAATCGGCCAGATAAAATCCATCACCGCTACACCCCCTCCTTAAAACAAAATTTGATATTTTATGAAATTGTGTTTAAAAAAAAAACTACATAGGTAAATCATAATCCATTAAATCGTGTTGCTGGGACAACAAAAAGTCCAAATCGGTAACACTCCCAGCTGCTTTCTGCTGGCGTCTGTCCTGTTGTTGTCTCTTCACCTGCTTCAGAACAGGGGGAAGCGTACCCCGAGGATCAATATAGTCTTTATTGTCCACCTCCACCACTGACAGTTCTTTAATTGTATCCTTTATCAGGCATCCCGCCACAAAGTGTTTCTTTTCCAGATGGTGCTTAACCACATGTTTGTTAATGAACTTCCTACTACAGTGGGGACAGTTAAGGAGTTTAAAGGTCCTGACATGTGCCTGACGCCAATGAACCATATACTGCTTCAGGGACTTAAATGTCCCAGTGAAGCAACCAGGCACATGACAGGCCATACCGTCCTCCGGCCAGATAGGTCGCAGGTCCCTATCCGACCCCTGCACTGCCACATCCGGAAAACAATAGATTGAAAACAAGTTTTCATTATAATAAAAAAATCAATTCTTCCCCATTACTGCAAACAATCAAGGTTAGCCATTCTTGTGACTTAATCACACTAAAGAATCTATTCAACATAAACAAATCATAATTACCGATTTAAAACATATAAATCCCAATATGATTGTTATAGAGGTTCATAAGGTGATTCTACACTTGATGTAGCTATCACATACATTAAAACTTGCAGTGCTGTTTTAATTCAAGTTTTTATATACCAAAACTAATTATTTGTTTTTACTTATTTCATGTGACTAATGAACAAGAAAGTAAAGAGAAAGAACAATCGAGAAGTAGATGAAGAAGTCATGGCGGCCAGACAGAACTGTCTTCACTACATCACATGGAACACAAGATCAAGGGTGGCCTTAACCTATCACTTGCTTCAAGTGAAAATTAATGATTTTAAAATAAATGCATATGGTCTTTATTAGGATTACCAGAACGCAGGATCTGAAACATGCTTAGACAGACTTTAACACTTGCCAATGCTCAGCTTTATTGGAAATGTAAATACAACAGCAGAAAATTTAATGTAATTCTAATCTCCGATTTCTAGAAAATCCCCATAGAATCGCATCCAGCTGTATGTATTTTTATCCAGAATGGAAGTATATGGGGTAGCACTTATACAAATTGTATACTAATCTCCGAATCTCAATTGAAATTCCCCATAGTTATACAATTACACTGCTGGCCACAAGAGGGAAACTTTTATTAAAAATGTAAAATCTTTGCCAACAAATATTTATATACTATGTACAAATAAGTTTTAGTAAGGGAATGGGGTATAAATTTAAATTTAGCTAGGTAAATATATAATAGGTCTTTTAATGACCCTGCCATGACGGGTCTGTAAAGGGGGAGAACTGGGTGGTAAAGGGCTAAATGGGGTTGCTCCATCACCGGAATCGGTTGACACATTAAGAACAAAGGACCTAGAAACTACTTCTACATTTTAATACTACTGAAACCAACACTTCTCTGATCTTTAGACCAGCTTGAAGCTCAAATCTACTGAAAGGGAACACCTGATGCTACCCGATAATCATCTGATGAAGTCTTAGATTTAGACAAATATCTGTCGACAAATTCATCATCATCGTCAGATAAATAGCTATAAGTTCCATTAATACTTTTATTATTTCCCAACATTTCACTACTATATGAAGATGATTTTAACCTGTAAACCTTGGTATAAGTGTGTATCCCTACTACTACTTTTATCTACACCCAGGCTATAAGCCCCTTTATCCGACCCAACAGCACCAAGAACATCCAAGTTCTCGTCTTTTGAAATATTGAACAAATTTGAAAACAAATTAAAATATACAATATTATTTACAAAAACACCAAAATAAACGCCTCAAAACGTCTAAAACTACTGTCGAACAACTATTAAGGACAACTGTATACACCTTAAAACTTCAAAGTCAAGGTTTCTACCTAGTATCCTCCTCGCGGGACCAAAAATGTAACAGGAAGCGAGTTAAACTGCACCGTGAGTAGCTCAACATAGCCAAGAGTTCATGAGTAAACTGCGTACAAACGTTTGCCACATCTAAGCTAACATTATCGCTAGAATGTAAGCAGATGTGACAAAGTTTACTGTACTTTATTATTAACTATGTAGAAAAGAGAAAATGCGGGACCAGTCACATAAAGTGACAAATTTATAGTAAACCTTGACGAGTTCACATTTAGCGACCCAAGTCGTAAGTGATGGCTGTATAACAGTGGGGACTGTAATATTCTCACTTCCTATTAAAATGCTGCAGTGGAACTATAAGATACTAGGCTTTGACATTGGAAGTTTTCCTCGTCCTAATACCGTCAAAGTATACAGAAAACGATAGTTTGTTAAACTACATTTAATATCACAAACTGGCAAAAAATCACATAAATCTAATACATTACAAGTCACAATATGACAAAGGAAAGTATACCGATGATGGAGCACTAAGGAACACATGGCGGGATATTAAAAGGAAAAGCCGTATATATTACCACCCTATCGCCATTACATTCTTCCTCCTCTGAAACTCTTTAAGACCTCCTGGATAACCACGATATTATTATACTTAACTATTATGAGTACAGTTTCTGCATCTTATTCAAAGATTAACCCCATGTTAAATAAGCAATTCTTTTTGAACACACAGAAACTATGCCAGCAGACAACAACATCCTGGCTATTTAATACAAATTAAACTTCAATAATAGTATACCGGGTATTTCACTACTACTATATTAGTCCCCCCCCCAACAATGATTCTCAAGATTCTGTACCAAATCAAAACATGACAATAGTAATAATATTTCTATTATTGTTACTTGAATATTTAACAAATTGATTCATTAAATTTTGAAAAATATTACAGATATTTAAGTTAATACATATAAGCATTAGAGGGCTTCAGGTCTTCTACATATATATTCATGTCATCTATCGGAAGTTCCTCATATTCGTCTTTTTCCACTTCGAATGTTTTTAATTCTGTATTTGTTATCTCTTATTCCTGAAGTAATTTTATTTTCTCTAGTTCTGCCCTCGACTCTGCTTCGTGGTATTTTAGTTTTGTTTTAAATGTCGCTGCTCTTGCCGCTGCGTCAGATTTTTTTATGCAGCAATATACCTGCTTCTCCTGCTTATGGTGTATTTGTTTCCCAATTAATACGCTATGGTAGAGCTTGTTCCCACTACGGGGACATTGTACAACGAAGTAGGCTGCTTGCAAATAAATTGTTGACTCAGGGATATTGCAAGCCTAGGCTTATCAAGGCCCTCAAAAAGTTTTATGGCCGTCATCACAGTATTGTTGATAAGTTTGATGTCTCTGTGTCCAGGATTGCCTTGGATATATTTGACGTCTCATAGTTCCATGTTCCTTTCACACAATTTTGATTACACACGTGACGGGTGTAGCTAGCTAGACAGGAGGTGCTTACCCTTCCGGAGCACCCGGCCTCACTTCCCTGGTGGAAGTTCACGTGTCTAACCTAACTTGTCAGTTCCAAAGTTTTTACTTTGCTTCTGGATTGTGATTCGGAAATGGTAAGTATGTTTGTTTTTGATTTGTCAGTTCTATTTGACCAGTATGATCTCGCTGATCGCATTGACACCGATACAGGCCTTTCTAATTTCACATCTCGTATAGCGTATAAATAAGATTACATAGCTTGCTTTAACATTATTTAGCACAGTCAATAAGTAGAGGCATTCTATCATTAATCCCCGAATTGTATAACACAATACTAGTTTACATTAAGTTTTTGTACCAAATATGTCAAAACATGACATGAAATAACAAGGTTATATTAATTTTTACTGTCTTGGAATCGTGCATGGTGATATGTATATGTTAATTATTTAAGGTATTTCTTAGAGTTTGACTTAACGATATACATGTCTCATTGTATAATTGTGTTGTACTGACAATTTGAATCCAAGCACTATTGATGAGGAATTATATTTCGAAACGACCGTCAACTACTGTAAAATGAACACTGGTATAATATGTAATTTTGCATCGCCATCTTATAAATCATACTGCATCTTGATTTTATATCTTTACTAAGGTCTGACTGTGCTTCTCACTGTCCTGCCTTTGTTCATCTGGTCACTGAACTTGGCTGATTGACATTTTCTGAATTATCCTTATGCAACATGTGTTACATCAGAAAGTATTTCCACACTCTACTCTAGAGTCAAGTTACTGAATACATCATGTAGTCCCACTGCTCCCCTGCCATGTAAGTCTGATGTGGATTTTCTCCACTAGAAACTGTTCAGCAAGTGTTTTTCCAATTTCATATTCTGAGAGTGGAACTTGTTTTGATAAGTTTGATGTACAGTCTTCATGACCATCTGGGCAGGTGACTTCATATCCCCTATTCCTCAACCACTGTCTTTTTTAGCAAACTTTATTCTGTATGGCTGCACCAATGATGTACTTCTTGTCACTAGCTGTCTCCACTGCTAGTCCAATGACTTTGAGTTGCATTTTGTCCTGGTTTTCTTCTACTTACTATTTGCATGGGGTTGTATCTCGCATCCATGGAAATGTTGAGTGCAGATGGGTGGTTAACCGCATCTTTAAAATCTCTAACATCAGGTCTTTGTCAGTCATATTAAACTGGGTGATTTTGCTGGTTGTCAAGTGTAAAGATCTGTCGTTCTTTCCGTCTCCTCTCTTACATACTATGGCATGTCTTCTGCACATAGTGCAGTCGCCTGCATAGCACTCCAAAGTGGTCTCTTTACTTTTGGTAACGTTTTCAGTCATATTGCCTGTATAATTCTGCATCGTCATCTTATAAATCATACTACATGTTGACTTTCTCTCTGTCCTGCCTTTGTTCTTTTCCATGCAAACATCTATCTAGTCACTGAACTTGGCCGATTGACATTTTCTGAATTATCCTTGTGCAACATGTGTTTGATCAGCAGTCACGTTACTGAATACATCATGTAGTCCCTCTGCTCCCCTGCCATGTAAATCTGATGTGGATTTTCTTCATTAGAAACTGTTCAGCAAGTGTTTTTCCAATTTCTTATTCTGAGAGTGGAACTTGTTTTGATAAGTTAAAGGTACAGTCTTCATGACCATCTGGGCAGGTAACTTCAAACCCCCTATTCTTCAACCGCTGTCTTTTCCAGCAAACTTTATTCTGTATGGCTGTACCAATGATGTACTTCTTGTCACTAGTTGTCTCCACTGCTAGTCCAATGGCTTAAGATGCATTTTGTCCTGGATTTTGCATCGCCATCTTTTAAATCGTACTGTGCTTCTCACTGCCCTGCCTTTGTTCATCTGGTCACTAAACTTGGCTGATTGACATTTTCTGAATTATCCTTGTGCAACATGTGTTTGATCAGCAAGTATTTCCACACTCCATTCTGGAGTGACGTTACTGAATACATCATGTAGTCCCACTGCTCCCCTGCCATGTAAATCTGATGTGGATTTTCTCCATTAGAAACTGTTCAGCAAGTGTTTTTCCAATTTCTTATTCTGAGATTGGAACTTGATGTACAGTCTTCATGGCCATCTAGGCAGGTAACTTCATATCCCCTATTCCTCAACCGCTGTCTTTTCCAGCAAAGTTTATTCTGTATGGCTGCACCAATGATGTACTTCTTGTCACTAGTTCTCTCCACTGCTAGTCTAATGGCTTGAGTTGTCTCCACTGCTAGTCCAATGGCTTGAGTTGTCTCCACTGCTAGTCCAATGACTTGAGTTGCATTTTGTCCTGGTTTTCTGCTACTTACTACATGTATTTGCATGGGGTTGTATCTCACATCCATGAAAATGTTGAGTTCAGATGGGTCGTTAACCGCATCTTTAAAATCTCAGTATGGGGTTGTATATCACATCCATGGAAATGTTGAGTTCAGATGGGTCTTCAACCGCATCTTTAAAATCTCCAAAATTAGGTCTTTGTCAGTCATTAAACTGGGTGATTTTGCTTACATACAATGGCATGTCTTCTGCACATAGTGCAGTCGCCTGCATAGCACTCCAAAGTGGTCTCTATTACCTTTGGTAACGTTTTCAGTCATATTGCCTGTATAATTCTGCATCGTCATCTTATAAATCATACTACATGTTGCCTTTCTCTCTGTCCTGCCTTTGTTCTTTTCCATGCAAACATCTGGTCACTGAACTTGGCCGATTGCCATTTTCTGAATTGTCCTTGTGCCACATGTATTGGGTCAGCAACGGTGTTTCCACACTCCACTCTGGATTCACGTTACTGAATGTAGTTCCGCTGCTCTCCTGTCATCTGAGAAACTGTTCAAGTGTTTTTTCCATTTTCATATTTTGATAAGTTTGGTGTACAGTCTTCATGGTCATCTTGGCAGGTAACTTCATATCTGAATATAATTCTATTAAAGAATCTACAAGTTTTTTCTTTGATTAGATAGAAGTAAAATCCATGTCTCTCACCGACAGATATAGTATGCCAGTAACCAGTAAAGTATGCCTTCTGACTGGATGTATGTTTTTGATTGTCTTATCTTGACTGGTGTCTTAGAAAAACAGAAATACAACGCATGTTTCTCCAACTCCTGCCATACAAGAACAATGTTAAGCCAAAACACCAGCGTATTAATTCTTAAATTTGTAATCATCGTAATACAATATTATTACTTGCCGAAACAATGATTTGAAAATTAATTATGTTGCAATGAAAACAGCGAAGATGTATTGCTAACCATATGGTTGGTCTTTACGTTTTATCCAAGTTCTTTTTGATAACGGTTAACGTCCTCGTCCTTTCCTTATATTATATTGCATTTTGCTTGTTTGGTTTTTAACAACACACCAAATGTGCAAATACGAAACATGACACTAATCCATGTCCGAAAAAACAATCCTGAGGTAAAATTAAAACTTTGAAACTTAAACACATAAACTTCCGGAAGGTTAAGCAGGCGTCTCCCGTTTAGCTAGCAACTCCCGCCACGTGAGTGAAAGGAACATGGAACTATCAAAATTAAATAATTGGTCGCTTATCTGGGTTGTAACTTTGATACGAGAGTGAAAGGAACATGGAACTATCGAAATCAAATAATTGGTCGCTTTTCTGGGTTGTAACTTTGATAATGTAACAAATATACAGTTTATTTTAAAATGAAAAATTGTCCACTACGATGTATAATTTGAAGATATGTATCTGTCATGCTACTTATACTGTGTTTACAAATGCAAAAGTATTTAAAACTCTTTAAGTTAACATTCTCCGAATCGCCCATGCTCGTACTGGTCACAAAATATTCTTCTAATATTTTTGTCATTAACTGGAATATAAAGAATTAAGGCACAAGTAGATACACTTGACAGTCTTTCTTTCGAATCATGATTAAATTCTACACTTATTTTCTTGTCGAAGCCACATGGAGGAATTGATTTACTTCCTGTCAGAAATGTCACAAGATCTGATTCTGTTATCAGTTACCCAATTGTTTTCTTAAAAAGAAGTGATGTACTGTTGTTAACACTATTGTATCTTATTCTTTTTCTAGCCGAGATTAGCTGCAATAATGCTGATGTGGCTTTAAACAATAATTCACTCAGTCTTAAGTAAAGCTTAAATTCTTGCACTCCATAAGAACATTTTTGAGTAACTAATTATTAAAAGATACACCAAGTTTTTATTTTGATTAAAAGAAAGAAAACAATATAAATTATATAATACAATACTGTCTTGTGACGTATTTATACAAATATGTTGAAAACTGACCTGTATGTAAAACTCAATCGACTGCGAGTTAATTAACTAGTATAATCACTCTACCCTGATAAGCTGTTAAACCTAATATAATATTTCATAATTTATTCATTTTATGATACACGTTATATAGATTTAAAAAATTACTTCCCAAAACTTCAATTTGACAAAAAAAATTCATTTTATGATACATGTTATAGATTAAAAAAAAATTACTTCCCAAAACTTTAATTTGACAAAACAATAATTCATTATCATTAAAACGCTTGTTTTGTTCAGATACTAGCCAGATTTGACAATTTCAACATTTTATTAGGAAGCCTAAAATTGATGTGATTAAACGTTGAATAGCTCTGTAAAAATTCCTACATAGATACAAAAGATTATGTCCTGCGTTTTTATATATTGTAAAGCTAAAACTTAAATACTTTAAAATGAAATGATGCTACTGTGTCTTTATACTGAATGGTGATTTAATTCAATTGTTCACACAAGTCATCTAATGAAAATTTGAAAGAATCTCCTAATTTTGCTATTTTTGTTGAATCCATAAGTAATACAGCCAAGTTACCACTGTTAATTATTTAGAATCTCCTTACCTGCCATGTTGCTACTATGACTTGTTTATCAAGAATCTCCTTTACCTGTCATTTTGCTACTATGACTTGTTTATCAAATCCTGAATCAAGTGTCTGAATTATCTCCAAAAAGTCGCAAGAATAATTTAAATAGATTCAAACACTCTAGATGATGGATCCATAATGAAGTTGTTGAATTCCTTTGATAGTTCAGTAGATGACAAATACAGGCGACTAACCTGCAATGTAGCCGTGCAAGTATTTGGCAGTGGCATTCGTATTGAATTCCTTTGATAGTTCAGTAGATGACAAATACAGGCGACTAACCTGCAATGTAGCTGTGCGAGTATTTGGCAGTGGCATTCGTTGTATTGAATTCCTTTGATAGTTCAGTAGATGACAAATACAGGCGACAAACCTGCAATGTAGCTGTGCAAGTATTTGGAAGTGGCATTCGTTGTATTTATTCTAACGAATTAACCATAACTAGTCAAGTTGACACTCTCATATACTCAATACTTGAACCTAGAAATGTTTTTTCCTATGAAGTTTTTTTGCTGTTTTGTATTCTATAGGGTCCCTTGAGTAAAATTATGTTAGTTGCCCTACAGGCAATATTGGGCAAATTGCATAATTTGCATATATCCAAGATGGCTGCCTGACGCCATATTGAAAATCTATCTTTCGTAAGAATTGTTCTACAATAGCTTGTAATATACCGTTTAGTATGTTTTCAGGGATGAGGAACTCATTTCCGTTGTTGTTTTTAACATTTAACGTATATATTAACAATTTTGACCAGACAAGGGTAGAAGTAACAGGTTTTTTATTATTATATGTAACTCAGCATATCACATTCCTTACCTGCCATGTTGCTACTATGACTTGTTTATCAAGAATCTCCTTTACCTGTCATGTTGCTACTATGACTTGTTTATCAAGAATCTCCTTTACCTGTCATGTTGCTACTATGACTTGTTTATCAAATCCTGAATCAAGTGTCTGGATTATCTCAAAAATGTTGCAAGAATAATTTAAATAGAATCAAACACTCTAGATGATGGATCCATAATGAAGTTGTTGAATTCCTTTGATAGTTCAGTAGATGACAAATACAGGCGACAAACCTGCAATGTAGCTGTGCAAAAGTTATCTTCTGAGATCCAAAACCTTAGCACTTCTGCGAGTTCTGTATTCGACAAATGTTAAATAACCTTTCAAAATAGCCCTCGACTCTTTCTTCCTTTGTGTGTGAAACAATATCATCCTCCGTGAATAAAAAGTTGAGTTGGTCAAAGAAAAATGGAAATCCATTCTAGACCTAGATATTGACCGGAAATCACTATATATTACCCCCTTTAAAAGTTGTAAAAATACCAAATTACAATGGTTTCAATACAGGATAAACCAAAGAATAATTTCTACGAATGATTTTTTATTCAAAATTAAATTAAGAGATAATAATCTTTGTACTTTCTGTAATAATACAGCTGAAAAAATAGAGCATCTGTTTTAGTATTGTGAGATAATTAATAACTTTTGGATAGAAGTAGAGGATTTTATATATAAAAAAATACACCGCTACATCAATATTTATAGAGAAAGCGCCATCTTTGGACTTGTTAACCAAAAAGAGAAATATAAACCTCAAAATTTTTTACTTCTTACTACCAGATATTACATATATAAGTGCAGATTTGATAAAAATCTACCAAATTTAAATACATGGGAAATGAGTCTTAAATATCAGTTTGATATTGAAAGATCATCGCAATAAAAAATAATCTTTATCATAGTTTATGCTAAATTTCTGGAATTTTGGGACCCATGGATAAAAATCTTCGGTGAAAGATTCAATGTCTCCATCTGGTAGGACTGTGGTGTTAGTACTGTAAAAGTGCCGTCAGCATTTATGGTGTACATAATGTTTTTATGATGTTAAGAAGTATACTTGTATGAAAATGTATATATATACTTTTTTGTATCTGAATTTCATAGGGGTTGACACTTCACCTCACACACACACACACACACACACCATAAACAAAAACCCAGACAAAATTGAAAAGGATCACGCAAGTACAACATGAAAAAAATATATTATGATATTAGAAAGAAGTTCCTATATTTACCATTTACTTAGTTACTTGATGTGAAGGGGATATAACTTACAAAACGCTTATTTGTCATCATATACGAAGTATACAAAGGAATGTAGTACATTGTATTAAATTTTGTACAATTATATATATGTATATGTATTGTAAAATGTCCTTTTGTTACCCGGCAAGTGAACCCAGTGGTCCCAACCCTGGCACTTGACCTTCCCTATTTAATGTCTTGGACAATAAAAACATACATTACAAAAAAAAAAGAAATACTTTGCATGAGGGAGTATACCTTAGTTTTTGAGAAATTTCAAATTTTAACTTGCAGGAAATTTAGACAAAGTATATTTCTGATAATAATCGAAATTATTGCCTACTGAGTTGGTGATATCCTCGGGGCATCTTATGAATAATCTGAAAATATAATGTTGGCAAATGTGTAAATAAAATTTAAAATAAAATGTTTTCTTTAAATGAAATGAACTTGTAGGAATAAATAATCTAACTGGTATTGGTAATCTGATATAAATATATTATTGTACTGATCACTTGATTGATCATATTTGTGACTCTATAAATAATAAGAAAATCGGCACAACATCACCATTTATTCGTCTTTCCAGCATCACGGAAGCAATATCCGTTAACATAATAACTACAAAGAAAAACGCAACGGACCTGAACAATATCCGCTTTGACAAAAAATTGTAACTAAGTTGGTAAGCCACTGATAAACTTTATAAGTAAGTCAAGCGGAGACTTTCTCAACTTGGTACCCAGTCTCATTACAGCGGCATGGTAGTCTTTTTAAGTTTGTCATGGTAGCAAGCACAATTTCTGAACATCTTCCGACTCAACGAATAAATTTGCTCCACCAGGACTATCGGGGTGCACATAGGTTTTTTTAAATCGACTGTGAAGTGTAGACCAAGATGCCTTAACATTAGGTGCAAGAGATTGCATCCACACATGGGCTGGTCCATCTAGATGGAGCATAAATGCAGCAACAATGCGAGAATCATTATGTATGCTATTGCAATCAAGGCCTTGAAAAGTCATGGTAGCTAAAAAGTCTGACAAAAATTTGGATGCATCTTCATGGGCATATCCATGCAATTTCTTGATCATTGCCAGTGAATTCATATTATTTATTGGTATAAACGGCACATAGTTTGTTTGTACATTTGAAATTGGACTGAAGTTAGTGTGAAGAAATTTTAATGTGCTTGAAAATAATTGCTTTTGGCAATCAAATATAGTAGGCGAGATGACGTTTGTTGGCCCTGTGTTGCCGCGCCTTTGACACACGTGGTTTCAGGTTCATGGGATGGACCAGCTGAAGTAATCGAATCGAGCAAAATATTGCCAGTGTTCATGTTTACAAACTCATTTAGACCGTTTAGATTCTCCACCATGTACTAATCACTTGATTGATCATATTTGTGTCTCTATAAATAATAAGAAAATCGGCACAACATCACCATTTATTCTTCTTTCCAGCATCACGGAAGGAATATCCGTTACCATAATAACTACAAAGAAAAACGCAACGGACCTGAACAATATCCGGTTTTCATTATATACAACATTGTACATGTATCTTAAAATCTTATGAAAATAAACAAAAAACAAATTTATTATAATCTTCAGACTATTAGTTGTCAAACAAGAAATAATAAAGAGGCTGGATCCACCTGAATCGGTTCTATCGGGAGAGTCTAGATTCGAGTATAGGTTTCAGTTGTAAATTTTGAACACATGATATCTTTTAATGTTGATTTCATATTTATCAATTAAAAACCAGACCACATAAACATTTTTTATCATGTCTGATGACATTTCGAAGTTTAATAATCAGTGATGTGCTATCGTTTATTGTGCTACTTATTTCTTATGTTTGGTGCCAGTCCACCGTCGGGAGTTTTATAATCAGGGATTTCACCTTGAAATAGTACACCAGTATTAATATTTGATAATTGGAAACTTTTGATTTTAGAGTTTTGTTTTCAATATCCAAAGGCACCTTTGTTGTGACATCATCTGTAGAGTTTAGTTTAATGATTCATAAACAAAATTTATTGCAGCTTGAAGAGTGTCTATAGAATTCGAAGCTGTAATAGCTACTTCTAGCAATTCAACTAAAGTTTTCGGGTTTCTGGAATAAATATGCTAGATAATGATTTTCGAAATGCTTTGTGCAATTTTAACAAAAATGTGTTCTGGAATGTCCTCAAATTTTGCTTTTAATCTAATTCTGTCAATGAATTGCTGTGCTGATTTAGTTAGCAACAAATTACCGTCAACCTTTGTGAAGCGGATTTCTAATAATTTAATAAGACCATTAAGGTCTTCTAATGGTAATTCCTCGAAGTGAATTTTGGCTGTTCCTGCCGGGTAAAATGGCAGGTATTTACATGCCTCAATGTGGGTTAGTTTTTGTAATTCTTTCCACCTCCTGAACTCGGCCAACCATTGTTCTGGTTTGGTAGCCCCGGAATATTGACTCAACATAATTAAATTGGTCTTTACCTGGCTGGTTGCCATGTATTCCGTGCTCACTGAAGCTGTCGTCTGCTGTGACGTCCTTCCTCTGTTGAAATTAAAATACTGTCAGGCGAGTTTCTTGTCTCTACCGGCATCCGACCGTTTGATCTACTCCACCACTATGTTGTTCGGCTATTTGGCGCTACAATTTTTGTTATGATAAACTGCAATCTGATTTATCTAAAATATAAGGAGACAGCGATTCAACTTCAATTCTTAATCTTAATTGTAGGCTGTTCAATACAATAATTTTATTTACATAATTTATAAACTGTGCACCATTGATTGCTGAATAGTTTCTTATCAAGCAGAATTTATCGAGAACCCTGTTAAATCTGGAGAGAAGACTCTTGCCAAATTATTTAACTCAACATACAGATATATAGATGACGTTCTGTCTCTTAACAATCCTAAATTTAGACACTGTGAATGTCATCTATCCCAGCGAGTTTGAAATAACAGATACGTGCCGATTCCTTCAGTTCTGATTCAGATTAAGACTTATACCTGAATTATGACGCTCATGAAAGGCTACATTTGTAATATGACAAACGTGATGACTTCAATTTTTCTATTGCTAACTTTCCTTTCCTGTGCAGCAATATACCTGCCTCTCCTGCTTATGGTGTATTTGTTTCCCAATTAATACGCTATGGTAGAGTTTGTACAACGAAGTAGGCTGCTTCAAAATAATTGATGAGCCTGAAAATCCACCTTGTGGATCACCAAAATACTAAATGGGACCAGGTCCTCTCTGAATCTGAAGTTAAGCGTTATCTACCCAGCTCTGTTCTGATCTACCTTCGGCAGTCGCCATACTTTAATGTAGTATGGGCACTATTATTATAAAATAAAACTATTAACCTTAATTAAATATATAAAATTATAATAATTGAATGTGGAGATTGTCCAAAATAACTATGGCCTATGTTTTATTATTAAGTATATATGAGGCATCTTAAGCTTTATGTTACTGTCTGAACATGCACAAAACAAAGGATATCCCACTTCTGACACTAATGTAGCGTTTTTCCTTCCCTGTACATAAGCTTCTCGTGGTTTCATTAAAATTACTGTGGTCCTTTGTATAAGCATTGTCATTGATTGCAAATCAAACTCCCCTATGCTTATTTCTCGTCGAAGAGACGTTCTATTTCGCCTTAGTGGTGCCACAAATGGTGCTGGCGAACTTCTGGAAAGATGATGAACTGAAAAAAAAAAATAAATGTAATGACCATATCATAATTAGAAGTACTTTCAAATAAATTTAGTCTTAATTCTTCATAACAATTGGTATGAACACCAATAATCACGCCATGGTATTTGATCTGTACTATTCGCTGTGTATAGCCATACAATACAATGCAATACAATACAATTAACTGTATTTATAGTCGATACAATTTAACAAACAACAATAAAAATGTAAGAGGTTATTAGTTAGTCAGCATCGTTACATTATTAATACGAATTAGAATCTGAAAACACATGGTGAAATAATCAACAAGAACCATTACATTCCTCCTCCTCTATGAAATGTTTTAAGACCCCACTGGATAATCATATTATTATACTTTAAGATAATGTAGCAGTCAATAAGTAGAGGCATTCTATCATTAATCCCCGAATTGTATAACACAATACTAGTTTTTGTACCATACATGTCAAAACATGACATGAAATAACAAGGTTATATTAATTTATGCTTTCTTGGAATCGCGGTGATATGTATATATTAACTATAAAAAGTATGCTAAGAGTTTGACTTAACGATATACATGTCTCATTGTATAATGGTGTTGTACTGACAATTTGAATCCAAGCACTATTGACGTGGAATTATATTTCGAAACGACCGTCAACTACTGTAAAATGAACACTGGTATAATATGTAATTTTGCATCGCCATCTTATAAATCATACTGCATCTTAATTTTATATCTTTACTAAGGTCTGACTGTGTTTCTCACTGTCCTGCCTTTGTTCATCTGGTCACCGAACTTGGCTGATTGGCATTTTCTGAATTATCCTTATGCAACAGATCAGCAAGTATTTCCACACTTCACTCTGGAGTCACGTTACTGAATACATCATGTAGCCCCTCTGCTCCCCTGCCATGTAAATCTGAGGTGGGTTTTCTCCATTAGAAATTTTAGTAAGTGTTTTTCCAATTTCATATTCTGAGAGTGGAACTTGTTTTGATAAGTTTGATGTACAGTCTTCATGGCCATCTGGGCAGGTAACTTCAAACCTCCTATTCCTCAACCGCTGTCTTCTCCAGGAAAGTTTATTCTGTATGGCCCCTGCCATATAAATCTGATGTGGATTTTCTGCATTAGAAACTGTTCAGCAAGTGTTTTTTTCCAATTTCATATTCTGAGACTGGAACTTGTTTTGATAAGTTTGATGTACAGTCTTCATGGCCATCTGGGCAGGTAACTTCAAACCTCCTATTCCTAAACCACTGTCCTTTCCAGCAAACTTTATTCTGTATGGCTGTACCAATGATGTACTTCTTGTCACTAGCTGTCTCCACTGCTAGTCCAATGGCTTGAGTTGCATTTTGTCCTGGTTTTCTTCTACTTACTATTTGCATGGAGTTGTATCTCGCATCCATGGAAATGTTGAGTTCAGACGGGTCGTTGACCGTATCTTTAAAATCTCTAACATCAGGTCCTTGTCAGTCATTAAATTGGGTGATTTTGCTGATTGTCAAGTGTAAAGATCTGTCGTTCTTTCTGCCTCCTCTCTTACATACTATGGCATGTCTTCTGTTAATAGTGCAGTCGCCTGCATATCACTCCAAAGTGGTCTCTATTACTTTTGGTAACGTTTTCAGTCATATTGCCTGTATAATTCTGCATCGTCATCTTATAAATCATACTACATGTTGCCTTTCTCACTACATGTTGCCTTTCTCTCTGTCCTGCCTTTCTCTCTGTCCTGCCTTTCTCTCTGTCCTGCCTTTGTTCTTTTCCATGCAAACATCTGGTCACTGAACTTGGCCGATTCACATTTTCTGAATTGTCCTTGTGCCACATGTGTTACATCAGCAAGTATTTCCACACTCTACTCTGGAGTCAAGTTACTGAATACATCATGTAGTCCCACTGCTCCCCTACCATGTAAATCTGATGTGGATTTTCTCCATTAGAAACTGTTCAGCAAGTGTTTTTCCAATTTCTTATTCTGAGAGTGGAACTGGTTTTTATAAGTTTGATGTACAGTCTTCACGGCCATCTGGGCAGGTAACTTCATATCCCCTATTCCTAAACCTCTGTCTTTTCCAGCAAACTTTATTCTGTATGGCTGTACCAATGATGTACTTCTTGTCACTAGTTGTCTCCACTGCTAGTCCAATGGCTTGAGTTGCATTTTGTCCTGGTTTTCGTCTACTTACTATTTGCATGGAGTTGTATCTCGTATCCCTGGAAATGTTTAGTGCAGATGGGTCGTTAACCGCATCTTTAAAATCTCCAACATCAGGTCTTTGTCAGTAATATTAAACTGGGTGATTTTGCTGGTTGTCAAGTGTAAAGACTGCCTCCTCTCTTACATACTATGGCATGTCTTCTGCACATAGTGCAGTCGCCTGCATAGCACTCCAAAGTGGTCTCTATTACTTTTGGTAACTTTTTCTTTATCTCTGTCATGTTGCCTGCATAATCCTGCATCATCTTCTTGTAAATCATACTGCATCTTAACTTTATATCTTTACTTAGTGAGCCTCTCTCTGTCCTGCCTTTGTTGTTTTCCATGCAAACATCTGGTCACTAAACTTGGCCGATTGGCATTTTCTGAATTGTCCTTGTGCCACATGTATTTGGTCAGCAACAGTCTTTCCACACTCCACTCTGGATTCACGTTACTGAATGTAGTTCCGCTACTCTCCTGTCATCTGAGAAACTGTTCAGCAAGTGTTTTTCCAATTTCATATTCTGATAGTGAAACTGGTTTTGATAAGTTTGGTGTACAGTCTTCATGGTCATTTTGGCAGGTAACTTCATAATTGAATATAATTCTATTAAAGAATCTATATTTTCGTCCACAAGTTTTTCTTGGATTAGGTAGAAGTAAAATCCACGTCTCTCACCGACAGATATAGTATGCCAGTAACCAGTAAAGTATGCCTCCTGACTGGATGTATGTTTTTGATGGTCTTATCTTGACTGGTTTCTTTGAATAACAGAAATACAACGCATGTTTCTCCAAGTCCTGCCATACAAGAAAAATGTAAAGCCTAAACACCAGCGTTTTAATTCTTAAATTTGTAATCATCGTAATGCAATGATTAATTATGTTGCAATGAAAACAGCGAAGATGTGTTGCTAACCATATGGTTGGTCTTTACGTTTTATCCAAATTCTTTTTGATAACGGTTAACGTCCTCGTCCTTTCCTGATATTATATTGCATTTTGCTTGTTTGGTTTTTAACAACACACCAAATGTGCAAATACGAAACATGACACTAATCCATGTCCGAAAAACAATCCTGAGGTAAAATTAAAACTTTGAAACTTAAACACATAAACTTCCGGAAGGTTAAGCAGGCGTCTCCTGTTTAGCTAGCAACTCCCGCCACGTGAGTGAAAGGAACATGGAACTATCGAAATCAAATAATTGGTCGCTTATCTGGGTTGTAACGTTGATAATGTAACAAATATACAGTTTATTTTAAAATGAAAAATTGTCCATTACGATGTATAATTTGAAGATATGTATCTGTCATGCTACTAATACTGTGTTTACAAATGCAAAAGTATTTAAAACTCTTTAAGTTAACATTCTCCGAATCGCCCATGCTCTCGTACTGGTCACAAAATATTCTTCTAATATTTTGTCATTAACTGGAATATAGAGAATTAAGGCACAAGTAGATACACTTGACAGTCTTTCTTTCGAATCATGATTAAATTCTACACTTATTGTCTTGTTGAAGCCACATGGAGGAATTGATTTACTTCCTGTCAGAAATGTCACAATATCTGATTCTGTTATCAGTTAACCAATTGTTTTATTAAAAAGAACTTGATGTACTGTTATTAACACTATTGTATCTTTTACTTATTCTAGCCGAGATTAGCTGCAATAATGCTGATGTGGCTTTAAACAATAATTCACTCAGTCTAAAGTAAAGCTTAAATTCTTGCACTCCATAAGAACATTTTTGAGTAACTAATTATTAAAAGATACACCAAGTTTTTATTTTACTTTACTTTGATTAAAAGAAAGAAAACAATATAAATTATATAATACAATACTGTCTTGTGACGTATTTATACAAATATGTTGAAAACTGACCTGTTTGTAAAACTCAATCGACTGAGAGTTAATTAACTAGTATAATCACAACTACCCTGATAAGCTGTTAAACCTAATACATTATTTCAAAATTCATTCATTTTATTGTGTAATAGATTTAAAAAATTACTTCCCAAAACTTTAATTTGACAAAACAATAATTCATTATCATTAAAACACTTGTTTTGTTCAAGATACTAGCTAGATTTGACAAAAGATTTCAATTTCAACATTTTATTAGGAAGCCTAAAATTGATGTGATTAAACGTTGAACAGTTCTGTAAAAATCCCTACATAGATACAAAAGATCATGTCCTGTGTTTTTATATATCGTAAAGCTAAAACTTAAATACTTTAGAATGAAATGATGCTACTGTGTCTCGATACTGAATGGCGATTTAATGATTCACCCAAGTCGCGACTGTGTCTTGATACTGAATTGTGATTTCATGATTCACCCAAGTCGCTACTGTGTCCTGATACGGAATGGTGATTTAATTATTCACCCAAGTCACTACTGTGTCCTGATACTAAATGGTGATTTAATTGTTCACACAAGTCATCTAATGAAAATTTCAAAGAATCTCCTAATTTTGCTATTTTTGTTGAATCCATAAGTAATACAGCCAAGTTACCACTGTTAATTATTTAGAATCTCCTTTACCTGTCATCTTGCTACTATGACTTGTGTATCAAATCCTGAATCAAGTGTCTGAATTATCTGAAACATGTTGCAAGAATTATTTAAATAGAATCAAACACTCTATATAATGGATCCATAATGAAGTTGTTGAATTCCTTTGCTAGTTGAGTAGATGGCAAATACAGGCGACTAACCTGCAATGTAGCTGTGCAAGTATTTGGCAGTGGCATTCGTTGTATTCATTCTAACGAATTAACCATAACTGTCAGTTTGTCCAAGCAAAAGGTATCTTTGATTACATTTTATACCAGTTTTATATTTACAGCACTAGACGGCCGTTTCGGAATACAATTCCTCATCAGTAGTGCTTGGACCAAAATTATGAAACGAAAATTATTTTGAAGATGTTGAAAAGCTACCCAAAGGACCAAAATATATTTTACCAAATTAAGCTAAGGAAATACTTTGCATGAGGAAGTATACCTTAGATTTTAAGAAATTTCAAATTTTAACTTGCAGGAAATTATTGCCTACTGAGTTTGTGATATCTTCGGGGCACCAGCCACCAGCAGAGATATCGGCTAAGGGGTTTAAATTACATATTATACCAGTTTTATATTTACAGCACTAGACGGCCGTTTCGGAATACAATTCCTCATCAGTAGTACTTGGACCAAAATTATGAAACCAAAATTATTTTGAAGATGTTGAGGATGTGCATTCTAGCTTTGGTATGTAACTGAATATTTTGCTGTATAATTCTTTTTTTTATAAACCTGCTGATTATCATTCACAATATTCCCGTTTCATTACTCCGAATGTTTTTACACTGCACTGTACGAAAGGGAAGTCAAATGTAGTCGATAATCAAAAACAAACATACTTATCCATTTCCGAATCACAATCCAGAAGCAAAGTAAAAACTTTGGAACTGACAAGTTAGGTTAGACACGTGAACTTCCACCAGGGAAGTGAGGCCGGATGCTCCGGAAGGGTAAGCACCTCCTGTTTAGCTAGCTACACCCGTCACGTGTGTAATCAAAATTGTGTGAAAGGAACATGGAACTATGAGACGTCAAATATATCCAAGGCAATCCTGGACACAGAGACATCAAACTTATCAACAATACTGTGATGACGGCCATAAAACTTTTTGAGGGCCTTGATAAGCCTAGGCTTGCAATATCCCTGAGTCAACAATTTATTTGCAAGCAGCCTACTTCGTTGTACAAAGTCCCCGTAGTGGGAACAAGCTCTACCATAGCGTATTAATTGGGAAACAAATACACCATAAGCAGGAGAAGCAGGTATATTGCTGCATAAAAAAGGAAAGTTGACAATAGAAAAATTGAAGTCATCACGTTTGTCATAAAGTTTCAAATGTAGCCTTTCTTGTGCGTCATAATTCAGGTATAAGTCTAAATATGAAGCAGAACTTGAGGAATCAGTCGTGTCTTTTATTTCAAGCTCACTAGGATAGATGACATTTACATAGTCTCCAAATTTAGGATTGTTAAGAGACAGAACGTCATCTATGTATCTGTATGTTGAGTTGAATGATTTGGCGACAGTTTTCTCTCCAGATTTAACAAGGTTCTGCATAAATTCTGCTTCGTAAGAATAAAGAAACAAATCAGCAAGCAATGGTGCACAGTTTGTACCCATTGGTATACCGATTGTTTGCTGAAATACTATATTACCAAACACAACAAATATGTTATCTATCAAAAACTCCAACATTTTGTTGATGGTATCTTTAGTATATTTTTGTTTGGAATCCGTATGATGCTTGACAAAATAACCAGAATCACTGTTCAGCACCAGATATTTGTATCTTGGCTTACCGTTTTTGTAGAAGAAAGACAAGTGAATAATTTCTTTAAGACGTTCTTTCAATTTAGAATGAGGGATTGTGGTGTATAGTGTAGAAAAATCAAATGTTTTTATACTTTTTACATGAGATAAAGTATTAGAAGCAAGATGTTCAAGTAATTCTTTAGAATTTTTTAGAATCCACATTTGGTTGATTCCAGATGTAGAATATACTTTTTCTGAATAAGACTGAAGACCATCTTTGACGATTGTCAAAATTTGTGTTAGAGTTACCGATAATGATTTAGTAGTACAATCAGATGAGCCTGCTATATATCTTTCCTTGTATGGATTTTTATGAAGTTTAGGAATCCAATACAAGTAAGGAAGATCAAGATCTTCCTCTTTAAGATTGATACCAAAAGACTCGAGAACTCCCCTATGGTTAGAAAGAACTTCATCTTTGGTAAAATTAGTTCTAGAATATGCAGGGTTATTTGTTATACTATCTAAACCAAGCTCCTTAATAAGACATTCAAGGTAGAATCTCTTACAAACGAGAATAATGTTGTTGGAAGCCTTATCAGCTGGGACAACAACATATTTGTTGTGTATGTCTGTAAGAATTGCCTTGATTTCTGGATCCTTGAATACTGAAGACGGTTTAGTACTCATAGACCCTTTAAGTTTGGCAATCCTAGTTTTAACGAAAGATCTAACAACCTTTATCTAGTCGGATAAGGTATCAAGCTCAACATCTTCTAATTTAGCCCAACGTCTGGCGTACTCTTCAACGGAATCCATGACAAGTCGGAAATTCTGTCCCCAAGTAAAAGGTTGAGCTTCTCTATCTTTAGGACCTTTTGAAAGTAAAAATCTTAATTTGGTGTTCTCAATTATATTGAGATCACCAGTTATTACATGTCCAGCCGGTCCATAAATATAGGGAGAAGACGAGCAAGAGCAAGTAAGTGGAGTAAAATTGTGAAAGTTTAAACACTGCAATGTTTGTTTATAATTAAATATTTTGGATGCAATAGGTTTATTGTAAGAGTAGGAAACTAGAGGTGGATAATTAATTTTGAAATAAGCAGGAATTTTAGATTGGACTTGTTTATTTTGAAGAATATTGGAAATGTTTATAGCATCTATGCCTTTGTTAGCATAGTGTAACTTAAGATATTGGCGTTGACCATCGTTATCAATATCGTTTTCCCGAGCAGGTTTAAATAATCTGTTAAAAGCAATATCCATGATGATAGCCGTAAGCTTATATTCTGGTGTATTTGAATTTATAGTAGTTTTAGATATGCATTCTTCTTGTAACTGTCTAAGACGGGATAGTGGTATAGAGTAGAGTTTAGTTCGGATATGGTGTAATCCGAGAGGTTTCTGTAGGAATGGTAAAAGATTAAGAAAACTAACATCATGGATATTAAGTTTTAAAATGTAGCAGAGTACCGCAACACCAAAATACTTTATTATACCCTTTAAAATAAATTCAAATTACCGTAGTAGATTTCATAAAGAATTAGTTAAATCCACCCATCATTGCTGTTTATTTCATAAAAAGTGATGATTTTACATGGTAGGACTCTCCAACTTCCCGGACTACTTTTTGTTGTATTTACGATATCAGTTCGCCATATTGCACACATTTTTGGATGCATCCCGTCGCAATATATTACTAGATTTCGAAATATATTCCGGAAATTTATTCTTAATGTGCATATGTAACAAAATGCATTACCCGTTTCAGAACACATATCTCACGATAAAACAGATACATTTCCTTCACGCTCATTTACCAGACGCACTATTTTCATGCGCACTAATCTCATAGAAAAGAAGCCCGGTCTTGGCAGAAAGCGATAGCAAAGTACGCGTTCACTATCGTGAAACGCCGTACAAAAACTAAACATAGTCATTATTATATCCAATGTAAGTACTAATGTTTTAGCACAGCAATAGCATTAATCAAAAACAAACATACTAATCCATGTCCGAATCGCAATCCAGAAGCAAAGTAAAAACTTTTGAACTGGCCAGTTAGGTTAGACACGTGAACTTCCACCAGAGAAGTGAGACCGGGTGCTCCGGAAGGATAAGCACCTCCTGTTTAGCTAGCTACACCCGCCACGTGTGTAATCAAAATTGTGTGAAAGGAACATGGAACTATGAGACGTCAAATATATCCAGGGCAATCCTGGATACACAGACATCAAACTTATCAACAATACTGTGATGACGGCCATAAAACTTTTTGAGGGCCTTAATAAGCCTAGGCTTGCAATATCCCTGAGTTAACAAATTTGCAAGCAGCCTACTTCGTTGTACAAAGTCCCCGTAGTGGGAACAAGCTCTACCATAGCGTATTAATTGGGAAACGAATACACCATAAGCAGAAGCAGGTATATATATTGCTGCATAAAAAAGGAAAGTTGACAATAAAAAAATTGAAGTCATCACGTTTGTCATAAAGTCTCAAATGTAGCCTTTCGTGTACGTCATATTTCAGGTATAAGTCTAAATATGAAGCAGAACTTAAGGAATCAGTCGTGTCTTTTATTTCAAGCACACTAGGATAGATGACATTTACTTAGTCTCCAAATTAGGATTGTTAAGAGACAGAATGTCATCTATATATCTATGTTGAGTTGGATGATTTGGCGACAGTCTTCTCTCCAGATTTAACTAGGTCCTGCATAAAAGAATGAATACATAATATGTATAATCGTTAGTATGTATGTATGTGTGTGTATACATGCGTGCGTGCGTGCGTGTATTTTAATCGTTATAATGGACTCTTATCTCGAAACTCGTCCTCAACAGGGTGTACGGAAATTTCACTGTGTCTGTTTCTTCTGTAACTTTCTGTTTTCTAATTCTAATATGGATTTTTTGGGCTTTTTGTTTCAATGTTTATTGAGTGAAATTTATTTAGATGCTGAATTCTGTTTAATCGTTATTATGGATCCTTACCTCGAAGTTCGTCCTCAGCAGGGTGTTCGTCAATTTCAGTACCACTGTTTTTGTCTGCATCTGTCCCTTCGGAAATCTTAGTATTTTCTTTATTATATCTTATTGTTCTTGACAGTGCTGCTGCTCGATCCGATTCATATTAAGTGCTGGGATAAGTACTTTACTTTAGCTCTGCAATTCCTTATTGGGCAGGTTCTATATTTTCTAACTGTACTTCTTGACCTTTTTATAATATCTCTGTTTCTTGCAACGGCCAATCGGGCTTCAACAGGCGTTTTATCATGTTTTTGCCGCAAATGCCTTGGCAGATGCACGACGTCAACAGGGCAGTATGGGCATGCTTTCTTTTTTCTGTTACCTGCCGATTTTCTAGAATATCTTATAGCGGTTGTCGATGTCGCTAGAACAAGAAATAAAGAATTTTAGTTTGTGACGGAGGGCAATTTTTGCAATATGAATGGCCACATGATTCAAAAGTCTTTTCGTTTTGAATAATCTTTAAAGCTTTTTGGTTACTAGATATACACAAATTTAATAAGGGATAGAACAACCCCTTTCCCCACTTCCTTCTTTCTACAAAAGTTATTTTAAACATGGCATCACATACACAAATGTCAATTTACTAACATCGCCACTTGAAAACAACGTGTGACATCGCCTGTTACAGTCAATAAATGCAAAGCCCCAACAAGACGGTAACTTGTCATCTAAATCAGATACAATTGCATACACTTTACAGTTTTACGAACTAACAGTGAGATTACAATAAGTCGTTTGACCGCAGGGCTCAAAGTGACTTTTTGAATCTAGGAGCCAGCCTGGCTCCTTATATAAAAAAATTAGGCGCCAATTGAAATTTTTAGGCGCCAATTGAGACATTAAGGCACCAGCAAAAAAATTAATGTGTGTTGGCACAATATTTACAAGTCATTAAATTCCCGACAGGGTCATATAGTAACCACGAAAACAGGGCTTTCCATGATTCTTGGAACTTACGCTGAGTCAGAGACTTCTGTTTCTTCTCCTCCGGCTCGTCAACGCTGTGATCGATTGCCTGCTTTTTGGGAGCAGCGCCTCTTGGCTTGAAAAAACTATCAATAGACTGCCGCTTCCCAGCCATGCTTATTGTTCTATTCGGAACACTTTTGACGTTTTGTGTATATATATATACGAAAGAATCCCTGTGAAATTCACGAGGTAGTCCGAGGAGTACCGGAAACACTTTGACAATATGTAAAACACAAATAGAAAAACGGAAATGGACATGATCGAGAATTTTGAACTCCCGAAAAAAGCGGTCGCCAACTTGGAGACTTATGAGTAAAAATTGGTCGCCAATGGAAAAAATTGGTCGCCATGGCGCCTAATTTAGTCGCAACTTTGAGCCCTGGACCGTTATCATTTTTGCCCACGGGAAATAAATCCGGGAACATTTTCGTTACAAATGTAGTGTGTTGTAATCCAGTGTCCGCTTGAAAATGATGCGGTTTGAATCGTTGAAGAAATATATGTCTGAACACACTTTTTTCATCTATATTGGGCGATACACGATGATCGCTTGTGTGAGGCTTAAGTTTCGAAACGGCACACTTCAATGTATTAGACAGCGTTAAGAATCGTCTGTCGTTAGTCGTAATGACTTGTTCTACATTCAAGTTAGACACTACCATTGCCACCTCTTCATCCGTTCATCTCGAGGCGTTCATGTACAACGTCACCATATTAGCCTTTGATAACAAATCTTTCAAATTACACACAGCATAACATAGACCGTCCGTGGCTATCCAAAACATGTGTTTGTATTCGTGTAAGTAGTCCAGTGGATGATGGGGTATCGCACTACCGACTTTATACAAACAGCAAACACCCGCGTTACCCTTTATGTCGAGATTCACCGTTAATTGTTGTTTAGATGGTCCAGTTTGTTGTCTATAGGCGTAATTAGCAACCGTTAGGGCGTTGTTGTAAGTATCGTCCAACAGTAACACCCTATTGTTTTTAGTAAATTCGCCCGTTACCAGCTGATGCGTTGTAGTAGACGATTTTATCCACATTAACATATCTTTGGGGGAAACGCACGATTCAATTGTAATGTCACATCCAACCCACGAATGAATAAAGTAGTCCTCATAGCTGGCACTAATAGTTTTTGGTTTGTTCTGCCGCACCGGATTTTAATATAAATGTTATACAACTACCAATAGATAAACAATCCATATTTAACCACATTGTTTCTCCACTTTCTATGCGAAATTCCGAAGAAAAAACCCCGATACTCGTTGCCCCAGAAATGGGTTCTCCGGACACCAAAGGTGACTGAATGCCATCATTATAGGCAGCGCACATTTCGAAATTTGTTCTATACTAGCGTCCGGATTTTGTTGAAGAAATTGTACATATATGTCCTCAAACGTGACTAACTTTACGGATCTAAAGTGAGTTATTTCCATATCATCGACAAACAGCCAACGCCATCCAATAAAGTCAGTGTATTCTCTAGTGTGGTCTTTTGCATTCAGGTACAGACGTCGTGCCACAGTACTCCTGATTGTGTTGTGTGGACGATACGGTCTGCAAACTTTATGCCGCCGATTCCCTCTGAACCAGTGAGTTTTATTTTTGACCCCGCCCTTATGCCAATCATTTAACTCTATCAAAGGATGTGAGTCACTGTATGAAGGGGGCGTGTTTTCAAATGCAAACTTGAAATCTGGCGTACCAAATTCCGTGGTGTCACCATTGACGTCCGATTAATGATATCGTCACCGTGACTAAAATTACGAAAACTAAAAATTAGACAATTGGGGTTTATGCACGAGTCAATTTTGGACAAATTTAATAACTACGCAGAACCCCTCTAATTTGTGAAATTTTGGAATTGCAAAGTTTAGTTACATATGCAGTTTCAGATTTTAATAAAATAATACATTATTGTTGGTTACCTAGCCATGTTGGCATTAAAGGCAACACAAAAGCCAATTCAGCTGCTAAAGCAGCCTTGTCTAAAAACATTACCTCTGTTTTTATTCTGCATAATGATGTAAAATCATTGTCAATGATCAATGGTCAAAACATTGGAAATAGCCAAGAACATAATAAATTATTTTTAGTTCAGCTTTGTCTGGGATTAACACCTTTATCCAGTACAGCTTTGTCTGGGATTAACACCTTTATCCAGTACAGCTTTGTCTGGGATTAACACTTTTATCCAGTACAGCTTTGTCTGGGATTAACACCTTTATCCAGTACAGTAGGCATGGTAGAATCGGCCATAGTTATTTTACACATTCTTTTATATTGAAGGGAGAACAACCTCCCCAATGTATCCCTTGTCGAGTTAAACAATGTGCCCAACACATTTTGCTGGATTGTGTTGACTTTGCAGCTACAATAGACTACAAGGGATACTTTTTATTTTTTATTTAGCATTATCAATGCTAGATCATGTTGTTAATGTCAGCGGATACAAATTTTAAACTTCCTTCGGCAAATTAACTTGTATAATAAAATACAGTTGTTTTATCATATATAACCCAGTGTTTTATGTTTAAAGTGTAGTGTATGTGGAATGTATACTTATGTGGAAGTATGGTCTAAAGGAGATAATTGGAATGTTATTGTAAGGGTTGCGTCCCTTGATTAGTTGTGCATGTGATTGATATAATAAATGGTTGACTGCAAATGAGCTGTGTTACATTCGTCATCAATCGGCTGACATCCACCAATAGATATTACAATTTGGCGACGAGGGTTCAAAATACCGTAAATTGTGAAATTTTGGCTGTAGTTTAATTTTGGTTTATTTGGCACCCAACTTAAAAGTGCCAAAATTAAACATACCAAAATAATACATATTCTAAAAGAAGAAATGCCAATATTTACCTGAAAATCGATATTCAGTAATACCGGTAGAGCACTTTTATCTTAAATGCAAGCCACTTATCAACGACGATACGCACCTAAATATCATCTATAATGTAAATTTCCATATAAAGTTTAGGTTAAAATTACCTGTTGTGTTGTTTATTTTACAAAAAAGTTATATTTGAAGTGTTTGTTGACCAATAATCATGATCCAATGTGCACTACACATCGAGGGAAGCCATTTTTTGTAAGTAAATTGCGTGATCTTAGTCAGTAATTCCCAACGTTTAAGGTTCACCGTGATCACACTTCGTCTTCTGTCACTGTCTACGGTTAAAATTTAGAGGAAATTTAAAAATAATCGAAATTTCAAAATTGGGGTGGCCGAATACATAGAAGGATTACGGTATATACCGGTAGCATATGTCGCGAATTGCGAACTTATTATATTTACTCCGATGGAGCAGTTTAGCTCCATTGGAGCATTTTAAGCTCCGGTAAAGTTTATTGCGTTTTTCACGTGTATGCACGAACATTTACAGTTTCTTGGGATACTCAGTAGTATATAAAGGACATGCTTCAGTTATTTAGGGGTTTTTTTGTTCTTGAATGTGATGATGGGTTGTATACATGCGTACATGTTAACCAATGTTAGTGAATATAAAGATCAACAAAGATTTGTGCCATCGTGTGCTTTATTCTAATGTAGTTGGCATATCAACTCAACAAACAAAAAGGGTCTGCTACATTAATTGGTGCCGGAACCCGGGACTAGTGAATTAACCAGGGAAACAAAGAAAAAGATTATAGAAACAGGTAAGTGTACTAACAATGGCTTCAAACATTCCATACATCAAAGGTGTTAGAACAAGATAAAGAAACGCTATAGAAATATATGAAATAAAAGCGGGAAGAACAATTTTACAAAATGCCGAGTATGTTGCTGTAGATACAGCAAAGGGTGAAGCAAAAAGTTTTATAGCCGGATTATCACTAACAAATGAGAACTATAATGTTGCCATTTCTATTCTACAAGAACGATTTGGAAATGTTCAGGAAGTTATAGATCTTCACTACAAACAGATGATCAATTTACAACCAGCAACTACGAGAACGAGTAGTTTAAGGTTTCTAATGGACAAAGTAGACAAGAATCTCAGAAGTCTTCAAGTGCTTAAACAGGATGTTAACCAAGATGTGTTTGTTTCCATGTTGCGTTCAAAATTACCGGAAGAAGTACTTCTCCAGTTAGAGATTCAAAACGGAGCTAAAAAGTGGATAGTACTTAGCCTACGAGACTGTCTTAGCAAGTATGTCGTCGCTAGAGAAAAGGCAGAGAATCAGTTCCATGCGGAGTCCAAACAAAGTGGAAATAATTTCAATAGTCGACGTCAATACAACGCAAGGCCATTTCACTCACCAAGTCAAAAAGGTCGTGAAATTACTGCAAATTATAAAAGTTCTGCTGGAGCCTTAACGACTACAGTAAAAGGCGGAAATGTGTCGCGTTATTCTGATAAGTGTCGATATTGTGAAAAATCTCATTGGAGTGATGAATGCCCTACGTACCGCACTATAGAAGCACGAAAAAAGAAATAAGTTGGTAGCTGTTTCAAATGTTTAAAGGTTGGTCATTCCTCGGAAAGATGTAAGCGGAGCAAATTGTGTTTTTATTGTGGTGAATTAAATTCACATCATTGAAGCTTGTGCCCAAAGAAATTCAAATTGAATAGTGCAAGTGTTAATTTCGTAGGAGAATGTTTGGAAATTCCTCAGGAAATTGATATCTTGGAAGATTGTAGTGGTAATTCTGGTTTATCAACACAGAGTGTAGATTCACAGGAAATTGTGCTTATTTCATCCGGAAATCGTCCTTATGCAAACAGCCAAAACTGAAGTTAAAGTTCAAGATAGTGCCACAAGTCACAAAATTAGACTTATTCTGGATTCAGGATCGCAGCGTTCTTATATTACGAAGGATTTAGCTGAAAGAATGTGTTTAAAGGGTGACCAAGATGAAGAATTGAAATTAACGACATTTGGAAGTGAAAAACTAAAAGTGATTAAAACAACTGCCACACAACTGTGTATGAAGCTGAATAATAACAAATATATGGACATTTCCGTTAATATTGTGCCTGTTATATGTGGCTCTATACAAAGAAAGAAAGTAAAAAGTGATTTGTTAAAGAACATTGACCATCTTGTCCATAGTTTAGATTTAGCAGATGATGTTCCTTTACACGATGATTCATCTACTGTTGACATTCTTATTGGGAATGATTATTACCTGGATCTTATTTTATCACAAAAGATTGAAATTCAGCCTGGATTGTATTTACTAGCATCAAAGCTTGGATGGATACTTACTGGACGTACAAATGAGGTAACGGAGAACAACAACGATGTGAATATGTTAATTCTCACACATGAAAATAACATTACAAAGACAAGTGTTTTTACAAATGTTGATCCAGTACTGCCTACCAAACCAGATCTAGAAGATTTCTGGAATATTGAAGCCATTGGTATAATGGACAAGTTGGACTAAGCTGACGACATTAAATCAATGAAAAACTTCCAGGATACGCTTGTATTCAAAGACGGAAGATACCAAGTAACATGGCCATGGAAGGAAGACATTCCTGACTTACCGGTAAATCGTGATCTGGCATTAGGTCGGCTTAAATCATCGGTGTCGAGAATGAAAAATTAACTAAAAAATTGTTGCAGCAATATGATTCCATCATAAAAGAACAGCTAGCCAAAGGAGTAATAGAAAAGGTGGAACATTACAACAGTGCGAATCTATGTCACTACATTCCACACCATGTTATTATTAATCCCTTGAAGCCGACTACTAAGCTTCGTATCGTTTATGATGCATCAGCTAAGACGAACAGTGTAAACAAAAGTTTAAATGAATGTTTATACAGAGGTCCAGTTATGCTACACAATCTTTGTGGCATATTACTTCGCTTTAGATTACACAAAGTAGCTGTTGTTGCTGATATTGAGAAGGCATTTCTTCAAATTGGTCTTCAGCCTAGTGAAAGAGATGTTACGCGATTCATTTGGTTAAAAGACTATGAAAAGGAAATAGTTGACAAGACAAATCTTCAAGAATATCGTTTCTGTCGTGTTCCATTCGGAGTGATTTCAAGTCCATTCCTGCTTGGAGCAACTATAGAGAGTCATATGGATTCATTCAACAATGACCTTTCCAGTAAGTTGAAAGGAAACATTTATGTGGATAATTTAATCACGGGAACAGATTCGTCGAATGAAGCCATTCAACTCTACATTGAAACAAAATCAATGTTCAAAGAAGCTTCAATGAACATCCGAGAGTGGATATCTAACAGCGAGGAAGTAAATAGGTTTATACCAACCGACGACAAGGCAACTAGTACAACAATAAAAAGTTCTGGGATATGTGTGGAATGCTGAAAACGATAGTATTGCTTTGAAACCTCCAGATGAGATTATTTCTACAGATAAAGTGACCAAAAGATGTGTTTTGAAGGAAATAGCATCTGTGTTTGATCCGCTGGGATTGTTTTCACCTATATTGTTACGAGGCAAATTACTTTTACAAGAGACATGGAAGATGGGCCTTCATTGGGATGACGTATTAGAAGATAGTATGATACAGAATTGGATGTCTATTAAATCTGACCTAAATCATATTTACAATTATCAAGTTCCACGATATATTGAAACAGATGGTTGTAATGGAGTAAAATACACCATACTTTCATTTTGTGATGCAAGTGCATATTCAGCTGTGGTGTATTTACATCAACAGAGCGAGAATTACACAAAGGTTAGCTTGATATTTTCGAAGACTCGACTTGCTCCTGTAAAACAGATGACGATTCCTAGACTAGAACTCATGGCTGTACTGATTGGTGTGAGATGCATTGCCTTTGTGAAAAATCAACTTAGATTGCTTGTGGAAAAGGTATTTGTTTGGACTGATTCCCAGTGTGTTTTGAAATGGATTTCCTCAAAGAAAGATTTATCGGTATTTGTGAAAAACAGGGTATCTGAGATTAAGACACATGACATTGAATTCTGCTACGTCAACACAAAAGAAAATCCTGCTGACATTGCTTCTCGCGGAACAACTTTACAGTTACTCGATAGAAATCAACTTTGGTGGTTTGGTTCTCAGTGGCTGTTAAAATCCATAGGTGAATGGAAGTGTAGTATACAGAAGACAGATAGCGAGGAAGAAAGCAACTATGAATCTGAAATGAAAAAGTCTCAACAAATAACTTCTGTACATCTATCTGGAGAAAGTTGTAAATTCATTCGGACATGCACCATTCGGATTACAGTGTGAAGACTATTCATCAGTGTCAAAATTAATACGATAACCGCGTTTGCATTACGGTTTATCAACAAACTAAAAAAGGCATGCAAGGACAGTGGAGTTCTTACTACTACAGAATTATGTTTGCTGAAAACATGTGGTTATTACATATACAGAAAAAGAATTATCAGAACTGTTCATGAAGAAACCTAACAAAGAGGCAAACAATATGAAGGTTCAGTTAGGATTATTCAAAGATCAAGATGGAATTTTACGATGCAAGGGAAGAATGGAACATGCGCATCTTAGTGAAGCTACAAGGTTTCCAATTCTGGTTCCAAAAAGCGAACGATTCACGAGATTATTAATAAAAAGAGCACATCAACAAAACCTACACAGTGGTGTTTCTCAAACCTTGAGTCAAGTAAGGTACAGATATTGGATTCCTAAAGGGCGTGCCACAGTTAGACAAGTCCTGAATGATTGCTTAATTTGCCGCAGACATGAAGGAGGGCCTTATAAAATGCCACCAATGTCTCCATTGCCGGTTACTCGTCTTTCAGAGGCGCCAGCATTTGCTAGAACTGGCCTGGATTATTTTGGACCATTGTTTGTGAAATGTTTTGGAGAAAAGTCTAAAGTGTGGGTGTGTTTGTTTACATGTTTGGTCACACGTGCAATACACTTGGAGATGGTAGAAGACATGACTACAGAAAAGTTTTTGTTGTGCTTCAGAAGATTTATATCACAGCGTGGTACACCGTTAGAAATTATTAGTGATAATGCTTCACAGTTCAAGACAGCTAATAATACTTTAGATTCACTCTGGAGCGAAGTTACTCTAAACAAAGAAGTGCAATCCTATGTGTCTGAAGTTGGAGTAACATGGAAATTCATAGTGGAAATGGCTCCATTGATGGGTGGATTTTATGAAAGACTTGTCGGAATTGTGAAACGAGCATTTAGGAAAAGTTTAGGTAGAACACTGTATACTGTTATTCAAATGCAGACTATAATAAAGGAAATTGAAGCAGTTGTTAATGCAAGGCCATTAGTGTATGTTGGTGATGACCTGAATTCTACAATAACGCTGACTCCTCAGCATTTCCTTACGCTAAATCCAAAGACAGGCATCCCGGATATAGAACTTGATATACGTGATCCTCTTTATCGTCCGTGTAATATTCTTGCTGACGAATTACTTGAGAAATCGAAAAAAGGACAAAAGCTACTAGATTCATTCTGGAAAATATGGCGCGATGAGTATTTGTTAAGTATTAGAGAAAGACAACAAACAAAACTAAAATCTAAAAGAGTTCAAGCTTCTTCTTCTCCGAATGTGGGTGATGTGGTGATCATAAAAGATGACTTACCAAGAGGATGTTGGAAACTTGGAAAGATAATCGATCTGATACATAGTAGTGACCAATTGATACGCTCGGCCAAAGTACAGACGTCATCAGGACGTGTTATTGGTAGACCCTTAAATCTACTCTATCCAATAGAATGTCAACGTTCTACAGACAACACGGACATTACTATTGAAAGTAAATATCCTTTACCTATCAAGAGTGAAAAACGCGTAAAAAGGAAAGCTGCGGCAACTGCAATGGAAAAAATTAAACATATGGACTAAATAGAGTAAAAACTGTTGTTACCATGTTAAAAATACTGTTATGAGCAATTTAATGTTTTATACAAATATTACACTAGTTTCCATTAACCTTAAAGTACAGTACAGCGTTACATAAGTTATATGGACCTTAAAAATCCGTGTAAAGATCACCGTGAATTAGATACCAATCACCGGCGGAGCTATTATCTATCTAACGGAGCAAGCTGTTTTTTTCATGTGTACCGTTGTTGCACGAGCAACTTTTACAAAAAATTTATATAAAAAGATTCACGAGGGTGTTACTCGCACATAAGAATTATCGAAGTGATCATGGAAAGATATATTTGTGGTACGTGTAACAGGGGGTATAAACATAAGAAGAATTTAAAGCGACATATTACAGAAAGGCACACAGATGTTAAACATTGGAAATGTGTTGTGGACGGGTGCAAGTCAAAATTCATTCGAAGAGGTTATCTATCTAAACATTTGATTTTGAACCATGGTTATAGCAGTGCGGTTGCTAAAAACGCTGCTGTGAAAGCCCCTCGTGGTGACATACAACCTCAATCATCGTATTATGAAGACATCAGTGAAGATGAAACAATTTTCGATTTATTTGAGGATATAAGTTCTAGTGTCCCGGAAGATTTTAATGCCGATGACTTTAATTTGGAATATTTGGACGACAATCAAGAGGTTCAAGAAAGGGAAAACAACACTAGCGAAGAAATCACGGGTGAAACGGAAGAAATGCGGACAGAAGATAATGAAAGTACGGACAAACGCAAAGAAGATGATGCTGATAGTGTTATAGTTATATCAGATAGTGAAGATGAACTCATAAATAATAATGCTGTTGAACTGTCTTCGTCACGATCTGTGACCCAAATATTTATGTTAACAATTACACGCAAAGTAAGGTTTGTTAATGATGTAGAAATTGTGGACAATATTGAAATATGAATTTAATGATTAATTTTTCAATCTTCCCAACTTTGTGTGTGGGAGTGTCGCGAATTGCGAACTTATTATATTTACTCCAATGGAGCAGGCGGAGCTATTATCTATCTAACGGAGCAATTGTTAGTATAACGGAGCAAGCTGTTTTTTCATGTGTACCGTTGTTGCACGAGCAACTTTTACAAAAAATTTATATAAAAAGATTCACGAGGGTGTTACTCGCACATAAGAATTATCGAAGTGATCATGGAAAGATATATTTGTGGTACGTGTAACAGGGGGTATAAACATAAGAAGAATTTAAAGCGACATATTACAGAAAGGCACACAGATGTTAAACATTGGAAATGTGTTGTGGACGGGTGCAAGTCAAAATTCATTCGAAGAGGTTATCTATCTAAACATTTGATTTTGAACCATGGTTATAGCAGTGCGGTTGCTAAAAACGCTGCTGTGAAAGCCCCTCGTGGTGACATACAACCTCAATCATCGTATTATGAAGACATCAGTGAAGATGAAACAACTTTCGATTTATTTGAGGATATAAGTTCTAGTGTCCCGGAAGATTTTAATGCCGATGACTTTAATTTGGAATATTTGGACGACAATCAAGAGGTTCAAACAAGGGAAAACAACACTAGCGAAGAAATCACGGGTGAAACGGAAGAAATGCGGACAGAAGATAATGAAAGTACGGACAAACGCAAAGAAGATGATGCTGATAGTGTTATAGTTATATCAGATAGTGAAGATGAACTCATAAATAATAATGCTGTTGAACTGTCTTCGTCACGATCTGTGACCCAAATAATTATGTTAACAATTACACGCAAAGTTAGGTTTGTTAATGATGTAGAAATTGTGGACAATATTGAAATATGAATTTAATGATTAATTTTTCAATCTTCCCAACTTTGTGTGTGGGAGTGTCGCGAATTGCGAACTTATTATATTTACTCCGATGGAGCAGTTTAGCTCCATTGGAGCATTTTAAGCTCCGGTAAAGTTTATTACGTTTTTCACGTGTATGCACGAACATTTACAGTTTTTTGGGATACTCAGTAGTATATAAAGGACATACTTCAGTTATTTAGGGTTTTTTTTG
This sequence comes from Anadara kagoshimensis, assembly GCA_021292105.1. Lineage (NCBI taxonomy): Eukaryota > Metazoa > Mollusca > Bivalvia > Arcoida > Arcidae > Anadara > Anadara kagoshimensis. The sequence continues at coordinate 334,687 of CM037869.1, forward strand.
TTCTTGAATGTGATGATGGATTGTATACATGTGTACATGTTAACCAATGTTAGTGAATATAAAGATCATGAAAGATTTGTGTCATCGTGTGCTTTATTCTAATGTAGTTGGCATATCAACTCAACAAACAAAAAGGGTCTGCTACAGTATATACCGATATATCGGTAACAAGTTTTCACAACTCTAGTATTACCTGATTTCTATTTATATAGTGAGCAGTTTTTACGATAATTCTCAATTCGTTAAATTTGCAACACATTCAAAATGACTTCCGAGTCCATTCTTAAATATTTTCAACCAAAAACGCAAGATTTGTTGTTGGATACTAGTTTTACAAGCGTTGACCAACGTACAGCTGAAATTTGCAATTCCGAGCTAGATAAAGTGTATTCTCCTAGTAATAGTGCTAAAAAGAGAGGAAATTATCAAATTTTATCACCAGCTGACAAGGCAGAAATTGGACGATATGCTTCTCAGCATTCCACACCACAAACGATAGCACATTTTAAAGATCGTTTTGAGCTTAAACAAACTTCCTTCAGAAACTTTAATAGAAAATATTTGAGTGAAGTGTCACGTAAAAGAAAATTATTTGACAACGATTGTGATTCCAATTGTGAAGTGTTTGAATTAAAACCACTTAAACGCGACAGGCCGCTTTTACTTGGTAATGAACTTGACATTAAGGTTCAAATTTTAATTAATGAACTTAGAAATAAAGGAGGAAACATAAATACTAGAATCGTCAGACCTCTTGCCAAAGGTGTAATTTTTATCACAGGACAGGAACCTTTTGTGTGACAATGGGGGAGGAATTGATATCACTAGAGACTGGGCACTTTCAATAATGAAACGCATGAATTTAGTTAAGAGACGTGGTAATAGTACTGCAAAACCAGAAATCAAGGACTTTGATGTCAAAAAGACAAAATTTCTGAATGATATAAAAGAACTTGTTCAAAAACATAACATCCCTCCTGAACTTGTGATCAATTGGGACCACACAGGAATCCATTTAGTCCCCGTCAGTCGTTGGACCATGGCCGAAAAAGGTAGTGACAAGGTGGAAATCATTGGTTTGGATGATAAACGGGAAATTACAGGTAAGTAATAATAAATAAATAAATAAATATATATCCTGGTGTCATTGTTGTACAAACAACTGGACGCTCACATGTATGTTTTATTATAAACATAAAGATCTTTATTTTAAGTAGATTTAATAATTGATAGAAACTATAAATTATATTTACCTGTATTGACCTAATAAATAAACAAATAAATATCCTAGTGGCATTGTTGTACAAACAACCGTTACAAGCACCTGTTACAATTACCGGCACGGGACAACCTAATCAATATCTAACAGTACAGCTATTGATGTAATGTTTCTAATCATGTTTAACCACAGACAAGATTTTGTAAGAAACATACCCTATTCGAAAAGTAATCACACCTTGAATTGATTATATTAGAGGTGTCATGGCTGGATCTTTAAGTGGCGACATTCTACCACCGCAAGTAATATACCAAAGGAAAACGGAACAATGTCATGCCAAATTCAGATTTCCCACCAACTGGCATATAACGCATACAGAAAATCACTTGGCTAATACTGCAACCTCCTATCAATACGTAAACAACATCATCACCCCATATGTAATTGATATTAAAGATAAACTTGATTTGCCTATAGCCCAGAAATCATTAATTATTTTGGATTTCTTCAGTGTCCAGTTAGGCGAGGACTTTAGAAATTTCATGTTGTCAAAAAATCTCGTGTATGTTTACGTGCCTGCCAACTGCACATCAAAACTTCAACCCATGGATTTAAGTGTACAGAAGTGTGTGAAGGATCGAATGCGGGAGGCATTTGAAGACCACTATGCAGAAAAGGTTTCGAAAAGTTTACAGGAAAAGTCCGAGGTCAAAATTGACCTAACTATGACGACTTTGAAACCATTAAGTGCCAAGTGGCTTGTTTCAGCCATTGATTATCTCAAAGCAAACCCAAAAAATTTTTATCATTAATATTTAATTAATAAAGTTCATTCAAATTTATTTTAATTTGTATCATCGTTATGTTATGAAACCCGGAAGGCTTAATAGTGCATTCCATTTCATTTTCCAATTTATAAATTACAACACTTCCGGTTGTCAATCAGCAGAATCCGTTCGTCTTGTGGCTGTTTGTGAACATCTAATTCAGTGAAGTGCCAAAAATAAAACGCCTTATTCAGTGAAGTGCCAAATTTAAACACACCAAAATTAAACATCCACATTTTGGGAGAAAACCGCCAAATTATCCCGACGCCAAAATTTCCCGATTTACGGTAGAAGATGCCAGGATCAGAGGAACACATTGTTAACCCTATTTTAACGGAAATAGGAGGAATTGAGAAATTACACCCTGATGAAGAAAGGCACAGCAACGGGACAAAATTCACAAGATGGCTGAGGTCATTTGAATTGTATGCAACAGGAAAGGGGATTGAGGAACCCAAACAGAAGAAATCATTGTTATTGCATTGTGCGGGAATGCTAGTGTAAAATGTAATGTGGAAGTGGGTGGTGTAGGTGTGCCATTTCTTATAGACTTTGGTGCGAGTGTTAATGTGATTGACAGAGAGATGTGGGGAAATTTCAAGCAGTGTAAGGTGAAGCGAGTCCAGGTTAACTAGTAAGAACTTGTATGCATATGGATGTGAGAAACCATTACCTATAGCAGGATGCTAAAGGAAGTTAGGAGAGAAAGAATTTACCTGATTAACTGGTAACTTAATAGACAAATACCTAAATTTCAGCTGTTTCTCTACCCAATAGAACCAACATCTTCAGGATGGGTACTCAAAAAACTTCTTCAAATAGTTCTAAAAGATTAAGATCAGAAAGTGATGAAGAATCTGATGTCTTTGTTGCTTGGGCGAGGTATGTCGTAGTGCAATCAACTACTGACCAGCCTCCTTCGGGAAATTAACTTTATCATAAAAATAATTTTTTTATCATATATAACCCAGTGTTTTATTTATAAATTGTCTGTGATATAACTGGTTTTTATCAGTTTAGCAATAGTTTTATTAAAAATGTATTTGTTGTTATTTTTAATTTTACATTTTAATACTTTGTGTTATTGATACTATTGTATCTTTTACTTTTTCTAGCCGCGATTAGCTGCAATAATGCTGATGCGGCTTTAAACAATAACTCACTCACTCACTCACTACTGACCAGCCTTTAAAAATTAGCCCGTTTATTATTAGCAAAGCTGTACAGGGTATTGCAGGTGATGTAGCCGGAATCAAAAAGTTACGTTCTGGCTCTCTCCTAATTGAATGTTCAAAACGGCAACAATCAACTAATTTGCTTGCTACAAAACATTTTGCCAACTTTTCAGTTAAAGTTGTACCACATGAGTCACTAAATACAAGTAAAGGTATCATCTGTGATCGAGAGCGTTCAATGAACGACATGAGCGAGGCAGAAATTGCTGCTGAGCTTGCATCACAGGGAGTTGTCAATGTAAGACGTTTCTCCGATTTAAAAAGGATGGTTCTTTTATACCTTCCAATACATACCTTCTGACCTTCTCTATGTCAGCCCCTCCAAAGGGAATTAAAGCTGGCTATTATAATATCAAAGTGAAAACATTTATTCCAAGGCCACTGAGATGTTAAATGTCAAAAGTTTGGTCATGGATCAAAGGCATGCAAATCTGTTGATGTATGTTGCCGTTGTGGTACAAAGGGTCATCACATTACTGATTGTACAAACACTATTAAATATGTTAACTGTAAAGAAAACCACATGGCTTCTTCCAGGGATTGTTCCATTTGGAAGAGGGAGTATGAAATAAATAAAATTAAAGTAAATAAAAACAACATTTCCTGAAGCTAGAAAACTTTACTCCCAGACACAAAGTGCATCACAAGCCTCATATGCTTCAGTAGCCACGGGTTCCTCGAAGAAGTTTATTTCTGTTGCTTGTCAGACAGACTTTTCGTCTCTTAATGACAAAAGTTCAACACCAGCAACAAAGACATCTTCATCAACTAAAAATAATGTTACACAAAGTTCATCTACTAACAGTAAAGACACAAAGACTAGTTCAAATAGTAGTATAAATAATTCAAAATCAACTAAACAAAATGTTTTAAACAAACAGAAACTTAAAGTTCGGGAGCAAAAATCTGCTCCAGCTTCCTCCGATGCAGAAGCTTTATCTCAAAGTAACACTGCATCACAACCAATAACAAAGGAAGCAGATTCTGGAAAGGTTAAACCTGATCCAGTTAAAAAACAAAATAAAGTAAAATCAGGAAAGAATGAACAAGTATATTTTGTTCCTGATAAAAGTCCCGAAGCATTACTTCGGAAAAATCCAATATTGGATTCCCCCAATAGATATGAAGCATTGGAAGTTGATATAAGTTCATCTGATGAAAATGCTTCGACATATACTGACAAGGATGGTTTTACCCAAGTACGTAAGGGGCGTAATAATCGACGGCGTGATTCTGGACGCCATCGTTCTGAAGACTGCGACATGGATATATCCCAGTCGCATATATCCCCAGTACGCCCTCCTAATAATGGATAATCCTAAAATAATACAATGGAATTGCAGAGGTTTTAAAAATAATATTGTTGAATTAGCAGGTTTAGCACAAGATTTTAACCCAGTTGCATTTTGTCTTCAAGAAACTTATATTAAAGAATCGGACAATGAAATCAAATTTCGTCATTACAAACCATATCACTTTTGTTCTCCTAATGCTGATAGAGCTTCGGGAGGTTCTTCAATTTTTATTCGAAATGGAATAATTCATAGTCACATATCTCTTAATACCAATCTCCAAGCAGTTGCAGTTCGTATAACGCTACAGGTAACTATAACATTATGCTCGATATATATTCCTCCAGCATCAGCATTATCTCTTACCGACATACAAAATTTGGTTGAACAGTTACCTAAACCATTTCTTTTAGTTGGTGATTTTAATGGACACAACCCTCTTTGAGGAAGTTCGCGCCTTGATAATAAAGGCAGAATAATAGAGAACTTGTTGTCTTACAATGATCTATGTATATTAAATGACGGGTCTAAAACATTTCTGTCTGATGCAACTGGTATTTATTCAGCTTTAGACTTGTCGCTATTGGATCCTTATATTTTAAATGATTTTTCCTGGAAAGTCCATGATGATCGTTGTGGAAGCGATCATTTTCTAATTATAATGGAATATACATCCGGGTCAAATGATCTTTCTATTCCTAGATGGAACTTTGCAAAAGCTGATTGGAATCAGTTTCGAAATCTCTGCGCGGAAAAGATTACTTTCGAGAGATTTGAAAATGAAGCTGATAAAATTCAGAGTTTTACCAATGTTCTTATTGAAATTGCTAATAATTCCTAAAACCTCTGCTAATCCTCGTATCCATACACCATGGTACAACGAGGAATACAAACAAGCTAGGAAAAGTCGAAAACAAGTCGAGAGACAATTTAATAATTCTCCTACACAAAACAACTTGCAGTTAGTCCGTTTATTTCGAGCAAAGGCTCGAAGAACAGCTAAAAAGTGCAACAGAGATTCTTGGAGAAAATATGTCTCTAAGATCAATTCTCGCACTCCATTAAATAAAGTTTGGAATATGGTGCGCAAAATAAAAGGCAAAGGTTTAGATTCTGTTAAACATCTTAAAGTAAATGATACAATTTTAACATCTGAAAAAGATATTTCCAACAAAATAGCCGAGACGATATCTAAAAATTCGTCATCAGTTAATTATACATCAGAATTCCAGAAACATAAAACATACAAGAAAAGAATAAATTATCTTTTAAATCTGATAATCCGAGGATTACAATGATATATTTTCATTTGAAGAACTTCAAAATGCTCTTTCGAAGGCACATGATACGGCAGTTGGTCCTGATGTGCACTATAACTCCTTAAACATTTGCCTTCTTCTTGTCTTTCTACTCTGTTAGATATATTTAATGATATTTGCAGAGTGATAATTTTCCATCATCTTGGCACAAAGCTGTCATTATTCCTATTCCAAAGCCAGGAAGGATCCTCTGATCCATCTAACTATAGGCCTATTGCCTTAACTAGCTGCGTTTGTAAAACCATGGAAAGGATGATCAATAATAGACTCGTTTATTATCTTGAGTCTAACAATCTTCTCTCGCATATTCAGTGTGGTTTTAGGCGTAACAGAAGTACTTTAGATCACTTAGTTCGCCTTGAATCATTTATTAAAAATGCCTTTATAAATAAACAACATGCGGTTTCTATATTCTTTGACCTAGAAAAGGCATATGATACCACTTGGAAATATGGCATCCTTAAAGATCTTCGATATGGGTCTTAGGGGTCATACTCCAATTTTATTAAAAACTTTCTCGAAAATCGAGAATTCCAAGTTCGGTTGGGATCAACCCTCTCGGATGTCTTCGACCAAGAGATGGGTGTCGCAAGATAATATTTTATCTGTAACTCTTTTTAGCATTAAAATAAATAGCTTAGCTAAAGTTTCAAACAATAGCATAGATGGATCTCTCTTTGTTGATGACTTTGGCATCTCCTGTAGAGGGAAACGTATGCAGCTATTGAAAGGCAACTTCAAATTTGCCTCAACAAAATACAAAAATGGTCATTAGAAAACGGTTTTAAGTTTTCAAAAACTAAAACTTCCTGTATCCATTTCTGCAATAAACGCAAAATGCATAATGACCCTGAACTTTATATCAATGGCAGTATTATTAAAGTCGTAAAAAAGCTAAGTTTTTAGGAATCTTATTCGATTCCAAATTATCTTTTATTTCCCATATTAAATATAATTGTTTTATCATATATAATCCAGTGTTTTATTTATAAAGTCTCTGTGATATAACTGGTTTTTATCAGTTTAGCAATAGTTTTATTAAAAATTTATTTGTTATTATTTTTAATTTTGTATTTTAATACGTTTTGTTATTGATACTATTGTATCTTACTTTTTCTAGCCGCAAATAGCTGCAATAATGCTGATGCGGCTTTAAACAATAACTCACTCACTCACTTAAAACTTCCTGTATCCATTTCTGCAATAAACGCAAAATGCATACTGACCCTGAACTTTATATCAATGGCAGTATTATTAAAGTCGTAAAAGAAGCTAAGTTTTTAGGAATCTTATTCGATTCCAAATTTTCTTTTATTCCCCAGATTAAAAGCCTCAAGGCTAAATGTCTTAAGGCATTAGATATTTTAAAGGTTTAATCCAATGCACACTGGGGTGGTGATCAACCAACATTACTGTTTTTATACAGGTCACTTATTAGATCTAAACTGGATTACGGGTCTATTATTTATGGATCTGCCCGTAAATCATATTTAAAAGACCTTGATAAAATTCATCACCAAGGTCTACGAATATGAATATGTTTGGGAGCTTTTAAAACGTCTCCAATTGATAGTTTATACGTGGAAGCTAATGAACCCCCATTGCATTTAAGGCGTACTAAGTTATCTCTGCAATATGCCACAAAATTATTTGCAAATCCATCAAACCCGGTATTTCATTGTGTTTTTAATCCTCCTTATCAAGAGCTCTACAACAAAAAGGTTAATGCTATTGCACCTTTAGAGGAATGTAATTTAAAACTAGATCTTATTAAAAACACAAATTAACAGATAATCTACCTTGGCTTCTTGATAAACCAGAAGTCAATTTGGATTTAACAAACGATAAAAACTCAGAAACAAGCCAAGATGTTTATCAACAGGAATTTGCTCTAATTAAAGATAGATATAGTCGTTTGATTCCTCCAATTATTAGAGAGGAACTACGACAGTGGCATTCAATTTATACTGATGGATCAAAAACTGCTGGTCGGGTATCAGCGGCCGCAGTTATTGGAGATGAAACAATAAGTATTCGTCTTCCAAATGAAAGCTCCATATTCACAGCTGAGGCTAAAGCAATGTTGCTTGCTTTACAGTTTGTTTCAAAATCGCCTCATAACAATTTTATTATATGCTCTGACTCTTTATCTGTCCTTCTAGCAATAAAGAACAGGAAGTTTGATCACCCTCTCATCAGTGAAATTCTGCAATTGCATACTTCAATTACATATGCAGTTTCAGATTTTAATAAAATAATACATTATTGTTGGTTGCCTAGCCATGTTGGTATTACAGGCAACACAAAAGCCGATTCAGCTGCTAAAGCATCATTGTCTAAAAATAAAACTTCTTGCTTCATTCCGCATACTGATTTAAAACCATTGATATACAATTATATCAATGATCAATGGTCAAGTCATTGGAATAGCCAAGAACATAATAAATTATTTTCAGTTCAGCCTTGTCGGAGATTTACATCTTTGTCCCAGAACAATAGGCATGACAGTATTGTTCTTCGGCGCTGTAGAATCGGCCATAGTTATTTTACACATTCTTTTATATTGAAGGGAGAACAACCTCCCCAATGTATCCCTTGTCAAGGTCAACAATCTATCCAACACATTTTGCTGGATTGTGTTGACTTTGCACATACAAGGGATACTTTTTATTCAGCATTATCAATGCAAGATCTTTTTAGTAATGTCACTGGACATCAAATTTTAAACTTCCTTCGGAAAATTAACTTGTATCATAAAATATAATTGTTTTATCATATATAATCCAGTGTTTTATTTATAAATTCTCTGTGATATAACTGGTTTTTATCAGTTTAGCAATAGTTTTATTAAAAATTTATTTATTATTTTTAATTTTGCATTTTAATACGTTTTGTTATTGATACTATTGTATCTTTTACTTTTTCTAGCCGCGAATAGCTGCAATAAGGCTGATGCGGCTTTAAACAATAACTCACTCAATCACTCACTGAACTTGATTTATATATCTATCATCTACATTGTTACAACAATACGAACACTATTCTGATATACAGGCCTATATAAAAAGTTTATAGTAGAGATATAGTCTAATTTCAGCAAGTTTCCCCTAAAACACTTGCCATTCTCCCTCTTTGAGCCCTAACGCTATGATTTGTAGAAATCTGAATCTAGGTGTCCCTAAGCATCTTGTACATGGAACTTTTGTAGATTCTTAAAATGTCGGCCACTTTGTCATAACCCCTGAATTGTCTTCTACTGCCAAATATCATAAAATTGGATGTCATCAACTTTTCAAGACAAGATATGGTCGACTGAATTTTATCATTGGCTTCCATTTTAATTAAGTCCATTTTCCTTAGTCATATTGAGAAGTTTGTCGACTGATCATTCAAATGATTCTCCATTATATCATGGATATATAATATATTGTGTTGGCGAGTGTCCAGTCAATTCTGTGACCATACTGCCGTGAGTCACGGGATGTTTTTATGTGATAGAAATAAGAACCAAAGGGCCGGTATGCGTATTTATTTGCAACGACAAACGACGGGGGAACCCTGTTACACCGTGGTAGAGCTTGTTTCCACTACGGGAACTTTATACAACGAACGAGCTGCTTACAAATTAAATAAATTGTTGATCCATCTAGTAGGCTTATCAGGCCATTTAAAAGTTGTATGACCGTCATCACAGTATTGTTGATAACTTTGTAATTGTAAAATCGAAACAATTTTCGGAAAAAGCCGGATTGGCTTCCCGAAGCCTACTGATACTCAGTATTGTACAAATAACTGTCCGTGGTAGTGATAATAGCTTCACTGGCAGAAAAACATAACAGTATGTCATGTATTATTATCTCACTGTCTCCGAGTCGTTCTAGTCGGAAATCGCGAGTCGTTCTAGTCGGAAATCGCGAGTCGTTCTAGTCGGAAATCGCACTTTAATAAAGTAAACAGATTCGACACCATTATTCCACAGCAACAGACAATATTAATTTTCCCTATAGAGATTTACAATACTGTTTTCTTCAGCAATGAAGACAGATGACGTGAGAGTCAACTGTTACTGACTAGTAACGTAAGATTAACGTCAACATCAAGAATTGTGAATTGTAGTATGAGCATCAACATGATCAAATTATACATTTTTAGGCAGTGAGAACCTAGACATTTCGCTTGTGTCGAAGGTCGGGTTTTTTTTTTTTTTTTTTTTTTTTTTTGGTACTTCGTTTTCCTCTACCGTCCCCTTACTGATTGCTTTGATATAAATGAAAGCCCATTTATGATTATAATCTTGACAATCCGAAAAGAACCATTCTCCACTTTACACATTTTTGAATAAATTTTACAACTCTGATTTTATTTATTTATTTATTTATTTATTTATTAGTGTTAGTAAAAGTATAATAAAATAAATTTAAAAAACGTTACAAAAACGAAAAATAGCTAAAATGCGAAATCCGGAAAAAATATTACCGGTTTTCTATTTCGTAATTATTTTTTAGTTTCAAGCAAATTTCAAGTTTCAATTCAAATAATATAAACTGTATATACCGGAAACTCAACATGTGATTAATTTTTAAAGTTTCAAGTTTTTAGTTTTATTTATTTATTTATGTTCGGAATTTTTAGCTGGTAAAAACCAGGGTGCTCCTACGCAAAGGAGGGACATCCTAAGACAGAACAGAACAGGTGGCGCAAACAGAGATCATGTGATTAGCGGTACGACAAACAAAATGGTAGATGAACACTGGTGACACATTAATACAATGAATGTTATGAACTGGGCGGATCTTGGATAAGAATGTAATGGACCAAAGGCGGAAGTTTTATGGAGTAAATATTTGGCATTGCGTTTAAACAATTATTTAATAAAATATTAATAACAATTATTCAGAAAATCCACCATTTGTATAATTTCTTCCTTCTGGTAGGACCCCCCTCACTGACCCTGACATCGCCTCTAAGATGCATATGAAGTTCTTAATGGTATTTTAGTAAAATTCTATATATAAAAGAGAGAACCTTTAAAATCCGGTTATCTTATTCCTGGTGTTCTTTGAACTGGCAACATTATTGAACAATTTCCTCAAAACAATTTATGAAGATCTGATTAGTTTTATGAATGATGACACAATATTTATTTTAATTATGATTAAGAGCAGCCGTCTTAAATACTGTAACAGGTTCTGCTGTTAGATTATGTCATCTTTGTATAACATCAAATGAAATCATTAGGAATCAGTCATTTTCCTGTCTGTGTTGTAGTGGTAAGATTATCACTTTATCTGTTTGTGATGTCGACATAGTGACTTATATATACTGGAAACAAATGTAGTGTTAATACTTCCAGGATAATAAATTTTGTTTTGTTAAAAAAATAAACTTAAACAAAGATGAGTAAATTGAACAAACTGAAATACCAGGTATTTATAGCTTTAATAAATTGTTATTGTTAATTTGCCATTTTATGAAATGATTATGGTTATTATATGTTTCATTAATCAGGGACAATGTATTATCACAAAATATCTGAAACAAAACTTTTGTATCAATATGATTTTTGATAATTATTATTATTATTATTATTATTATTATGTATTGATATGCTTAAGCAACTTTAAAATAGTCATAAAATATACCATACATTAAAAAATAGAAATATTTACAATTGCTGATTTTTTTTCTTACACAAACTTATTGACAAGAATAATGTTTTCATGGCAGTAAGTTAGCATGACCTGTCAATTTCTCGTCAAGTCTGATTTTGGTTTGGGTTGTTTGTTGTGACATAAAAAAGGTGGGGCTAAATATTATTAATTATTATTATTTCTTTATTTTTAGAATCAGCATCAGTGTTTGTTGTAAACAAAATTACAAATTTAAAACCATTTAAAATTTTATTTGACAGAAATTACAAAGGATGGAGACATTAGATCGCTCCTCAGATTCTGAAAGTTTAACTTCAAGTCATTCAACATTAGACCCCTATGTGGTTGCTGTAGATATAGGAACTACAAGTTTACGGAGTCATGTGTATGATAAACAGGGGAAAATTAAAGGGTCTAGCAGTAAAAGGGTATGTGTAGTTACTCTTTCTGTGTCGAAAACTTATTTTCTTCTCCTCTCTCTCTCTCTCTCTCTCTATCTGTCTCTGTTGAGGACTAATTCTGCACCTAATATTGTACCTGTTTTTTGTATTTAAAATTTCTATACATCATAAATGTAATGTTTCTAGCATACAATGTTTCTAGTTTTTGAAGAAAGTTACAAGTTCTAATTAAAATGTTTTTTCAACAATTTTAATTACTGATAATTTGAAGCAGGTTATGGACACAAGTACATGTACCTTTTATATAGGTAGTTGTATCTTGATTGGAGGATGCTTAATTCAGTATCCACTCAGTCTATAGACAGTTAATTCTTACCCATAGTTAAATGTTCCTTTCATTGCCAATTAAACAAGTAGCAGGTAATCTGGTTAAATTGGCATGTACTTACCCTTCCAGCGCACCCAGCCTCGCTTCCCTTTTGGAAGTTCATGTGTTTAACCTAATTTGCCAGTTTCAAAGTTTTAACTTTGCTTTGTGATTGTGGTTTGAGCATGGATTTGTATGTTTGTTTAAGAAATAATCAACATTTACCTGTGTTATATCATTGAATAATACACTGGCCGGATGCAGAAGAATATATCACGAGGTGCATTTGTCACCGAGTGATATATTCCCCACATGTTAACGACAGTTTGTGTATTATTCAATGATATACCACGGGTAAATGGTGATCATTTTAATTCTTACATGACTTAGAAAAGGATTGAAATAAATATTGTGAACTCTTTCTTCGGAAGTACATTTTACTATCTATTTGCAAAAAGATCCATTGAAACAATTCAGCTGTTGAAATTACCGCCATTGAAATGAATGATTTTATGTATGAAAATTACGTCACAACTATTGTTCGTGACACATGGCATGATGTCATAAGATAAGCCAGGAAGTATGTCATTAAAACAGAACAGCGATGGGTATATTGTTTGTTATATACCACGACTGGCTCTCTACATGTTTCATATGAAGGAAAATGTAAGTTATGTTAGAATTTTCATTAATGACCTATGTAATGTTTCTGATGTTATAGATAGAGATATTAAGCCCTGAACCAGGATGGTCAGAGATGAACCCAGATGTTTTACTACAGCAGGTTATAGATAGTGTTAAAGAATCTATAAGTGGTAAGTTAAATATTTTACCACAGATAGATAATCTGGTTTGTCTCTCTCTCTTTTCTATTTAATTACTCATCAGTCCTGGTTATGCACAGGATATTTAAAACTTTCAAATGTAATTCAACACTTGATAAATTTCTGAAATATGGTAAAGATTATTGGTACCCTGACAAACCAGGCAAATGAAAAAAAATAAAAACAAAGCTTGCTTGTGTGTTACATAATTATATATGTGCTATGACACTGGCATCATGGCATGTGTTATATGACACTGGCATCATGGCATGTGTTATGTGACACTGGCATCGTGGCATGTGTTATGTGACACTGGCATCATGACATGTGTTATGTGACACTGGCATAATGGCATGTGTTATGTGACACTCGCATCATGACATGTGTTATGTGACACTGGCATCATGGCATGTGTTATGTGACACTGGCATCATGGCATGTGTTATGTGAAACTGGCATCATGGCATGTGTTATGTGACACTGGCATCATGGCATGTGTTATGTGACACTGGCATCATGGCATGTGTTATGTGACACTGGCATCATGGCATGTATTATGTGACACTGGCATCATGGCATGTGTTATGACACTGGCATCATGGTATGTGTTATGACACTGGCATCTTGGTATGTGTTATGACACTGGCATCATGGCATGTGCTATGTGACACTGGCATCATGGCATGTGTTAAGTGACACTGGCATCATGGCATGTGTTATGTGACACTGGCATCATGGCATGTGTTATGTGACACTGGCATCATGACATGTGTTATGATATTTGTGGAGTGGATTAGAGTAATGGTGTTTTAAGTCCCAGTCAAGTTTCTTCCACTAGTATTAAGTCAGTCAGTTCTGAGATGGGGGAGGAAACCAGAGTGCCAGATGAAAACCACCTACTATTGGTAAGGAAACTGATAAAGTTTCTCACTTTATGATCTGTCCAAAGTACTTGGGTATGATATACACTGTGATCTGTACATACACACTTTACACCACTCTGCAACTGATGGCCCTTATGTAATCATTAGTAAAAACTATCAATGTATTTATTTCTGATTTTAGCTGCTGGTTTATTTCCTCATCAAGTTACATGTATGGGTTTATCTGTACAAAGGAATACCTTTATTACCTGGGACAGGTAAGACAACAAACAAATAAATGACTGTAAATACAAGAATCCACTTGCCTGATATATAGCAACAGTTTTTGAGTTCAGAAACCAATACATATTTCAACTTCTCTTAACTGTACCCTGAGTTAACTACTGGTAAATTGTGCATACAGTACATACCAGTGGAAAGTTTTAACACTGAGCTAGAGATAAAGGAGTCAAACCTTGGCTGCCAAGTGGGGTAGATATGGATAGCTAGTTCCAGAAAAGGTGCTATATTATAGATAGTAGCTGTTAAATAGCTGTCAATATATAGAAACAACTGTCTTATCAAAACAAAGCCCTTTATGTAGAAAATGTTTTATGTTCAGGGAAGAAAGGTATAGTGTGTCAAGTTTAACATGGCCGTTTGACCTTTAATTAGATTGGGCTAAAATCAGTGTTATTTAGGTAAGCATGTTTCATTACCATAAACACCTGGTACCCAGTATTACTATCATCTATCCTTATATCAACTGTATATAGTCCCTAAATTACATAATGCATATGTCTGTTTGAATATTCAAATTAAAGGTCAAATGGCCAGGTCAAACTTGACACACTATACCGCTGTGATTATTATTATTAAAATAGATTTTAGATCTTTTAAATTTGAATGCATGAATTCATTGTACACTATATCTTATAATGATGTTGTGAGTTTGTTACTTTTTGTTACTTTGTCCTCTATTTACAGAGAGACAGGCAAACCTTTCCATAACTTTATAACTTGGCGTGATTTGAGGTCCAGAGATATGGTTAAAAACTGGAATTCATCTGTCAGAATGAAAGTAAGTAACGGTATACAGTTTAGTTTTAGAATCTCTATTAATGAAATGCACTCTGTAAGTGGGAAGTTGTGGGTTCGATCCCCAACTGGGTCTGACAGCAGACTTGAAAGTGGGTAGTGACTGTGACTGTTCTTTTGCCATGCACTCGGCAGGGCTCCAAGTAGGATCTGGTTTTCACTAGCCTTCTGGCTACCATGTTTTATTTTTACTAGCCAAGGCCAAAATTTACTAGCCAGGGTTGAATATTTTGGTCGCCAAAACAAAAGTTCCCCGTGATCATGCAATGATACAAAAAAGCTGAATTTTTAAAACTTTTAATTCAAATTGAAAGCATAATAAAATTTGACAAATAACTGTGTGCCAGCGGAAGTCGCATATCATCACTGTCATCAAGATCCAGATCAGAACAAAGTCTTCTGGCCATTCTTTGTAGGCCACCTTCATTTTTGTTGAAAACATTCGCGCATTCTATACATACAACCGAGAAAATTCATTACACCATTTTGCTAAAAACTTTCGCTCGCTTGATGCGGAAGTGGACATTTGTTGTTCATTATCGGCAACACATTTTGATTTCGGAATGGATGGTGTGCCGAAACCGAATAAGGACAATTTCCCTTATGTCCTGCTGGCTCGTTTGGCCATGTTGTTTTCTATAGCAATGTGCAATCCGTTGTACGTTTGTATATCAGCAAGGATTATCATAAGTTACAAGCGTTCGTGTGACCTGCATAACACAGACGGGGTTCCTGTGTATATGAGCAGGGGCTATAAACAAACTGTATACAACACTAGCGACCGAGGTGTACCAAATTACATTGTTTACATGATCATCTTTTGGCTAAAAACGATGTTTACATGATCATCTCCTGGTTATAAAACAATCTTTTCAGTACAAAAAATAAATTTTCGGTCGCAGCCTCTGTGTTTATTGATCGCCGTTTGGCGAGTGCATCAGAAATTTACTAGCCATATCTGATTTTTAGTCGCATATGCGAGTAACTTACTCGCTACTTGGAGCCCTGCTCGGCATAATGAAATGAAAGTGAAGGTTCTTTTGGATGGTAACTTAAAATGAGGTCCTGTGTCACAGTATCCATGGCATGATAAAGAATCCTCAGCGCAATGCACAAGCAACATTTCTGCACCTTTGCCTATAGCTGTCAATGTCTCAATATAAGTGAAATATTCTTGACTTGGACGTTGAACACCATTACTCAACTCTACCACTAGAATGCTTGCTTTTCTATGTCAAAATGGCGCTGTTGAAGGTCACACAACAATCTAGGTTTTAAAATTGTTCCTTTAGAAAAATTTTCTTTCAAATTTTGATGATAATTAAATTTTATGATACTACAAATAATTTGTTTTTGATGAAATTAGATTACATAATCTTAAAGTGATTTTCTACATAGCCAAATTTTGTTCACATAGATTTCTTGTGTGAAATTAACATGAATTCTACATGAAAATTCTTGTGAAATTAACACGAATTCTACATGAAAATTCTTGTAAAATTAACACGAATTCTACATGAACATTTTTGTGAAATTAACACGAATTCTACATGAAAATTTTTGTGAAATTAAAATGAATTCTACATGAAAATTCTTGTGAATTTCATGTGAATGAAGCATATACTGGTACATGAAATTCAAGTGAAAATAAAATTTGTCATGTGAGAAAGTTTCCTCCACCATCCCAGGTGAACTACCTGGATGATAGTAAAAGAATCTTGACTGAGATTATCTCGGATGTGCCACAACTTTACTCCATTCCACTTACTCTGTCCATTAAATTTTGATTGCATTAAATAGAGTACATTTTTATAGGACTGTAAACTTAATTTAGACATTAATCACCACTCTTTTTATTTTGTATTGAGTTACATTGTATTTTGATACCTAAAATTAACTTGAATTTGATTTTATTATATTTTGTTTTAGTTTTTAAACAATGGTTCATCATTCCTGCATTTATTTACTCGACAAAAAAGATTTTTAGCAGCAAGTGTGTTAAAGTTTATAACACCTCAGGTGAGTGTAGATTTTACAAACTTGATAAACACATTATGAAGTTTCCAGTAAACTTAGTACTGCTACCATAAGAGTAAACTCATGCCTTTTTTCTTACAGTTCTTTTTATATGCCAAATTGAAATGAAAAGATACCTATTGGTTTTCATTTGTAATTTAATTATTGTTTATTTTTTGATGGTCTATCTTTAACCTAGGTTAATTTTTTTCCCTGACTTTCAAACATTAAATATTCTGTCCATTCAGACACTTCTTGTCTAGAGTAACTCTCCAGATCTATCAAACATTATTGGTACATAGCATCAACATTGATAGGAGATGTATATATCATTAACCTGAGTTGGTTTGCTCAAGTTAAAAAGTTACCAACTAGTATGGAAGCCTAATTCACTGAATTTGTGTGTTTCTCTTATTTTAGCTAGTTTCATATTTTGGAAATGTGTTTCTTGATGGAAGATAATGTGTCTTCACCAAATTATTGACCTCATGACCATCTGCTAATGACATGACCTTCTGCTAATGACATGACCTTCTGCTAATGACATGACTTTCTGCTAATGACATGACCTTCTGCTGATGACATAGTGTTTCTAAATGTGCTGATGACATGACTTTCTGCTGATGACATAGTGTTTGTAAATGTGCTGATGACATGACCTTCTGCTGATGGCATAGTGTTTGTAAATGTGCTGATGACATGACCTTCACTGATGACATAGTGCTTGTAAATGTGCTGATGACATAGTGTTTGTAAATGTGCTGATGACATAGTGTTTGTAAATGTGCTGATGACATGACCTTCACTGATGACATAGTGTTTGTAAATGTGCTGATGACATAGTGTTTGTAAATGTGCTGATGACATAGTGTTTGTAAATGTGCTGATGACATAGTGTTTGTAAATGTGCTGATGACATAGTGTTTGTAAATGTTAATGGTTTATGTTTTATTTTTCTATTCAGGTTACTATGAGATTGATCTGGATGTTAGAACATATAGACCAGGTAATATAGTTTGATAGTCTATATAAGTCTCTGATAGAACCCTTTTAGTACTTTTAACATAGTTATTCTATAATAAGAAATTTTTATGCAATTATATTGTAAGAATCTCAGTCAGGATGAATTTTTTCATTCTTTATGTACATGTACTTACCATATGAAACAGGGCTTGTCGTAATTTTTAAGAAGGGGTAATTTTCACAATTTTTTTATCAATTTACTAACAAAGCAAATATTTTCATCACATTAAAATAACCATGTTTACATTAACTTGTCACAGTGCTTAGTGGAAAAAATCATTTAACATTCAGAAAGTTTACTTGTCATACATTATTTATTGACAGTGATAATAAAACCATGTAGGTTTTATTAGGTCATTGATTTGTGAATTCTAATTGGTGAACATTAAAATTATAATCAATAGTCATGTTAAAACATCTGATGTCTTGTAGATGAAAGAAAGAGCTTATGAAGGCCAGTTGATGTTTGGTTGCATGGAAACATGGTTGTTATGGAAACTTACCGGTGAAAAAGTTCATGCTACAGATTATTCCTGTGCCAGTAGTACCGGCATGTTTGATCCATTCCAGGTAGCTATATAACAGTAACTAAACATGGAGTGCTTACCCTTCTGGAGCACCTGGCCTCACTTCCCTCGTGGAAGTTTACATGTTAAACCTAACTTGTCAGTTTCAAAGTTTTCACTTTGCTTCTGGATTGTGATTCAGACATGGATTAGTATGTTTGTTTTTGATCGTATACAGTGTCTGTATGATTTGTTTGAATGCTTTAACTTTATCCCTAGATCAAAGCATTCCCCACAATTCCATGTCAGCCACCTCAGGTAACAGCAGTGTCAGATATTAAATTGTTTCATAACATCACCAGCTACAGTTTTTAGCTTGCTGGCACAAATTGCAAAAAGAGTTATTGTTGTACCATCAGCATCTGTGTCAGCATTTAATCTGTAATTCAAGTAGTAACCTCTATATAACAATTAATCCATTAAGTTGAGCTATTCCATGACATATACTGCCCTCTGTTTAATCACACCTATTGTATAATTGCTTTTATTCACTTAGTATTTAATTTTGCTTTATTTGGGGTTTGACTTTATAGCTTGAAATTAAATATAAAGTAAATATCTTCATGTGCATTCATTAAACATAGACTGAGATTATCTGTACAGAAAATTGTTAACACTGTCTACTGCATTGCAAAATTTTATACCCGTCAATAAGTTCCAGAGCTTTAACTGCAAAATATTTCCCTGCGGAATTAAACAATTAAACAGTATTGTTCTTGTATTTGTAATACAGTTTGTATTCTGTCTTTGAGAGAACTTTTACATATTTACCGACCCTGTTTTCCTCTACAATGGTACATATGATAAACATATTAAATGTTTTAAACTCTATACAAAACCTGTAAAGGTTAAAATTTATATTCACATAATTGTTAAAACTTTGTGTCTGTTCATTGTGAGGAGTTAAGATTAAAATTAAAATAGACTGAGTTGATTCTTTACAATTAGTGTCAGATTTATTTTCATGTAATTTGTGGTTGTTTATTTTTTCAGTTTGAATGGAGTTCAATTGTGTGTAATTTATTAAACATTCCAATGTCTATACTCCCAGAAATCAAAGATTCAAGGTAAGACCTGGATGTTCACATGCATACACATGTGTAGTTTATGTGTTATGTATGTATGTTTTTTTTGAGAAATCACTGCAATATTTTTAGCTCACCTGACCGAAGGTTATGTGAGCTTATGGCATAGCGCAGCGTGTGTATGTGCGTGTGTGCGTGCGTGCATGCGTCGTTAACACCTATTTTCGACTTCTCCACTGAAACTACTGGACAGTTTTTAATGAAACTTTGTCAGAAGTATATATGGGCCAGTGCAATTCAGATTTGTTCGTGGCGTTGCCATGGCTACCATAACTAGGTCAAGGTGACCTAGGGGTGCAAAAATCTTAAAAAATCTTCTTCTCCGAAAGTACTGATTGGAGAAAAAATCTGATGTGATATTTGGCTTTTCTAGGGTCTTAAGCCTATAGTTTGTTCATTTTGTGAAATTCTGATAAAAAATAGGTTACGCGTTTTTGGGTTTAATTTTGAAATAATCGTAAAATAGCTTCAAATTGTTATAACTTGACTATTTGACCAGATAATGACATGGGGTTTTCAGTTTTGACATCTTCTTGTTAGTATCTTCAAAATGAGGTCAAGGTCAATTGTGAAGGTCGTGACCTAATTTTTTTTACCTCATTATCATTATTATCTCGAAAACTATAAACTTTTTGTATAGGCATGTATATTAGAATGTTGTAGGTATTGATACAACGATCATTTTGATGTATAGAAAAAGGTCATGGGTTCAAAGGTCAAGGTCACAGATGTGAAACAATACCGAAATGGTTAATTATCTCGAAAACTACAAACTTTTTGTATGGGCATGTATATTAGAATGTTGTAGGTATTGATACAATGATCATTTTGATGTATAGAAAAAGGTCATGTGTTCAAAGGTCAAGGTCACAGATGTGAAACAATACAGAAATGGTTAATTATCTTGAAAACTATAAACATTTTGTATAGGCATGTATATTAGAATGTTGTAGGTATTGATACAACAATCATTTTGATGTATAGAAAAAGGTCATGGGTTCAAAGGTCAAATCACAGATGTGAAACAATACAGAAATGGTTAATTATCTCGAAAACTATAAACATTTTGTATAGGCATGTATATTAGAATGCTGTAGGTATTGATACAGCGATCATTTTGATGTATAGAAAAAGGTCATGGGTTCAAAGGTCAAGGTCACAGATGTGAAACAATACCGAAATGGTTAATTATCTCGAAAACTACAAACTTTTTGTATGGGCATGTATATTAGAATGTTGTAGGTATTGATACAATGATCATTTTGATGTATAGAAAAAGGTCATGTGTTCAAAGGTCAAGGTCACAGATGTGAAACAATACAGAAATGGTTAATTATCTTGAAAACTATAAACATTTTGTATAGGCATGTATATTAGAATGTTGTAGGTATTGATACAGCGATCATTTTGATGTATAGAAAAAGGTCATGGGTTCAAAGGTCAAGGTCACAGATGTGAAACAATACAGAAATGGTTAATTATCTCGAAAACTATAAACTTTTTGTATAGACATGTATATTAGAATGCTGTAGGTACCGTTACAATGATCATTTTGATGTATAGAAAAAGGTCATGGGTTCAAAGGTCAAGGTCACATGTGAAACAACACTGAAATGGTTAATTATCTTGAAAACTATAAACTTTTTGTATAGGCATGTATATTAGTATGTTGTAGGTATTGATACAACGATCATTTTGATGTATAGAAAAAGGTCATGGGTTCAAAGGTCAAGGTCACAGATGCGAAACAATACCAAAATGGTTAATTATCTCAAAAACTATAAACTTTTTGTATAGGCATGTATATAAGAATGATGAGGTATTGATACAACGATCATTTTGATGTATAGAAAAAGGTCATAGGTTCAAAGGTCAAGGTCACAGATGCGAAACAATACAGAAATGGTTAATTATCTCGAAAACTATAAACATTTTGTATAGGCATGTATATTAGAATGTTGTAGGTATTGATACAGCGATCATTTTGATGTATAGAAAAAGGTCATGGGTTCAAAGGTCAAGGTGACAGATGCGAAACAATACCAAAATGGTTAATTATCTCAAAAACTATAAACTTTTTGTATAGGCATGTATATTAGAATGTTGTAGGTATTGATACAACGATCATTTTGATGTATAGAAAAAGGTCATGGGTTCAAAGGTCAAGGTCACAGATGCGAAACAATACAGAAATGGTTAATTATCTCGAAAACTATAAACATTTTGTATAGGCATGTATATTAGAATGTTGTAGGTATTGATACAGCGATCATTTTGATGTATAGAAAAAGGTCATGGGTTCAAAGGTCAAGGTCACAGATGTGAAACAATACCGAAATGGTTAATTATCTCGAAAACTACAAACTTTTTGTATAGGCATGTATATTAGAATGATGTAGGTATTGATACAATGATCATTTTGATGTATAGAAAAAGGTCATGGGTTCAAAGGTCAAGGTCACAGATGTGAAACAATACAGAAATGGTTAATTATCTCGAAAACTATAAACTTTTTGTATAGGCATTTATATTAGAATGTTGTAGATATTGATACAACAATCATTTGATGTATAATAAGAAAGGTCATGGGTTCAAAGGTCAAGGTCAGAGATGCGAAACAACACCGAAATGGTTAATTATCTTGAAAACTATAAATTTTTTGTATAGGCATGTATATTAGAATGTTGTAGGTATCGATACAACAATCATTTCCATGTATAGAAAAAGGTCATGGGTTTAAAGGTCAAGGTCACATATGTAAAACAATACTGAAATTGTTAATTATCTTGAAAACTATAAACGTTTTGCATAGGCATGTATATTAGAATGTTGTAGGTATTGATACAATGATCATTTTGATGTAAAGAAAAAAGTCATTAGGGTTTAATTTAAATCTATCAGCTAGCCATTAGTTATCAGGTGAGCGTATAAGGCCCATGGGCCTCTTGTTTAATTTAATCATAAAATATATTTAAAAAGTGGTATATGACAAACCTATAACCCTTTGATATTTTCATTTGTACATTATATTTTTAAGCATTGTTGAGATAACTTTTGACCTGATGACCTTGATCTTTGACATGACCTACTTAGCATAAATAGCTTCCAGTGTCTTATTTTTGTCCGTGACTCATTTAAAATTCAAAACAGTCTTTGTAAAATGGTATTACTATGACCATTTCTCTAGGCTAAAAATTGCCAAAATTTTTGTTAAAAGTTTTATTTTTTTCATCATATTCTAGGCATTATTAGCATTATTACTGATTTTGACTTGGTTTTTATATTTATTTCAGTGGTGAGTTTGGTAAAACAGATCCCTCTATTTTTGGTTTGCCTATCAGTATCACATCCATGGTAAGTTCTTATTGGATATGTTAGATGATATTCATGTACCATCTCAATAGTTTAGAGGGATGTAATACAGAAAACGTTCAACTACAGATTTCTGGAATATAACCATTTTGACAGCAAAACTTTAAATCCCAAATCATATGGAAATATAATTCTACACAAATGTTACAGACATCACTTGGTACATATTACATGTATGTAATCCATTATGCTATATTCATATTTTATCTACATGATGTCATATTTTATGATGGTACATGTATTACAACTGTAACAACTTGACATACCAGTACTAGAACTTCAAAACAAAACAAATTAAATTATACAAATGATTTGCAGGCACTTAAATGTGGAGTTAATGGGGTTCGCTGCTGTACCACATGATGCCCTCTAATGCTTATGTGGAACACTTATTTCCAATGGATATGGAATCCCATGAAAATGACATCATTCTAGGAATTTGTGACATTGACATTTTTCAAAACATTTCACACAAATGTTAAAGAGGTATTGATCATGTGGTACAGTGGCGAATCTTGTTGTAATACCCTGTCCAACATAGTGAGGAGGTATTGTGTGTGATATTCATTTTCATTGGAAGGACAGTTGTTAAGTTTTGGTATCATTTAATGCCGTATTAGATGCACTGTTATTTTAATAGTGTTTAAAGCCTCAATCAATTTTCTTTCACTAACATTGTCCCAGTAAAATCCCTAACTTACTATGTGGTGGTCAGTCAGTCCAGGAATGTCAATTTAAATCAGGGCATTTACTGGGTCAATGTAAGTCAAAGAAACTTGATTGAGGCTTAAAATACTATTATTTGACTTGTACAACTCAGGATGTGGCACAGATATATCGGCTACTAAGAACCCATAGAATCATTGTGGGAAGTATTACATATTATACCAGTTTTAATTTTAACAGCACTAGATGTCCGTTTCAGAATCTAATTCCTCATCAGTGTGCTTGGACCAAAAAATGTGAAACTTATCGTCTACAAACATATAATTGTTGTTTTAGGTTGGTGATCAGTCAGCAGCCATGTTTGGTGAATGTTGTTTTGACCCAGGTGATATAAAGGTTACCATGGGAACAGGGACATTTGTGGATTTAAATACTGGAAATACTCCACATGCTTCTATAGCAGGTATAGTTCCGATACAGATAATTCTTTACAACCAAAAGACAAAATCAAACAACAATCCATGTTCAAATCACAATCCAAAAATAAACATACCAATCAATGTCCAAATCACAATCCCAAAGCCAAACACAAACATATCAATCCATGTTCAAATCACAATCCAAAAACTAAACATACCAATCTATGTCCAAATCACAATCCAAAAATAAACAATCCAAAAAGCAAAAAAAAAAAAAAAAAAAAAACAGGGAAATTTAGTTAAACATGTGAACTGTTTGCTCAGCTTTGCAAGGGTAAGCAAGTTGTTTAGCTAGTTACACCCGCCATGTGTGTAATCAAATTTGGAAATGAAATGAACATGGAACTATACAATATCAAATATATCCAGCACAAACTTGTTTAGATTTATGATTAACATAAACAAGTGATAAATAATTATCTAGTGTCATAGTCTTGAGCAACTATTACCTGTAATCTGTTTATTTATACAACTTTTAATTTTGAATGACAAAGATGAAAAAGATAATACCTACAAATATCAAATTTCATTCAAAATATCATGGCCATCTGTCACACAGGAAAATATCATTCCAAAGCATTTATTTAAAGGGAGATAACTCATACTTCTGTTTCTTTCATACAGGTCTTTATCCATTAGTGGGATGGAAAATTGGTGATGAAACAGCTTTTATCGCTGAAGGTATAATATCTGATACTGGATCTGTAATGGAATGGATTAAATCAATAGGTAACTAAGTCTGTATACTGGTATAAAGTTTAAAATTACATTCCCATGCCCATGCAATTATTTTGGAATTCTACTATATCAATATCTTAACTCTTGACCATATTATTGGTATTTTTATTATTATTATTATTATTTTGCTTTTATAGGTTTCAATGTATCATGAACTTTGTCATTTATTTCAGTAAGGTTTGTTTTATTACGAATGACAGAATATTTTTTAAATATTTTTTGACACAAATCAACATTCTACAATCATGACAATTGTTGAGTTCATTTTAGTTTCGTTTTGGAAGTCGCATGAGGTTGTTGTGTCACAGATTTTCATCTGCTAGTGCAAATTTCTTTATTCCCTTTGATATGTAAAGTATAAGGTGTTAGTTGTTTTAATGGTATATGCATCCATAAAACAGAATAAAGTTAAATTTCAGCTTATTGTTGTGCTTACTTTCAGATTTTTATGAAGACGTGTCAGAAACGGCACAAATAGCTCAGTCAGTACCAGGTAATTACACACACACACACACACACGTAGCAGTCAGTCACACACACACAAACACACAACACACACACGTAGCAGTCAGTCACTCACACACACACACAACACACACACGTAGCAGTCAGTCACACACACAACACACACACGTAGCAGTCAGTCACACACACACATACACAGAGAGAGAAATAGCTGTCAGTGCCAGGCTATCACACACACACACACACACACACACACAGAGATAGCTGTCAGTGCCAGGTAATCACAAACACACACACACACACACGCAGATAGCTGTCAGTGCCAGGTAATCATACACACACTCTCTCTCTCTCTTTCTTTGTCTCTCTCATCTCTTATTACATGTTGCTCTCTATATTTTTTTTATGTTTAGGGTCGAACTTGATTTAGCACATCTGAGACAGGTTTTATTCCTTGGTTCCAAAACAATATACAGTGGCAGTACATTTAATTCTGAAGCAGCATATTTTAAGTCTAGAATTGCTGTTAGATAGCTATGTAAAAAGTCATCTTTTATAATGTTATACTATTAGTTATTTGAGATTTTCCCGGGGTATACGTGATGGTATGACCGTCTTGGTATGACGGTCATACCATCCCGTATACCCCGGGAAAATCTCAAATAACGAATTTATTACCACTTTGGTCTGATCTCGATCAACATTTGAAAATTTAAGCTTTATGCTGCATTTACTGGAATATTCAAGTTGTAATGTGGTTTAAAATATTAGTATAAAATAATTAAATTGGAACAACTCAACAAGTTAATCTTTTCTATCAAAATTTAATTAATTGAAAATACAGAAATATTAAATTTATTAAACATTTCTAAGATAAGTAAGTTTTAAAAAATGTCATTTATCCTATTAAAAATTATAACTCTTCAAACTGGAGCTACCCTTCATTGTACCCCTTGTGCACAAAGAATAAATTCTTCCGTCATCATTACGTCACACGAAAGACACCGTCATTTTGTCAAAATGTTTACCATTGTAAACACCCATCCAAAATACGCTTTGGTGTATTAAAGGAGTTATAATGTATAGACTAGATCGAAATTAGGATTGTTAGTAACGACTCGCCTCATGTAAGTAAATGATTAATTGATTTTTAACCGTGTCATTCAAATCTTTAAAATATTAGCGTTGTTCCTTTCTCTCCAGCAGAGTAAACGGACATGTACTTTTCGTAGGAAGCTACAGGACACATTGTCATTGGCGTGTTGTCAGCAGGCATTATTCCTGTGTATCTCTCCTTTTTTATTTTCGCGAGGATTTTTTGTTAACTCATCTACAGTTTTCTTCACAAATTTGGCCCCTGTAGAGGGATCTGTAGCCACAGAAAAAGTAGATTTCGACATTTCAAGAATGTTTTCACCACCCCGACGACAGAAATATAAACGTTATTCAAAATGTACTTTATTAAACAGTCCCGTGGGCGTATTTGGATTCATGTGAATGCTAGAACATAATTTCCCTAAATCGTCATCACTGATCTATCTGCATTTTGCAAACGACGTTCTATGCGAGTTGTTCCCGTTTAGCCGCAGATACGAACTTTTTACTCACGAATTTTGAATCTTATTTTTAAACGTTAGACACAAAATTTTAATTTTAAAATATTCTGTAATTTATAAAATCAAAAATCGTATGTTACTTTTAATACTTTTTTTGAAAACCAACAGGTTAAAAATATACTGCAATACTTGAAGCGGACCATGGGGGCGGCCATAACCCGACAGGTTTGAAGCTCCGTATTACCTGATCACGTGGTATCCGTATTACCCGTTCAGGCGGCCGTATTGCCTTGGAAAATTAAATATATGGGATTGTATAAATAAGGTTTTAACTAATCAGATTGTAAATATTTTACCAAAGTGGTAATAAATGTATATATCTGTTTCAGATAGTGATGGTGTTTACTTTATTTCCGCATTTAGTGGACTTCAGGTAAGAATTAATACCTTGTTAAAACTTCTGTAACTCAAATACCGTTCTTAAATTCTGTAAATAACCAGAATGTCACAGTTTTTCCATGTTTTCTCCCCTTCTATTATAAAGAACTAAATATTATTGCTGCAAGGTCAGAATGACTGTATTTTTAACTGTAAATTATGCTTAATTTTTATAGAAAATTCAATAAACTTACCCTAACCCTAACATTTGCTATGCACATACATGATTACCATCTGATATCTCTGGGTAAAATGTTTATCTACATGTTGAATAATGAGCGAATGTCAGTTCCTTCTTTTATAATATGTTGCCAAGGACAACACCCAGTATAAACATCATTATTTTCAACATGTAAATATTTTGTAATAGTTGTGAATGCACATAAAAATTATAAGTGTGTACATGTGTGTGAGAGATATTGTCCGTTCCATTTGTACTGAAGTGAAGCATGTCCTGCAACACATCTGACTAGTATCATGGCTAATTATTTGTATCTTACTTACTCTTGCAAGATTCCCCATTTTTAGATCACCTGAGCCGAAAGGCTCAGATGAGCTATTGCTATCTATCACCGTCCGTCGTGCATAAACTTTACGTTTTAATCTTCTCCTCCAAAACTACAAAGCCAAATTTGATGAAACTTAGTGATTATTATGCCTGGGTAACAGGCTTTCAAAATTTTGTTCGGGGTTTGACCATGCCCAACAATATGGCTGCCATTACTATAAATAGCCAAAAGACAAAAAAATCTTCTTATCTGATACCAAAAGATGCAGGCAAATTTTGATTAGATTTTTGGATTCAGGATACCTAGATACATTAAAATTGTGTTTTTCATGAAAATTGGACGAAAAATAGGTGACACGTTTTTTGCATAATATTATGTACCGTAATCCTTCTATTACAATTTTTAATTTCAATCAACTTTCACTTTCAAAGAATATTAAAACACTTAATACAGGTATGGCTATATTTAGCTTACATTAAAAACGTAAATACATCGTAAAATACTTGTCCTCAAAGTTACAATCATGACTCCATCATGCAAATACACAACGCAACAAACACATGAAAATAACAAATTCTAATGTAAATTAACAACAAAACAACAACATTTCTTCTTGTTTTTATTCAATATTAATTATAAGCAATATGTATTGCTTGTTACGGGTGAATTCCAGCAAAATCCTGTCCGGATTTAGAGGCAAAAAAATGCCGTCCGAAATTAGAGGAAATTTGAAAATTATTGAAATTTCAAAATTAGGGTGTCCGAAAACATAGATGGTCCGAATACATAGAAGGATTACGGTAATTTTTAAAATGAGACATTTATTGTTATAACTTCATAATGGCTGAAGATAATTGTATGGAGTTTTCACTGTTGATCTTGTCTTGCAATTTTCTTCCGATAGATGTCAAGGTCAAGGTCATGTCCCAGTTTTTGGTGATAATGACATAGGATTTTTGGTTAATTGTAGGTATTGTCATGATGATCATTTTGATATATCGATTAAGGTCATGGGTTCAAAGGTCAAGGTCACAGATGTACAAGTTAACCAAAATAGTTAATTATCTGCAAAACTATTAACTTTTTGTATAGGCATGTATATTAGAATATTGTAGGTAATGGCCCAATGGTCATTTTGATATATGAATGAAGGTCATGAGTTCAAAGGTCAAGGTCACAGATGTAAACAAGTACTGAAATGATTATTTATCTCAAAAACTATAGACTTTTTGTTTAGGCATGTATATTGGAATATTGTAGGTAATGGCCAAATGGTCATTTTGATATATGAATAAAGGTCATGAGTTCAAAGGTCAAGGTCACAGATGTAAACAAGTACTGAAATGATTATTTATCTCAAAAACTATAGACTTTTTGTATAGGCATGTATATTAGAATATTTTAGGTATTATCCTAACGATAATTTTGATATATGAATGAAGGTCATGGGTTCAAAGGTCAAGGTCACAGATGTGAACAAGTTCTGAAATGATTATTTATCTCAAAAACTATAGACTTTTTGTATAGGCATGTATATTAGAATATTTTAGGTATTATCCTAACGATAATTTTGATATATGAATGAAGGTCATGGGTTCAAAGGTCAAGTTCACAGATGCAAATGAATACCTAAATGGTTAATTATCTTGAAAACTATTAACTTTTTGTATAGGCATGTATATTAGAATATTTAGGTATTATCCTAATGATCATTTTGATATATGAATGAAGGTCATGGGTTCAAAGGTCAAGTTCACAGATGCAAATGAATACCTAAATGGTTAATTATCTTGAAAACTATTAACTTTTTGTATAGGCATGTATATTAGAATATTGTTGGTACTGACACAATGGTCATTTTGATATATGAATGAAGGGCATGGGTTCAAATGTCAAAATCACAGATACAAACAAGTACTGAAATAATTTATTTATCTCAAAAACTATAAACTTTTTGTGTAGGGATGTTTATTAGAATATTGGCCTAATTATCATTTTGATATTTGAATGAAGCTCATGGGTTCAAAGGTCAAGGTCACAGGTGAGCGTTAAGGCCCATGGGCCTCTTGTTTCTGTTTATATCCCTTATGTTATATTTATACATATTGTGATAAGTGGGGTAGCAAAGTTATCAAGGGGCATTATTAAGTTTTACTGTACTTTCTGTGTATTTCCAGGCACCTATAAATGATGACAAAGCTGTTACTATGATGCTCGGTATGAAACCAACGACAACAAAAGCACATATGATAAGGGCTGTATTAGAATCATTAGCATTTAGATTTAAGATATTATATGAAGCTATTTTAACAGAGACAAAGATTCCTCTGTCTTATATCAGGTTGGTAATATTTACATTAATCAATCAGTAAGGTCATCAGGCCATCTTTAGTAAGAGATTTGATTCTGTAAGGCAATGACATACAAATTTAAATCTGAAAGTGAAGTTGTCAGTCTATCTTTACCAGGAAATATGATTCTGTAGGTTACCGATTTGAATCTTCCCGACATTACTTGTGTTTTAAATCTTAGTGACAGTAGTTGTGACTTAAATCTTAGTAACAGCACTTGTGATTTAAACTTTAGTGACACTGCTTGTAATTTTTCATTATGGCAAACATTTAAAATCAGTTTGTACAACCTATCTAGTAGAACCCTGAGAGGGCACCGATAATCAAGGAATAAATTATGGAGGATTGTTGTTTCCTGTAGAGAAATCGGAGAATGGTTATATTAATGGTTTCCGTCTGTCCATCCGTGTATCCATAAATCACAATTTCTGTCAACACCAGTTATCCAATATTCCCTATCAGATATTGATGAAACTTAATAAGAATAATCAGTGGGAGATGCAGTTGTGCACATAATATTGTTTTCTTGTTCTGGTTTAATGATTTCTAGGAGTTATGGCCCTTTGAATTCTTAAAATAAGTTCATTTCTGTCACCGCTAGATTTTACTTTCACTGAAACCTCTTGGGTATTTCTGAGATGATACAATCATAATTTCAAAACCAGTTTCAAACTTTTTGTAAATTGTTAATTTAATTTTTTGTAAATTTGTTAATTTTAAAGTTTTCTATTGTCTTATCAGAAATTGACAGATCACCGGCCACGCCCACCATGTTCCGACAAAGGCCTGGCATGCTTGAATTACACACCAAAAAAATGAAAACTCGGCCTGAACGTTGCCAGTTAATGATGTTACTGACACTACTAGGTCATTAGTTTCTGTGACGCTGCTTTGGTACTGTGATAGTGTCGGAACATAAAAGGCATGGACAGCAATAAGTCATTTGATATAATTATACATGTATTTGGTTTAACTCAATACAACAGTCTCATTAGAATGGTAATTTGTCTGATAAGCTTTTTAACTACAAATTCCTATTTCAGTTTTAGATTTTATAACTTGTCTCTCAGTATAAATTTTGTATGACAAGACATATGATTTTTAGCTATATTCAGTGCCAAAATCCTATTCTGGTTCTTTAATAAGACTTATTTGTCATGTACATGATTTTGTTTCAGAGCTGATGGTGGAGTTTGTAATAATGACTTCCTGATGCAATTGATGGCAGATCTAACATTTCAGACCATAGACAGAGCTAAACAAAGAGGTGATATGACAAGTCTAGGGGCTGCCTTCCTAGCAGGACTTGGTGCTGGTAAGTTATAAATCAATTTATAAACTTAAGCTTAACAGAGATTTAATAACTTAAAATTCTGTCATCCAATAATTTATATGTTTTTCACCAATGATAGTTTAAGAATTTTCTGTGTGTATAATAATATGTTTTATTGATGACCATTATTCCTTTCTTAAATTCCTATAATGTAAACTGATTTAAAACTGATATAAAATTATATCATGACAATCGATGAGATAAAAGTCTCAGCTACAAATGGCATAATTGAAGCGCACTGTTCTTACTTGGCAGAGATTTTTTTTTTTTTTTTTTGGTGTTAAGAGGAAAAATTACAGTTAAAATAGTAAAGTTGCTTCTCACATTCAGTTGCAATACATGCCTTATTAAGAATGGACTATATTTAGTGATAAAAATATCTCATTTTATTTACACATTACATTTATTTGTTATTTGTGCAGGTGTTTGGAAAGACAAAAGTGAATTAACAAAAATTAGACAATCAGAAAAGGTATTCCACCCCAAGGACACTTGGTCTCAATATAAACATACATTTAACCAATGGGAAAGAGCGGTACAAAGATCAAAAGAGTGGTACATTGAATGATCATGTGATTACAAATCGGACCAATAGTATTTGACCTCTTTGGTGTTCTTCAGTCATGGGGGCAAAGAAGAGGATAACTTATATGTAACTCCACCAAAAAGATGTGTGAATTTTAGAAAGCTTAGTGCTTAGTTCATGAAAGGTCTCAGATGAATGGTGCATGTATTTTAGTTGAAACATCAACCAAAGAGAATAATGGCTTTTTGGCATAATTTTAAGGGTTTGTTGCTCACAAAGTGTGCAATCTTAAAAAGTTGCATGTGCATTTATTCACTTAGAACATTTACAAAAGTGCCATAAAAATTTACCCCAATCAAAATGTTATTTTCTATTCTTTATTTTTCAAAAAGAAATTTTTACAGGGTATGTTCATGGGAGAGAAGTTTAAAAGTTTAAAGTTTAAAATTGTAGAATATTGTTTCATGTTGTGTTGTTTACTGTACATGTATAAGAAAAAACATTTGCAGGGAAAAAATATTTGTGATTTTTAGGGTGACTCTTGCATCGCAAATATATCTTCTCAGTCAAAATTTCTGTATTCCCTTGATACACTTTCCCTTCAGTCGAGATGGTTAAAATTCCTTACCATGAAATAGCTTAGAAGATCCAAATTGTGAAAGTTTCCTACTGCTAATTATGATGTATCTTCTCATACAGTAAAGAGTATGGAGTTTAACTACAACATATGTGTACATTGTATCAACTGTATTGGTGATTGTATGGGTGGTTTTATATGACACTTCTAAACAGAGACCACGCTAAATGTAAATGTTAAAATGTTTGCTGTTTGTGTATTTATGCATGCTTACAAATTTGGTGACTTTGTGTTCAACATTAAATCATGTGAAAATTATATCCATATTGGATATAGTTCAGTCTAATAGAAAAAGTTTGAACTCAATATGAGCAAATATTCTCAGTTTACACAGTACGTAAAAAGTACATGTATTTAACGGTGAAGTATTTCTACTTGTTGTTCATGTTTTTCTTCATTCCTTCATACTTAACAGTCACTGTAGTTATGTGTTTAATTGTTGATGTGTTTGATTTTATTATTTGGTTATATTCTAGGCCTCGGTTTCACAATCATTTCTTAGATAAGATTTTCCTTTAATAACTTAACTTTAGTAAATTTTGTAATTTCTTTTTGGAACTAATGTTGAACATTTTTGTCAAAACAAAATGCAGATGTTTTAATCTAGAAGTGATCATAGAACTGACACCATAAATTCTTGAATATCATCAAAATTAACATTGATATTATTGAGAGAGGAGAGAGAGAGAGGGAGGGAGGAATATTTATATAATACACTTGCTATTTATTTAATAGTTTCAATTTCAGTTTATTGTATTAATTTGCATGGAATAAATAACATTATAGAGAAAATATGATTATAACAAAAAACTTTTAGGCACTTTAAAATTACATACACAGATAGAAATAAACAACAGTGTGAAAATGTTTGTGCAATACTTATTCATAAAATCTTCAAATGTACCTCATTTGTATGTGCATATACCCATGTACTGTTATACAGGTAATGATGTCACAGGTATAAATTAAGTATACAGAATCACCCCTGTAAACGCTACTCTACTGGTATGTCTACTTAATGCCAACTACTGATTACAAATATATCGCAACAAAAAAACTTTATTGTTGGCCAAATTCAACTTTGTTGCACCTTGGCTATTAATTTGGTGATTCAAGTGGGCAGGGATTAATTATCCAAATTAGACGCTATGCACCTGCAGATTTTGAATTTGAACTAATATTTGATACGCGAGTCTTTACCATCATGAGTTACAGATCAAGTTTGAGTTTTGTTTTTGGTTCACTGATTTTTGACAAAATTACAGGCCTTGGAAGAATTCTGTAAAATAGCAGTTTTCCTGACATTCTCCCAAAATGCTTGCAGATATTGGACAAAACTTTTTTACATCTTGTGAATCATACATCATACAGAATATGAAATTGCAATTTGGCTTGTACACCCTGGTGCCTTTCAAATTTTTCCCTGTTACAAAAAAAAGGGAAAAAGGTGAAGATGCCAAAAATTTGAAAGGTATTTTTCTTTATTAAAATTATGGTTAAAAGACAGGATTTGATTATTTTAGCCACTTTATCTGGTATAACAGTGCAGCCAAGCCTGTCTATAGTGGTCAGTTACGTATAACCATTACAGATAAATTTTACCTGGTTTTGTAAGCTGTATAGAACTCAATGGCTACTGTGTTAGATATGAATGTCATCAAATTAGAAATGTTAGTTTATTTGTGGTAAGATGTAGTGACCACTAACCACATTTGACAGGTGACCACTATGGAGAGGTAAAGCATATAGAAAAAAGTGATTGGGGCTTTTAAAAAAAACTGACTAGTGCTAGCTCTGCCATTCACCAATTGTTAATTTTTATATTTTCTGGCTCCAAAAATGGCTTTTGGCTAATATTTTTGTTCCAATGTATTTTTTTCTCACTTTAACATATAAATTGGCTCCTAAATGTTAAAATTGGCTAATGTTTTGGCTTCAACCTTTTAAAAGCCAGAGTTAAACCTGACTGACCACTATAGACGGTGTCGTTATGGACAGGTGTTGTTGTAGACAGGGTTGACTGTAGTTTGTCACCCATATCGATTAATGACATGGTCATAAGAGATATTGATCATTAAGTGCTCACGTACCTGATGCATATTATGTAACTTTGTTATAACCTACATGTATATAATATATTTTTATGAATGATATGGATTATATTTTTACACATTGTAGTGTAAACTGTTTATATGTGTCATAAACACAGATAATTAAATAAGATTTATTAATTTTAATTGGATTTGTGTTGTCATTTACCTGAATGTATAGGTCGTCCACGATCTGATGGTAGAGTATACAGCGAGTGGAGTTTAATATAAGCTAACTGTAATGAAGAGTGTATACCAGCGTGATTATACATATACAATTATATGTTACTTATACCTACAATCTATAAAGGCCATCCAAGGGAAACAGTGGAAGTGGCCTTTTTGGACAGGTGGTCTTCATATACAGGTTATAATAATATAAATAAAGAACAATTTGGATACAATTCTGCTGACCTTTATAAGCAGGTGGCCATTATATAGAGGTGGTCATTAAGGCAGGTTGGACTGTATATGTGTTATTTAAACCTGTCCATGTTTACAAACACTCTGCCATCAGATCATGGACAACTTGTATAAATACACAGTTATTTAGTATAACATGTATAATGCTTTACCTTCCAGAGCACCCAAGCTCAATTTTTTGCCCGATTCTTGTTTATTGTGATGCAAAGTCTTCCAGAGCCCCAACTTTATTATTATACCCTGGCTTCGAAGAATGTTGCCAGGCTCATGTACTTTCAACTTTGCACCATGACATGAAAAACTTTTAACATTTGCTAAGCTGGTTGACATTGGCCCTCATTTAAGGTTACCGTAGTGATCTAAGGTAATGAAAAACTTGAACATCTTGTCATTTTTTTATTTTACATCAGTGCATTAAGCTTTATCAAGCTTACACATCTGGTTGACGCTGATTCATTTATTTTAACATCTTCTTGTCATGAACCGAAATGCGTGTAAGCTTAAATCTTATTATTTAGCATCAACACCAAAGGCCCTCTCTAATGTACGGAAATGGTTGACCTTGACACCCATTCAAGGTCTCAGTGACCTGAAGTAGAAGAGCCATTTAACATCTTTAGCCTATTAAAAACCCGCTGCAGCCAAGATTTAGCCAACATCCATGAAAGCACCACTACATGAAGTAATTGTATAATAAGGGCATAGCAACGTACAATGGGTAAAGGTTATTGGTATCATTAAATTCCAAAGGTGTCTTTAACATGAACAAAGAATCCATTACTATAGAATGGCGTGACATTGATTGATAAAAAAGAATAACTACTAGTAAATTAATGTCAGAACAATGTGCATATAACAAGTTTAATTTGACATCTACAAGCTTTTTAAAAAACATTTCACAAAAAAATGGGAAAAAGCTTATTTTCCAACTTGTCAGTTACAAAGTTTCCAATGCTGGATTGTGATTCAGACATGGATTAGTATGTTTGTTTGTGATTTAATAAGCAAAGTAGCCTTTGTGTATCAAGAATTATTTACAGTGTTCGTGCCGTTTTCCCGTTTTACCGCCGTCATCGATTGGGAAATTTTGTAGACTTTGACATTATCGGGTTAATTATGGCCTTGTTGTCCTTTCGATGTCTTGATGTTTCACAGCTGAGTGCTAGGATACCAGTGCTACTTTTCATACAAGGATATCATTTACATAGATCAATCATTCTCGCTTAACATGTGCACTTTTTATTTGAAAAATGACAAACAATTGAAATGCGTTTTTGAGAAAATAATTACTTGGTGTTAAAGAAAAGTTGTTGTGAAATGACATCGTATCTGATTTTTTTTAAAACACCAAACTTACAATTACGGGGCTATGACAAGTTTTAAAAAGTCCAATTTGCATACAAAATACGTCATAAATGCGAAAATAAAAGTGAAAAATCATAACATTATAAATAGTTTTAATAATTATCATTTAATAACATAAGCACAAGTTAATTTTGACTCAATAATTTGAATTTTATATAGCAAAATGAAAAACATTCTAGGCGCGTTTGTAGAAATTATTAAAAAAAAGTTTGACAGCGTGATGTTAGCATAGAGCTCGTGTTTACGCACACGCAATGCAAATCGTAAAGTATTCTGATGAAATTTGAGTGTGTTTGTTTCATATTCTGCCCTTTATAAGTTTATTTATCAAAGGTTCACAAAAGAGTTAATTTCAAAAAGTTTTAACTCCGAAAGACATGGTTTGTCTTCAAATGTATACAATAAGCGAGAATGACCGTATTGCCAAAGTTTTACAATGAATGGCCGTGTTGCCAAAGTTTTACAATGAATGACTGTGTTGCCAAAGCATTACATGCAAAATCAAATTCCATCATGCTTACTAAATTTGTCAAAATCTTGACTAAATTTTAATTAAGTCTAGAGTCATTGATAATGAAATAATCGTTAATAGAATCACTTGTGAACTTATGGGCGCCTTTTCATCGAGGAATGATGTTTCCCGCCGCTCCCACACGACGTCGTTGAGACCGGAAACCATTACATTTCCCGCGTCTCCGAATGACGTCAATAAAAGCTTTGGTGACGGAATGTCAATAAGATGTGTTGTTGGTTCTGGAATGCGGTATGCTCAACGAAAAGTAAACAACAACAAAAAACAGCAACAAGAACAAAAGGTAAATATGGAAAAACTAGTGTTTAAACATTGTAGAAAAATGTTGACCAATGAACAAAATAATTTATGACAATTGGTGATTAATGGCGAATTTTAGCTTCAAGACAGCGATCCGTGTTTCCATTTCTGTCAGTTCAAGTTTTTATGAATCGAGAACGTTTACATAAAAAGATTCGGCAAAGTGGCTTTTAATTCTGCAAAATATCACTATTAACTTATAAGTTTTGTTTGTATCGTGAGATTGTATATTGCATTGATTCGCTTCTCATTGGCTCACGGTTGCCAAATTATGAAAAAAAATATTTTTTCCATTTATGACATTTTAGAACCGATTTTAATTTTAACGATAACATCAAATCGATAACTATTTCGTTCTAAATTTTATAGGTTTTTGTCGTTTTGTGAAAGCAATTCGAATGATTCCAACCGGGGGGGGACTACCGCCCTACCGGCTTTGTCTTATATCACAACTTCACATTCGTGTATATATCACTGTATAATAATTATCTGATGAATAATCAGATGACATTTGTTGTAATTATTAATTACAACAAATGTCATCTGATGATTCTTAGAATCAGGTTTAGACATAACACTTATTCTGACAATAAATCTACCCGAAAAGAACATCAGCAGAAAAAATAGAGTTGAAGTCTTACATCATGATTGGCTAAAACAACCCAAAACAAAGACTATGAACTATCGATTGTCATTTCGTTGACCATATGATTATCTCGCAAAGATCGAGAAAACATTGGTCAGTTTTACTGTAGTATTGCACAAAGCCAATAACATAATTATTACATGTTCCAAGAAGGAATTTCACAGACCACCGTCACATGTTGCACGCTAAACAGCACTATAACCAATTGGATTGTGACAAACAAAAACTTCAAAACCTCTGACAAGATATAAACGCATGCTATGGTACCTTATAATAGTTCTATGTAGCGCAAAACCTAATTCTGCTATTTATACACACTGTCGGGCTAGCTAGTGCCAGTCAGTTGACACTCGGCTAACTCGATGTACCCATCACCGACGGGAGTCATGATTATGCGTGTGTGTGATCAGCGAATCATTTACAGAGGTTACCGACCTATCGGTCTATTAAACCCGACCAGCAGTTTAACATAAAATATTTTGTCTTAAATCACATCATGTGTCCCTGAAGGGATTGGAGCCCTCTCATTGGATCTGAAGTCCTACACGTTATTGGTAGCACTGTGTGTTTTTATTTGATCATTGTGATGTAGATGTGTACCTGATCTTCTGATGCTGGTATCAAGTGGTATGGTTTGAGGGTCTTAGATGAACCCTTTATATTAACCATCAGATGTGGAGCCTCGATAGTTGAATGGTAAAAAACTCGGGCAACAGACCACACGTGTGTCTTACCGCATAGATTCGAATCCCAGTGTGAGTACGTGTTTTCGCTTGTATTGGGTAGGTGATTTTTTTGGTTTTCTCCGCAATTCCAGAACTAAATGTCTAGAGATATTGACGGGGGTGGGGATGGGTGGTTGGTGGTAAAACGAAATTACCTCGCTGCTATTTACATGTATGAACATTTGAAAAAGAGTAAGCATTTTGTAACTAATCAAATTACTTGGCCATACCAAGAATACGAAATTACATGTACAATGTATTTATAAACAAATCAGACAATTGACAAGCCCTTTTAGACTTGAGACTGCGATCTGGATCTAATGATTCGGTTTTATCTAGTGAAGATGGGTTTAAGTGTCTACTAATGCAATATAAGTTTCTATTAAAGCCCTTATCAACAACTTATCTTGCACCACACATACTTTAGAATTTAAAAATAAATTATATCTTAATTTCATTTATTTTTTGTATTATTTTGATTAACAGGCGACAGTCATTAGAAAAACGGTCTGGTTTCAATCAAAGTCGCTCCAGTGATGCAGGGAGACGTCAATGACACGGTTATCAATCAAAATGGAATAACCCAGCACGCGGAGGGGTGTGGAGGTATAAAAATGAAAATAGTCCCGTCAACCGAGGCAGTAAATCTAGAATTGTATTTTGACTTGTATGTTGTATGTGAGAGTGTTGTCTCGGTTGCCACATACAAGTAGTTACGGTAACTTGATTTCATTTGCCCGCGATGATCCTAATGACGCCAAAGATCCGAGCCTATTAAACTCATTCACTTTGATAACATGACGACATTTGCGGTCTGTTGCTATCAACGGGGTAAACTGTGCTTACGTACCAATCAAGTTTAATTTATTTATATCGAGACGACATGAATTTAAATTGCAAACAATTATACCTGATTCTAAAATGGTATATAACAGTTAGGGTTTGGTTAGTGTTCGTGTCATTTAGATTTACCATAACACAAGACACCGATCTTAAGGTTTCATGTCATGAGCATGTGCTACGGAAGACTTGCGCGAATCAATTTAATGATGACTAGATTCGAACTCTTAACTTTCACATACTAGTCATATTAATTGAACACTAAACAAAATGAGATATCATAGTGCTGTAATTAATAATTGTGACGGCTAATGGTGGTTTCAATCCAATAGTTACTTTACGGATGCCAATTGCAGTCCAAGTCTTATTGGAGATATTCATCTTTTTCTAATTGCTAACCACTGGGATATTAAGCAACCATTTACAGAATGTGTACTTTGTAGCTCAGTGGTTTGTTATCTAGATGTTTGTGATGTCAAGAATAAGTTCCAAAGACACGGTCCATAACATAATTATTTACAACTACTATAATATCAAAAAACAAACATACTAATTATTCCTTAACTAAGATGTTTCTTAATTTAAATCTGGCAAATTTTGGCAATCGATATCGGAACTACAAATCAACGCTTCTGACAAAACAATTACGAATGCTATAAGCTTGAAGTGATCTTCAAAATGATATCTTATATTCAAGAATATCTTAAAAATTATCGAAGTTAATACGATTTTAAATTTGCCAGATTTAATTAAAAGAAAATCTTAGTTAAGAAATGATTGTGAAACCGGAACCAGAAGCACAGTAAAAACTTTGGAATCGACAAGTTAAGTTAGACACGTGAATTTCCATTTGAGAAGTGAGGCCGGGTGCTCTGGAAGGGTAAGCACTTCCTGTTTATGTTGCTACCCCCGCCACGTGAGTAATCAAAATTGTGTGAAAGGAACATGGAACTATGTGGCATCAAATATATCCAGGGCAATCCTGGACACAGAGACATCAAACTTATCAACAATACTGTAATGACGGCCATAAAACTTTTGAGGGCCATGATAAGGCTATAATATATTTCTAAACTGAATCGCAGTAAAGTAAAAATTGAAACTTAATCCAAATTTATTTTTGTAGACACCGGATATGACGACATTCACAATCCGCGTGAGTTGGAATGGGATAGCTTTGCGGATGGCGGATACGACAGTTTGTGTCATGATGACGTCTTGGATGAATTCCATTGGCTAGATATCGACCTGTTGGAACCTCCGATGCAACTTAGTTATGGTGTAGAAATCAAACGTTCTAGATTCGATCCAGTTAGACACAACACGTGTTCTAATTCTAGTTCATCAGTGGAAAACCCGTATAAAATAGCGTATTGTGACGGCGTGGACGATTATCAATCGTGCAATTCTACGGACTATTTGAGTTGCAGTTCAAGTCATTCCGATACTAGGTTAGATAAGGTCCAAGATCTGAAATATGACCCGAATGAAGCAGAAACCAAACGCGTTCACTTACAGTTTTCGAGCGTCACAGTTAACATCGATATCACTGTCTCACAGAGAAACAACAAAAATGAATACCAGTTAACAGCAGATAAAGTAAAGAGTCTGCCACAAACAGAAGAAAAACGACGGGAGTGTGAAAAGTGGTTGGAACAGCAAAGCGAAAATGATTATGGTTCGTTTGGTGATAACGAGGTAAACGGAAAAGCTAAACCATTCACAAGAAAAGAACAAGGAAAAATTTGTTTGAAAGGAACCGAGGAGTATAGTTTTAATTCAATGATTCCTATACCCTATTCAATGTGGAAGGATTGTGAAAGTAGCAGCAGCACCTCTGTCAGTGTACCCAGTTCTCTGTCCTCAGAGCTCTTGGATATTCCCGCCATTTCTTACCAACCGAACAATCAGGAGCATTACGTCCTAACCTCTGTCACGCCGTCCAGTAGTTTTGACAATACTGCGCCTGTTGTAGCAGACGATATAAAATCAACACCTCATTTAGAAGATGATAGCGGATACATTGATGACGTGCCTTGGGAGACACATAAAGCACTCCCCAAAAGTCAACGATCACCAAAACGTTCAGAAGAAAAGAATACAAAGTTGGAAAAAGTAACAAACATTACAAAGAAAAGGCAAAAAGAGGAAAATCTAGTAGTAACAATCGATAGTAAAGCCAAAACGATAGACAAGAAATCAGTCGCAAGTACCAAAGACGAGAGAACCTCTTGGTCAGAAAACAGATCGATCGAGCGAAGGGGATCAACATTTGATTGTGAAGAACTAAAAAACCAGTTCTCTTGGCTGACAATTTATAAAAGTGAGCGAGATTTGTCAATAAAAGAGTCAACTAGTTCTGATTTCCATGAAATCGTGGATGGAATGAAAACCGATGGACCAGAAAAGGCGGTTGTTCAAAATAACTTGATAGATTCCGATCCAAGTCCGATAAAAGAAGATTCGCTGTATTCCCGGTTCTTTGGAAAAGTATACAATTTCTTTGTTGGAAGTGAATCTGAACAGGAGAAATCTAACATGAAAAATTTGAAAAAAGAAGAAAAAATTGTCAATAAATGCAATGTGACGTCTGCTTCAGTGAAAAACCGGGAGAATAATAAAACAACAAACAATCGATACTTTGCAATGACCAGGGAGTTTGTCAAAAACATCATTTATATGAGTGAAAGTGAAATTTTGAAGGAATATTCCAGAATTCAAAAACGAAGTAAAGAATATAAAGGGAAAATATCTGGAAAAAGTTCTAAAGCCTCGGATAAGATGACACAGAAACACACTAAAAAAGGGAACAGATCTTTCTTCACAAAACTGGTTGACGATTCACATCTGTTGTATTTAGGTAACATTACCTCAGAATCTGATAGCAGCAGCAGTGGTGCCGAATATGAGAGTCAGGTGGTTCAAAGAACACTGGATTACAAAGACATTCCAAGTTCATCATATAATGCACAAACCGGTACCAAATTACAGGATATAAAACCAACAAGCGCATCATCAAGGCCACGCAGTATATCAAGAAAGCCAAGTGCATCTCAAAAACCAAGCCATGCCTCTGCAAAACCTGGTGGTCGATCTGCAAAACCATCTAGTGCGTCTCCGAAACAAGACAGTGGATCTCCAAGAGCAACCAGTGCATCTCCAAAATCAACCAGTGCATCTCCAAAACCAACCAGTGCATCTTCAAGATCAACCAGTGCATCTCCAAAACCAACAAGTGCACCTCCAAGAACAACCAGTGTATCTCGTAAATCTGCAAAACCAACTAGTGCATCTCCAAGATCAACCAGTACATCTCCAATAGGAACCAGTGCATCACCAAGAGCAGCCAGTCAATCTCCAAGATCAACCAGTGCATCTCCAAAACCAACAAGTGCACTTCCAAGAACAACCAGTGCATCTCCAAAATCTGCAAAACCAACTAGTGCATCTCCAAGAGCAACCAGTGCATCTCCAAAACCAACAAGTGCATCTCCAAGAGCAGACAGTGCATCTCCAAAATCTGCAAAACCAACTAGTGCATCTCCAAGAGCACCCAGTGCATCTCCAAAACCAACAAGTGCACCTCCAAGAGCAACCAGTGCATCTCCAAAATCTGCAAAACCAACTAGTGCATCTCCAAGAGCAGTCAGTGCATCTCCAAGATCAACAAGTGCATCTCCAAAACCAACAAGTGCATCTAAACGATCAACCAGTGCATCTCCAAGAGCAACCAGTGCATCTCCAAGAGCAGCCAGTGCATCTCCAAGATCAACCAGTGCATCTCCAAGAGCAACCAGTGCATCACCACGATCAACAAATATATTTCCAAGAGCAACCAGTGCATCTCCAAAATCTACAAAACCAACTAGTGCATCCTCTTATACAAAGCAAATGTATAATAAAGGTACATACCATCAGCAAACGTGCTCTAACAAGACAACTGGAAGACAGAGTAGTAAACGTGGTAATTATTCTTCAAATCTAAGTCAACTTTCCAAAGCACTTGCTAATTATACAGTGACTAGATGCGAAAACCACATGATTTTAAAATATTGGCGAGTGCATAATCGTTTAGCTGGAAAGCATAATACTGCGAATCCCATTCCTAAAGGTAAGAACATTCAAAAGAATTCTAGGCCTAATAAAGCATCGAATCAGCGGAAAAGAAGTCTTCAGACCGAATTTGTCCGTACGCTATTAAATCAGGTGTCGGTAAAGGCCAAGAAGGAACTAATGCTGGAATATTGGAGGATGTGGAACCAGAGACATGGAAACAATGACAGGAAAGCGTCAGTCAGCAAAGGAGAAAAATCTCATAAGGCAGTTACTTATAAAACTAAACATGCAAAAACTACACGGACTGGAGAAAACTCAAAAACCAGGAAACAGGAGGCTAAGAAAGTCAGAACAGACAGTTTGCCGGTCAAGGCGAAAGTACCGGAAAATAAAAAGCCAAGTGCTGGTTTGGGAAGCAAAACAAACAGAAAACCTCCCAGTAACGATAGAACATCAGACACTAGAGATAAACCATTTGATAAACGTTCTCTCTTCTTGTCTGAGATTTCGACTGCAATGGCAAGTTACACTGTAAGCAGATGTGAAAACCATATGATATTAGAATATTGGCGTTTGCGTAACAAACTAACATCTAGAAAAACTGAAAAGTTGAATAAAATGGACAAAGAAAAGAAGGTCCAACACCAGAAAGGTAGATCTAAGATCCTAGGTCCAAAAAAGAAAAGTCTTCAATCGGAACCTGTGCGTGATCTTTTGAAGCAGGTAACAGTTAAAGCAAGAAAGGAATTAATGCTTGAATTTTGGAGAAATTGGAATCTAAAACGTGCCAAAAGATGTTATAAAAAGACTAAAACGTCGATTAGTGATGACAAACCCAGTAAAGAGAATACTCGTGGTACCCCAATCAAAACTGAAACTAGTGGAAAACCAATTGTATTCAAATTTGAAAAAGGGGGTGCACCAGATGAACAGTTAGCAACAAAGAAGTCTAAATTACCTACCCCGTCCAATGCTAGGGACAGTCGATGTCATATCATTGCAACAAAAGGTCTGTCGTCATGGGCAGTGTATCAGGGTGGAAAGGAAATAAC
This sequence comes from Anadara kagoshimensis, assembly GCA_021292105.1. Lineage (NCBI taxonomy): Eukaryota > Metazoa > Mollusca > Bivalvia > Arcoida > Arcidae > Anadara > Anadara kagoshimensis. The sequence goes on from CM037869.1 coordinate 379,572, forward strand.
ATTCGAGTACTGGAGAAAATGGAATAAACTACAGCTACAACGTCTCTCAAAACTTCCAGTTAGGAAATCCGTTAAGAGATCTAAAGACAGCAATGCCATTATGTCTCTGTCGATAAAACGACTCGTGGGTTTTGTCATTCATCAAAGTATGAAAGAATGCATTTTGAAATACTGGCAAAACTGGAACAAGACGAGAGCATATGTAAATCGGTGTAAAAGGTCCAGAATTCCAGTCAGAAAAGACAATATAAGAAACAGGACCACAGAAAGCAATTTGTCGGATCAAAAAGAAGTAAAAGCTTCATATGTTGATACATTGTCATTAGAACAGTTAGCAAAGTCTGTTGTCAGACAGTCTATCGACGCTGCCAGGAGGACAATGGCACAGCAATACTTACAAAAGCAATATTCAAAAGAGAAAAAAGTCCATGAAAAGCACGTTCACTTCCGGTCACGTGGTGAAAAGGCTATTTTTAGCAGTGGAACGGCACCGGATAGCAAAACAAATATAGAAATAAAATTTGGTGAGGATCATGCAAAAGTGCGCAAAATTAAGAAATATCCGGAAACACATTATCACAAAAACACACACTCGGTACTAGAACAATCCGCTCAAAAACAACGTCCTGTTGGAAAGCCGGGCATTGCAACACATTCGGTACTGGAACAATCTGCCACAAAACAACGTACTGTCGGAAAGCCAGACATTGCAACGCGCTCTGTACGGGAACCATCCGCTCAAAAACAACGTTCTGTCGGAAAGCCAAACAATCAAACAAACTCGGTACTAGAACAATCCGCTCAAAAACAACGTCCTGTTGGAAAGCCGGGCATTGCAACACATTCGGTACTGGAACAATCTGCCACAAAACAACGTACTGTCGGAAAGCCAGACATTGGAACGCGCTCTGTACGGGAACCATCCGCTCAAAAACAACGTTCTGTCGGAAAGCCAAACAATCAAACAAACTCGATACTGGAACAATCCGCTCAAAAACAACGTCCTGTTGGAAAAACAAAAATTTCAACAACAGAAGGAGCCAGAATACATCTTCGTCTTGAAAAGAAAGAAGACAAACCAAGGGAACGGTATTTATATAAAAATACCGTAAAACTGTCGTCTGCTCCAAATAACAATATCGATGACATCCGAGCTACAAAAACAACTAAAACTGTCCGAGGATCCAGTGTTGGGATTGGAGACATGCCAGGGCAGCTATGTGTACCGGGAACGCCCGCAACCATGGAGCGCATGAATATCAAAGGCAGTCGTGCTTCAATCCCGTGTGCTTACAGGGTACCAGAGAAGAAACAAAGACCGGTAGTTACTACAACTAAACTTCCACATAGCGGAACACGTGAACATAGATATAAATATAGCGCTCCTCAAACAACACGGAAATTTACTGGAAACTCGACATTTTAAAACCAAAGCATTAAAAAAAATTATACTGAACTGTTAGCTTTATTATCTACATACATCTTATATCGGGAAAGTAAGGGAGGGTACATTTATACAGTATATTTTTAAAACCAGTATACATTCATATATATCTAAACTATTTGTATCACATATTGAAGTTTTAACATTTTTGATATTATATGTAAAGTGATTTTTTTCTTTTCAAAACAAAATTTTAGGTTTTTCACACCAGGATATATCAGTTACACATTTTTAGAATTATTTTTTTCATTTTAACTATTGTATACATAGTAACGATTTTATATTTTATTTATGTATTGTTGATCAACGAAATTAAAATTGAATTTACATCATAGTTGATTTAAAAATTATTCTTTTGTATTTTAATCTGAACAATAGCTCTGAATCAAATACAAATATGCCGACCCATGTCCAAATCACAACCCTAAGTTCCTAACAACAAAGTAAACAAATTGTAAAACTGACAAATTAAGTGAAAGAGGAGGACACTTGTAAGTGAACTTCCTTCGACTGAAAAGTGAGGCCAGGTGTTCCGCAAAAACAACATAAGGCACATGTTAACTTTCTAGCTTACAGAAGAAAACTCAAACTGAGAATGAAAGGTATATGGAACTATTAGACGTCAATTATAGTGGATAACAGAGACATCGTGTTATCAACAATATGGCTATGTCTGTCATTAAACGATTTGGGGTCTAGTCTTGCAATATCCCAGGCATTTATTTATTAGCAGCAGCTTGCTCTATAAACTTGAGTTCCCGTGGTGGAACAAGCTCCACCACAATTATGTAGCATAACACTGAGTAACTTTAAAACTGAAAGTAGATTGAAGAGTTCACAATGTCGTGTTTTATAGATTTTACCAAACTAAATGATCAGTTTCTACGATGGCCGATATCAACCGTCAACCTACATACTTATTAGTGTGTAGGTTGTACAATGAAATGTACACTTTACTCTGTCAGCCTACATACTAAAAAGTATGTAGGTTGTACATGTACATTTTACTCTGTCAACCTACAAGCTATAACTCTTTATACCCGCGTCATTAATCAAGATATAATTTTGTGATGGACTTAATGTACAATGGAGCTACACTGCTCTTGTGTTACTTTACAATAAATATGTATAAGCCTTGCGTGGACATTTGTGGATTTATTTTGTGTTCCTGATCTCCATTTTGTGTTCCTGTTGCCCAGTATTATTGATTTTGTTATCATCGTTTTCACAACACTTTACAATTTTTATACAATGTCACAGAAATATTGTAATATAATGGCAAGGTTAATTATGCTCTTCATCTTAAATTCGAAATGTGCGTTTACTTTAAGTTATGAAAATACATTCTTTGTTTATGTATGCATTTATCTCGTGTAGATATGTTATCTTAATTGACGCCGTGAAAGTAAATTAAATTAAGTTATATTCACAGGGGAAGTTGAGGTAAACTTATTAAAGTTCTTTTTGATACTATCTGTCGTATATCCACTAAAATGATTAAATTAAATAATTCAACCGATCAACGTGATCAAGGGCAAACATTATACTGGATGTTGATTGGCTGATCCCAATTAATTAGAATCAAGTTTCATACAATTCCGAAGCACATAAGTAATTAATGCAAATTTTTAATTACATGTATGTGTATATTAATTATTATAATAAGTATTAATCAATAATTGATTAGTTTATAATCGAGCTCCAGGTTGACGGCTGATATCACAAAATTATATCTTGATTAATGACGCGGGTATAAAGAGTTATAGCTTGTAGGTTGACAGAGTAAAATGTACATGTACAACCTACATACTTTTTAGTATGTAGGTTGACAGAGTAAAGTGTACATTTCATTTTACAACCTACACACTAATAAGTATGTAGGTTGACGGCTGATATCGGCATCGTAAGTTTCCCCCTGACGGTGACGACAGAGTTTCTTATTCTTTTCACTCAGACTAGCAAAAAAATGGGCGGGACATGTTTCAAGGTAATTCACACCTTTTAATTAACAAATAAATCTTAATCCTACCATGTGACCTTAAACATGTGTCGTGTAACACATGAGATTATTTATAAACGTAAACATGGTGTAAATAATATAAAAATTAACTTACATTTATTCTGTACTGGACATAAATAATTGCCAGAATTTCACATTGATTACAGCTCACCCAACTTTTAGAACATTTACAACACCTTGCCCTTACATGTTTGTAAATATGGTCACATGGTAGGATTAGCTATTGGTTATTAATGAGACCGTTTGTGTTTACCTTGAAACATGTCCAACCCATTCTTTCCTAGACTAAGTGAATTAACTTTAGTAAGGTTTATGATTAAGTTAAAAGAGAAGTGGTATTAATATATAACAGTGACCTAACAGTACCAAAAAAAAAAAAAAAAAGCCGCCAAACATTTACCAACCTCATCTTTTCTTCTTTTATTGGAGGTGTTTGTCTATTTGGTAGCAACTACTAAATATAGTTCTAGCGGCAATATATTCACTTACAAACCTTACTTTCTTCTTCTGTTTTATTGAAGATATCCATCTATTCAGTCACGTCTTATTTAAATATACTTACATTTATGATGTTTGAAATTATAGCACTATATAAACGCTATTTCTAGACAGTTCAGTGGTTAAATAATCCTAGCCAGTACAATCCACAACAAATGATTTACTGGTCAACCCTACCGTCTGTAGTTTTATTGGAGATGTTCATCTATATAACGTCTAAATATTATAGCCGGTACAGCTACTAAATGACACCACATTTAGATTTTTGTTTACCGTATCCAGTCTGTTGTTGAATTGAAGGTATTCTTCTATTCAGTTATACTTACAATCCCAATCATGGTTCTATCTTTGAGAACGTTTGTCCTTTGGGGATGTATAGACACAGTCTGTCACATGCCAAACTGTCATTGGTCAAACACTTATATTTTCAAAAATATGAAAGATAGAAGAAACATGAAGTGTTACGTATTTTTAAAAACGGAAGAGGGAGACGTCCTGAACCATGATACTTCTTTGAATTAATACTAAGAGTTTAATACACTCCGTGACATGATCTGCTATCACTACGCCCTCTATATCTTGAAATGGTACGCCAAGAAGAAGTGGGATTTCCAAAAATAGAAACAGCATGTGATAAGAGGGAGGATTTCCGCATCAACAAACAAGGGAAAGACAGTTGTAAGAAATCAAGAAGAAAACACATTTGTTAACAAAAGAAACATAAATTACCCATGTAAAGGTAAATATACATCTAATTAATATTTTTGCGATTGCAGAAATCTCTGAATATGTTTTATAATTCTATAATTTGTACCATATCCACAAATTTTTCGTCGGTGTTGGTAACTTTTTTCAAGACAGTCTTGTCTGTTGTTTACAAAAAATGGTGTCATGTCATAGGTCTAGTTCATAAGTCTGGCATTGTTTCATAATTAATGTTAACTGGTGTCTAGAAGGAAAATGTTATACAAAATTGCAGTAACTAGATATACCTCTGTGTCTTGGAATATTCGTCGAGTTTTAATGTTTTGAGCTGTTGCAGTGTTGAGTAGTGGGGGACCATGGCTCTGTCAGAATGAAATCTTCAAATAAAAACTTTTAAAATAATAAGGTTTAATTATAGTAGACCTGTGATGAGTATGTGACTGGTTGGTTCAAGACAAATGGCAGTCAAACAAAACTTTGGTACTGTAGGAACCACTCTGTTTGTGACAGTGAAATGCTCTTCATATCCATAGAAAATCAAATAAAATTTAATAAAATTGAAATTATTCCCTTGTACCTTATCGTAACAGGAAATCTGTATGCGCCTCCATGATTGTCATAAAGTATATCTGTAGAAAGGAAAATGTTGGCGTTATGGGGATTTTACATGGCGAAGTTTACACCGGATGTGATATCCTTGGTGACGTTTTACGTCATATGCGCAACAGAATCTGCCATTTGCCTGGTTTTTCAACATGTTAAATCCCCATAGCGTCAACGTTTTGCCCTGTGCAGATATATTCTGGGCTTATCATGGATGCACATACAGATTTCCTGTTACGACTAGGTACAAGTAAGTGAAAAATGTCAATCTTTATTGAAAATTATTTGATTTTCTATGGATATGAAGAGTATTTCACTGTCACAAACAGAGTGGTTTCTACAGTAGACATAAACAACTGTTGTAATTAGAGAAAAAAAAAACACAAAAAAAAAGCCACCAACCCCCCCCCCCCCTCCCCAAAAAAAACCCAAAACAATTTACCAAACAAAGAGTTAAAAGAGGCTACAATTCTTCAGTGTACCATTATGGTAACTCAGTTGGTAGAGTGTTTGTTCTGTATGTGGGAGGTTGTGAGTTCAAATCCCAATTTGGCCTCAAGACTTGAAAATGAATAGTGACTGTTCTTTTGCCAAGCACTTGGCTTTAGAAATGAAAGTCATAGGGTCTTATGGAAGAGACCTGAAAAACCGATGCCCTGTGTCACGACAGGTGTGGCATGTAAAACAACCCTCCCTGCAGATTGTCCTGAGCCTACTGCAAAGGTAAAAATATCTGTCACTTCACCTAATAGCTGGTGATTTCACAATATAAGTAAAATAATCTTGACTGGGACATGAAGCCCCATTCAATCAATCAATACTTCAGTGTGTTACAGAAAATTAACTTATTCAATAGTATGCAGGTACATGTATCTTCAGAAAATTATAACTCTGGTACCGTCTGTAACATAATTCTACTTGTCCCAGCTCTGCAGGTTAGATATGTCACACTAAAACAGGTCATTGACTGCTGACATCATTTAAATTTGAATAAATTAAGTGTCTCTGGCACAATGTCATCATAATACATCACACATTATGATATGACTTCTTTAATTAAATTTTCATGACAGTTTTGGGGTCACATGTACATTGTAATGTGATTAAATTAAAGTCATGTGAGACTGACTATACTGGTATAGTGTGCTTAAATTGATAATGAACAGGCATGTATATAGTGCAGCTCCTTGGGGAATACCAAATATATAAATGTAAAAAAGAATACTAGGTTTGTGAACTAAAATGTTTATATGGATTCCTGTTTTATGTGATAATGTCAGATTTTAAGCATGTATTCATTAAGGGATTCAAAATTATGTTTTGTAACGGAAGGTCCAGAACCTTTTGTCTTTATTTTTGCTGGTCCCACATGCATTTTTGTAAGTCCAATATATCAGCTTATATGATCATATAGAAAACAGGAATTTGATGTGGAAAAAATGACAGGTGCATTGGAATTTTACAATTTTAATATCAACTTCAAGGGCAAAAGGTCCTTGACCTCTGACCTGATGAATTTTTAACTACTGTACTGGGTATTTGTATAGATTTTGTGTACAATATTTACCAGTAATAGTTAAATCTCAATATTAGAAATTTTCTTTGTGATGCCGAGTCAGTATGCTGAAGGTTTAGACCACTAGGCCACTGAATCTGCCTTTAGTAGAGACAACCTAACAGGGATGTCATTAACTTTTGAAGTAACAGGCTAGTTTTTAAAAGTAAAACTCAGTTCATTGACACCAAAATCTATTTAGACATTGAATTTAACCACTTGAAATACAAAATAGCTGGCATCTTTTTAGAGAATAACAGGCATTTTTTGCTGACTACCACCTTCTATTGACATTCATGCTTAAGGATCTTAAGGTCATGATATAAACAGCATATTTCTCTGAGGAAGTCCAGCGTGTTCTTAAGGCCCTGATATATACATCACATTTCTCTGAAGAAGTTTTTATGTTTTACAAGGATAATTACTATACATGTATATTGATTTATCAATGGTAATGATGTCATAATGTATTGAATTTTGTGTGATTCATCTTCTGAACTAGCTGGATTCATGGTAAATCACATGTCTATAGTGTGCATTGATTTATCTGAGTGTGTCTCAATTCTGCAGCAAATATCTAAATAATTACGTAGGTTTATCCCTAATAGTAGTTACTCACACAGATAATCGTCATAAGGGTTGTTTTAATGATATAAGCTACTATATTTATACGGTAAGTAAGTACATGTACTGGTGAAGTTTCTCTCAGATTCATTTGCTTGCTTCCTTGGTTTAACATTGCATCAGAAATTTTTCAGTAATTCTTAATAGAAGATGCTTTTGTTCATATCTCAAATATTAATTCATAACTTGTTGTATGAGTGTGTTTTATGGTCTGCCTTGTACCAGTGCACACTCACTCAGACTGACTTTAAGGTGCTAGCTCACCGAGTCAGTATGCCGCAGACAAGCATACCACTCCACCAGTGACATTATACTGACACTGGGTTAACTAGTAAAGGCCAGCGTCATGGCAACTAATGACATACTAGTGTCAATGACGTCACTAAATGGCACAATCCAGGCAGAGTTTTCATTCTTTTTGTGTGTAATTAAGGTTTTCGAAACATTGTGGGTGTGGCGGGGGATCCGTCAATTAAATAATCAAACTATAAAAGTCCACATAAGTCACTGGTTATACGTCATGATTGTTATGTCTCAGCACTTTTCTGGTAAGTTAAGGTAGCATGACTTTCTTTTGTCAACTTAAGCCCACTTAATTCTACATTGTATGTGCACTTGAAAATTATTTTTCAGACATGTTCAAAAAGATGTGATTAAACCATTTTTAGGTTTTTCAATAAAGGATATAATTTAAGTACAAAATGTATATGGTATACAAATGAAAGTCTGTAAAATATTTTAAAAAGTACCACAGTTGCCATGGTTACAATAGTCAATTATATAATGATAATTAGAGTACTGTATACAAATGTTACATATAACAGGATGTCCCACCTGTCAATATTAAATATAGTATTAATAATGTTAATAAAAATAAATAAATATTATAAATATGATCTAACATCAAGGTATAAAACTCCTTCTGGCTATATCTGTCTGTCTTATTGCTGTTTACATTTGATTAATTTGATCATCAAAAATCAACAATTACTCCATTAAAGTACAGTTCTCATAGGTGATTATGTATATAGCTACAATGTACTGTAGTACTTATCTACAAGGGTCAGTACTGCCCTACTACCTGGAAAAGATAAAAAAAAAGAATTGAACATCAAAATTTTACAATTGCGCAATAAAAATGCAGTTCTTATGGGTGATAGCCACATAGTGATGTACATACATATTCTAGGTTTACACAAATTTAAAATATAAGTAGCCAAATTTCCTAATTTTTTGAAAATATAGTCCTTTTAAAGTATTTTTCCACAAATTTGCTAAAATAGGTTACTTTTGGAAAGAATTCCTCAGGAATTAGTAGCCATTGGCGATTTTGGCTACATGTACCAGGAATGGAAACATAGACATATTATATAATGACACAATTCATGTGTATTTCATCAGGACCTGTTTATGTTATAATTTATAGGGTCATGTGTAGGGACATAATACTGTAAACATATTTATTTTGATTTGTACTAATTTTCACTTATTTTATGGTTGTTTGATTTGCGCAAAAATTAATACCAAATAGAAATTTATTATGTTGTCCAGGCCGGTCACAGTTCTATATAAACTATGTATGTATACAACTTCTATAACTCAGACTCCTATAATTAGAACAACCCCGATAACTCAAACACCCCTGATAACTCAAACACCCCCGATAACTCAAACACCCCCGATAACTCAAACACCCCCGGTAACTCAAACACCCCCGATAACTCAAACACCCCCAATAACTCAAACACCCCCAATAACTCAAACAACCCCAGTAACTCAAACACCCCCAATAACTCGAACACCCCCAATAACTCAAACACCCCTGATAACTCGAAGTAATATTAAGTTGCGAAATTAAAAAATAGTGTGACAGACCACCTTCTAAAACTGGAAATATTTTTAACAATGAGTGATCAATAGATTGATCAGTGAAATCGTAGGAATTAATCGGTCATCAGCTATAGACCTCTGTATAATCTGATTAATGCGAGGAGTAAGGTTCTGCTACTGTATTAATTAGTATCAATTAAAACATTAGTACTCTGTGCTGTAATGGGTGATGAAGTGTAACCAAGTTTTGTGCCACTGTCGATAACAGCAAAGTGATTTATCCAAGCTGAATTTTAATGATTGACACATGGTACAAACACTAGTTTTATAATTTCTCTAAATTGTGTGACTTGTCTTATGTATGTATACTACTACGATAATTACATACAATGTACACAAATATGTTTGTCTGATTCAGTTCTTTGAATGTATTATAATCATGTATTGGTATTACACATTTTGCATAATGTATGCATTTGTCGTCACCACCAGTCCTTATAAAAACATAAAATTGTGTTGTTATCTGGACTAAAATCAAATTATTAATTTTAAAATTTGATTTTAATTCATTTCATATTTTATGTAATACATTTTACATTAGTGTATCAGTAAACAGTTTACAGCCATCCAACTTTTCTTGCATAGAAATGAAAGTCTACATTGTGACGTCATCCTTCAACTTTGAAAACTTGAACACCCTGATCAAAGTCATCATCAAAGTCCTAAGCACTTCCAGTTATCAAAGTTCTACTGTATTTGTTAATATAAACTATCATTTAAAAGATCACATCTTTATTCTTACATCGATATTCTAATGTTGTTGATTTTATTAATTTATGGCACAGCAAAATATTGTCAAAAGTTGTCAGATATAAGTAAAGGGAAATCTTGATTAAAGGTCACCGGTCACCAAATTTATCAATTTTGTATTTTGCATTCCAATGGGTAGAATAGTCAATATTGATGTGTCTGACGGTTTCCCACGTCTTAGATTTACCTGTAATACACTAAAACCTTACCTGAACGAACTGCTAATACTCGGTAGTTTCCGACACAGCTCGTAACTTTCCGGCGACCTAATTGATGACGTACATGGTGTTAAGCTGCTGAGGAAAGACACATTACCTATATATGTATCCATATATTACATGTGGGTTTGTGTGGCGTTTTGACGGGTTTTAAAGTTTGATTTCAAGTCAAATGATATTTTGTGACGTTTGGAGATAATAAAATCACAATGACCGATAAACATGTTTTTTCCACAAATTTCAGAACAAATTAAAGCCAGATTTACACAAGTCCTTCATGCAGCTTTCTAATTGTTTTGAATGTATTAGATTAAATATTACGAGATAAGTCAGGGAAATGTGAGTGGTATAATCATTTAAGACAATTCAATTTATTATGAATCAATTCAGTCAAATAAATAGATTTTAAACAATTTTAATTTTCAAAATTAATTTAATTCCGTAATTCATTCAGTTCACACGTTCAAACAAAGTCTTGTATGCCCTATTCATATTAACCAATCTCATTTAACTTTAATTTATTCGATTTTCAGAATCCATCAAAAATGACAAATAGCATTTACTGGGTATATCATAAAGATAATCACACGTGTCAATTAATGTTGCATATTGTAAGGTAAATTGTTGATTACAGGTGGTAGATGTCTACTTCTAAACAGGATGTTTCCCAATGGACTGTAGCATATTGATAATCTCTTAATTACTGGTATCTGAGGGGTGTAAATCACGCTTTGAATGATATTAATTTATTGTGAATAAATGAAAGAAAGTTACACTCGAGTTTTGAGTCCTTAGTTAGTTGAGCATAATCTCACTGGTATCACATTTTGACAAAGTTCTTTTCATCCATTAAAATTAAAGCGTAATAAAGTTATTATATGAATTTTTTTATTATTTTTTTTATTTCATCATCAAAACAGTGAAAATAAATGAGAATTAGAATTCTGATCAGTACTCCATCGGAAAATATCAACAAATATTTTTTTTAAATTACCCACTGACGTAAACTTCAATTTCCATTATTATTATTATTATTATTATGATTCCCCACCACCGAAGGTGGGGAATCATATTGTTTTCGTTCTGTTTCTTCTTCTTTTATTATTATTATTATTCTTATTATTCTTCTTCTCAAGACCATATGCTGCAGCATATCTCGGGAACGGCTTGATGGATTTAGATGAAATTTGCTACCAATAATCTGTTGTCTGTGTAGATAATCAAGACGCGTTCATTTTCGTTATCTTGAAGGTGGGTGGGTGGTGTAAATAATACGTAGTTAAATACCCGGGGAAACCAATTCTGAATGGACATAAGCTGGTTACGACACCTTAATTATACAAAGCCAATGCTTTCACCTATATGAGTTAATCCGATTAGTGACCGTTAAAAACTTGGCGATTTTTAAAACCACAGCTTGTCACGTCACACGCCTGTACATAAAACCTTACACAATGAGATGAATGGTGTATACAATTTGCCTTGATAGATCAAATGGCTTGGGGGTTTTCTGTTAATCACTGACTGTGGAAGTAGAAGACTGCCCACTTTTTTAAGTTTACACCATTGAAATGTCTCCTTTTACTGACTGACACTTTCCTAATGACCGGTATGTCGAGTACAAAAATTTGTAGTTATAGTCGGAAATGAATCTTCCGAGTAAGCGCCACTCTGTTACTATTAACACTTTCAAATAAGAGATGGACAATTATTTCAGGTATTGTTCAAGTTTAAGATAAAATATTTTTGTGTCTTTTTTATTCGATTTAAACATTGGAATTTTCGTAATTTGGACTGAAAGTTCACTTCGATTTAAACATGGGAATTTTCGTAATATTTCGTAATTTGGACTGAAAATTTGCTTCAAATTCGGCATATCGAATTAACTAACAAATTTACATAGAAATACATAGCGATCTGACGGGACATTTGTATCATTTCGATTTAAGCGAAATTTCGATTCAACCGATTTCGAATTAACGAGAGTCGACTTTATTTCTTTTGCATCAAAAACACCTAAATAATCTATAGAGCAATGAAGATCTGAGTCTTTTAGATGCTGGAAATAACAATATGAGATTTATTCCGTATAATACACCTAAACTAATATGTACCTCAACGTGTTGAAAAGTACGTTTTTTTCAATAGAGGGGGTCTTTTAAATCGGACTATATATACAGCGTCGATCTATTTCAACACACTATACACAGAGTTAACATACATGCTTCATATAAAAATGTCCGTCTTTTACTATTTTGACTGAGTAGATGTATCGTTATGATCATGAACCTCAAACATATAGGAATAACCGATATAAGTCGCGTAATTAAAATACAAACAGATGGCCTCCTATGATGTGTATTGCGCATTGAATCACGATTATTAATCAATAAACTTTTTAGAAAAAATATTAAATAAACATCACAAAGGGTAACTTTTATTATATTTTATTTTGGATTTTACAATAATTCCGAGTCCATGGGTGTTTATACTGTCTGACGACATCGGGAGGGCACCTGGGTATATCCTCAGGCAGTGTCGACACGCTCCAATATTACTTGGATCTACCTGCCCATATTAGAAGGTCTTACTTCGGACCTAAGACAATGATCTTAACTCAGTCGTTAATTACTGTGTTTATTCAGTGACACTCGCCAATCCGTCACTGGCTTCAATGTGTATCCACCTGTTAATTACTGGTGACCAAGATACCGGTGAACTTTGAAAACTTGTGGCCAGAAAAATCGCAAAGCGCCGTGTTTTGTCGCTAGTTAAAGAAAAAATCGCAGTAAGCGATGCCCAGCGCAAATCCTCCCATACGTGTTCATTCATTGTAACACGCGGCGACGCCAAATCAGAGGCCTGAGAGGGGTTCTACGAGTTTTCTTATTCAATAAAATTCATTGAAAACGTCTTCCTATGCCGAGAAGGCCTTCCAATGTACGATTTTTCTCAACCGAAAACTTTAATTCAAATCTACTTTAACTTTCAAAGAAATTTTAAAAAACAATCAAGGTATGATTTTTTTAGTTTACCAGGTCGGTGCGGTACAAATGTTCTTTATACACAACTGCCTTTAAAATGTAATTGTCATCAAGGCAATATATACACAACATTAAAGCATGTGACGTGAAAATCACAAGATTTACCCTTTTTGGCGACACAGTAATGAAATTGGCAACAAAATTTTACAACTGGCGATTTCCTTGACGACAGACTTTTACAACCCAGCGCTAACCCTGCTAGGGTCTTTTCACCAGATAATTTATGGATGGTGGGGAATCATACGTAACTGGTATCCCAGTTACAATCTCTAGTTATTATTATTATTATTAAACTTACTGCAAATAAGGAATAAGAAGCTATTGAATTGAAATTACTTTCATATTTAAGTAATCCTGGGATGAAATATTTTAATTGAGAGACAATAAGAAGTTATTTTTTAAACCTGTATTTTGAAATTTTCGTTGTACAAAAAACTGCAGGTCTTGGATCTAGATTCTATCCGAAAACGTGTTCTTTTGATTAATTACATGGGTAAATAATAATAATAATAATAATAATAATAATAATATAATAATAATAATAAATCATTGATTTTAATCTAACTTGAAAGAAATTAAAAATGGGACACTTTTAAAACAAATATAACTAAAATCAATTTGAGGTCATAATATGGCTGTACTAGGAGAAAAGATTTTTTTAAAAATAAAAAACAAAAATTGGGTTCTTTTTATTATTCCTTAGGATAAATAGATAAAAATAATAAATAATAACTTAATTAATTAATTAATTAATTAATTAATCAGAGATATGTAAAGATAATTAAAATGATATTAAATATTAATAAAATTAATGTGAACAATATTTTAAATAAAAAACGGAAATTTGGGTTCTTTTATTATTTGTTGTGATAAATAGATATAAATAAATAAATAAATAAATAAAAATAAATAAATAAAAATAAATAAATAAATAAATAACTCAAAGAGATATGTAAAGATAATTAAAATGATATTAAATATTAATGAAAATTAATGTGAACACTACTTTAAATAAAAACGGAAATTTGGGTTCTTTAATTATTTGTTGTGAAAAATAAATAAATAAATAAATAAATAAATAAATAAATAAATAAATAACTCAGAGTTATGTAAAGATTAAAATGATATTAAATATTAATGAAAATTAATATGAACAATATTTTAAATAAAAACGGAAATTGGGGTTCTTTTATTATTTGTTGTGATAAATAGATATAAATAATTAAATAAATAAATAAATAAATAAATAAATAAATAAATAAATAAATAAATATCAAAAGAAATGTAAAATTATGTTTTGTAAAAGTATTAGTAAATAGTATATCATACTTAGAGCAAACACAAATATAGGTTTATTTTTCCTTATTTATTTCTTATTATTATGTTTATTTTTATTAATTTTTTTCTGCTGAAGTCAACTGAAATACCCAATGCTAAAAAATAAATAAATATGTAAAAACAATAGAAGTTATTTCCGATAAATCTGGGTAATAAATGCAGTTCACTATACAAGCTTCATTTACTAAATAGTCTGGATAACACCTTCTGCGTCACTTCCGGTTTTGTGCCCTTTTACTATCAAAGGGAGATAACACAGTTTTTCAACAGTTTCAGGACTTTAATTTACGCTGTAGAAAAGGATAGAAATGATTAAAAAATGTTATTTGTGGCTAAATCGACTTTTTATGATGTAATCTTTCGGAAAATAATACTAAAAAAAATTCGGTTTTTGGTGACCGGTGACCTTTAAGGAATGATTGTGACACTGGGGCCAGGTCCTGTTTAAATTATAGAGGTCAACACTGCCCCTTTACATGGATAAGTTAAGGGAAATCTTGATTAAGGAATGATTGTGACACTGGGGCCAGGTCCTGTTTAAATTATAGAGGTCAACACTGCCCCTTTACATGGATAAGTTAAGGGAAATCTTGATTAAGGAATGATTGTGACACTGGGGCCAGGTCCTGTTTAAATTATAGAGGTCAACACTGCCCCTTTACATGGATAAGTTAAGGGAAATCTTGATTAAGGAATGATTGTGACACTGGGGCCAGGTCCTGTTTAAATTATAGAGGTCAACACTGCCCCTTTACATGGATAAATAAATTATTTAAACATAAAAAATTGATAGTTGCTTAAAATGCCTAAAAGTTCAATTCTAAGTGAATAGTACAAACTATGACCTGTTTAAATATTAAGGGTCAGTTCTGTGCTGTTACCCGGATAAATAATTTGAACATCAAAAACTGGCAATTACTTCATAAAAGTGCAAAATATAAAGTGATAAATATTACAACATATGATATCACATGTATATTACCAGTATTTTATCTGGGGAGCTAGGGTGAACATCTCCGACACTGACAATAGGATAAACTTGATTATCAAGAATTGACAATTTCTCAATTTTTCAGTAAAGGTGCAGTTATAGAGATAGGTGCCTGATGACACATATTACAACATCTTATGTGATATATATTTATCTCACAGTTATTTAAATTCATACAAGCCCTTGTTTCTTACCTGGACAGGCAGGTAAAACATTTATTTTACATAACTTTGTACCTTATATATATATGTGACTTAATTACAGGTAGTATTCATTATTTATATCTAACTTACTGGTACTTGTTTTTAATTCTATTGTTTTATATATTATACTGTATATACATGTGCAAGCTTTATTTTCTTAGTGTCAAATTTTTGCTGTTTGAGGATGCCCAGTGTATTGGCAATGTCAAATTTTTGTGGTTTGACGTTGCCCAGTGTATTGGCAATGTCAAATATTTGTTTGACGTTGCCCAGTGTATTTGCGATGTCAAATATTTGTGGTTTGACGTTGCCCAGTGTATTTGCAATGTCAAATATTTGTGGTTTGACGTTGCCCAGTGTATTTGCAATGTCAAATATTTGTGGTTTGACGTTGCCCAGTGTATTGGCAATGTCAAATATTTGTGGTTTGACGTTGCCCAGTGTATTCGTGATGTCAAATTTTTATGGTTTGACGGTGCCCAGTGTATTCATGATGACAAATTTTCGTGGTTTGACGGTGCCCAGTGTGTTCATGATGTCAAATTTTTGTGGTTTGACAATGACCAGTGTATTGGCGATGTCAAATTTTTGTAGTTTGATGATGCCCAGTGTATTGACGAATGACAATGTCAAATTTTTGTGGTTTGATGACGCCTAGCGTATTTGAGATGTCAAATTTTTTTGTGGTTTGACAATGCCCAGTGTATTCATCATGTCTAATTTTTGGGGTTTGACGATGACTAGTGTATTCGAGATGTCAAATTTTTGTGGTTAAACGACACCCAGTGTATTCATGATGTCAAATTTTTGTGGTTAAACGACACCCAGTGTATTCATGATGTCAAATTTTTGTGGTTAAACGACACCCAGTGTTCATGATGTCAAATTTTTGTGGTTAAACGACGCCCAGTGTATTCATGATGTCAAATTTTTGTGGTTAAACGACGCCCAGTGTATTCATGATGACAAATTTTTCGTGGTTTGACGGTGCCCAGTGTATTCATGATGACAAATTTTTGTGGTTTGACGACGCCCAGTGTATTCATGATGACAAATTTTCGTGGTTTGACAATGACCAGTGTATTGGCGATGTCAAATTTTTGTAGTTTGATGATGCCCAGTGTATTGACGAATGACGATGTAAAATTTTTGTGGTTTGATGACGCCTAGCGTATTTGAGATGTCAAATTTTTTTGTGGTTTGACAATGCCCAGTGTATTCATCATGTCTAATTTTTGGGGTTTGACGATGACTAGTGTATTCGAGATGTCAAATTTTTGTGGTTAAACGACACCCAGTGTATTCATGATGTCAAATTTTTGTGGTTAAACGACACCCAGTGTATTCATGATGTCAAATTTTTGTGGTTAAACGACACCCAGTGTTCATGATGTCAAATTTTTGTGGTTAAACGATGCCCAGTGTATTCATGATGTCAAGTTTTTGTGGTTAAACGACGCCCAGTGTATTCATGATGTCAAATTTTTGTGGTTAAACGACGCCCAGTGTATTCATGATGTCAAATTTTTGTGGTTAAACGACGCCCAGTGTATTCATGATGTCAAATTTTTGTGGTTAAACGACGCCCAGTGTATTCATGATGTCAAATTTTTGTGGTTTGACGTTGCCCAGTGTATTCATGATGTCAAATTTTTGTGGTTAAACGACGCCCAGTGTATTCATGATGTCAAATTTTTGTGGTTTGACGTTGCCCAGTGTATTCATGATGTCAAATTTTTGTGGTTAAACGACGCCCAGTGTATTCATGATGTCAAATTTTTGTGGTTTGACGACGCCCAGTGTATTCATGATGTCAAATTTTTGTGGTTAAACGACGCCCAGTGTATTCATGATGTCAAATTTTGTGGTTTGACGTTGCCCAGTGTATTCATGATGTCAAATTTTTGTGGTTAAACGACACCTAGTGTTCATGATGTCAAATTTTTGTGGTTAAACGACGCCCAGTGTATTCATGATGTCAAATTTTTGTGGTTAAACGACGCCCAGTGTATTCATGATGTCAAATTTTTGTGGTTTGATGTTGCCCAGTGTATTCATGATGTCAAATTTTTGTGGTTTGATGTTGCCCAGTGTATTCGTGATGACAAATTTTTGTGGTTAAACGACGCCCAGTGTATTCATGATGTCAAATTTTTGTGGTTTGACGTTGCCCAGTGTATTCATGATGTCAAATTTTTGTGGTTAAACGACGCCCAGTGTATTCATGATGTCAAATTTTTGTGGTTTGACGTTGCCCAGTGTATTCATGATGTCAAATTTTTGTGGTTAAACGATGCCCAGTGTATTCATGATGTCAAATTTTTGTGGTTAAACGACGCCCAGTGTATTCATGATGTCAAATTTTTGTCGTTTGACGTTGCCCAGTGTATTCATGATGTCAAATTTTTGTGGTTTGATGTTGCCCAGTGTATTCATGTTAAATTTTCACGGTCTTATCTGATTGAAGGGAAGGAAGTTAGAATCTGAAACGTTTACTGAATGCCTCAAAATGTTGTATTTTCGTGGCAGTTTTATTTTTCAGGGAATATGTTTTTATCAGAGCATGGATATATAGCAATAATAAAACTACAGCAAGATATAAGCATTATACAGTATGGCTGAAAGAGTTTATTGAATTGTTTATTCTGATTGATATAGCTTGAAACTTAAATGACATACAGTTACTTTATCTTGGTTAGGATTACAGTCCAACCTGCCTTAAAGGCTACCACTATATAAGGGACACCTGCTAATAAAGGTCTGTAGAATGGTACCCCAATTGTTTTTTATTCATATTATTTGAACCTGTATGTAAAGGCTACCTGTCCATTAAGGCCACTTTTACTGGTTCCCTCTTGTGGCCTTTATATACAGGTTTGACTAGACAAAATTAGCACAGAATGATTTTTGTAAGTTGAAATATTAGACAACACATTAACAAACGTGAAGTTCACATGTTTAACTTGACCGTAATTTGTCAGTATTTAACTGGCCTGTACATAATGTTTATATCATATCCCCGATGTGAGTAAGCATCAGTGATGTCACCCAACATTAAAGGTTTATTTTAATTTAAACTTAAATCTTACAAAAGTTTGAATCTGTATAATTTTGTTAATTCATAAGATATCCAGGTGGTGTCATTATGGTGTCATTTGCATTTAGTTTTGACAAAAATATTCATAAGTAGTTCCAAAAAGTGATTACCAAAATTTGCTAAATTTAAGTTCAGGACAATCTTAGCTAAGGAATGATTGTGAAACCAGGGCTAGATTAGTTATTCTTCTTCTGAGAGTTCTTGTCATTCAACTTCACCTTTCAAGCACCTTTACACTTTTGTGTCACTTACAAAAATTGCAGATGCTTCTATATAAATCATTATGGTGATGCTGACTGTGTCCCCTTTTGGTCTTCAGATGACAACTCCTGTAATGATGATCAGATTTCTACAACATATAACTTTTGTATGTGACACATCATCGCATGTTGGTATACATTTGTTTTAAGTTTGATCAAAATCCATCCATAGACATGGAAGATATTGAGTGAACATAATATTTGAATGGCCAGTGAGCTGGACAGTGTGATTCCTATGTATACACCACTAAACTTTGTTTGCAGGGGGTAAAATAAATAGATGTGATTATTTATGCTGATCTTTGTAAACATGCCTTTAGTTCAAGGTAAGGTAATATTTTGGTCATTTAGACATCAGACTTGTATGAAAAAAAAATTAGACAGATCAATTTATATAACTGATTTATTTATATTTATGTGTTACAAGGTTCTTAAGACAGACATGTTACACAAGTAAACAACATGCCAATGTAGACACCTAAATATGCCAATGTAGACACCTAAATATGCCAATGTAGACACCTAAATATGTATTTGTTATGAAACATGGTTCCTTGTGTTTTTGTATTGTGACAATTTTAACCTATAGTAAATGACCTCACAAAGCTTTATTTATCTCACCTTTATGAAGAGGATATAGAGGTATACATGCAACCCCTAAAATGTGTATTGCTGATAGTATTCAGGTGTGATATACTGATATATAAAGCTTGACTTAATGAAGTACAGTAGAGGCAGCATGGTTCCTGGCATGGTGACATTTTGGTTTCAACTTTCTTGATAATCCTTCATGCAAGAACTGGTTGCCCTGATTGATATAAAGAAAGGATTTATAAATAATGACTGGAACATAAAACAAATTCAATGAATAAAAAACTCATATATGATGTTCTGTAGGTGAAAAGTTGATAATTCTTTATAAACCTTCACATCTGTTGTTGACTTAATAATACGAGTAGGTCTCTGACAAACTTGCTTTGGTTAAAAGTAACATTAAAATCAACTTGTTTGAAATAGAAATGGAGTGGATCTCTTAACTTGTCTTCAAACTTCTAAAAATAGCCACATTGCACAGACATTTAAACTGGTCCAAGGGGCCTGTAGCTTGACTATTAAGCCAAGGTAAACATCTATATTGTGATCAGCTTAGGTATGGGACCTTTGGATTTTTCAAGCCATGGATAATTACTGTTAGTTTTCACAAAAAACGAGGTCATCGTCCTTATGTGAGTTTTAAATTTATTTAAAAGATATTTCATAATCTTACAATGTAATAATTGCCATGCATTTCCTCATGTAGAACATTTTTTGTTTGTGATGAAACAGGAAAAGTTTGTAATGTTGAACTTGTACGTAAATGTCATATGACAAGGTCATGTGACAAGGTAGAACATCGTAACTTTTAAATTTCTTCTCTCCGCTGTCATAAGTTTACAGTACTATAAGGTATGTCACTTGTCTTAAAAACACATTTACATCGTAACATGTATTTATGTTTGTATACGTTTGTTATCTGTTATTCACTGACACAGATTCCTGATTGCATTAGTGTAAACAGGTAAGTTTTTTAATTCAAGGTAAATTTTTGTTTTAATGAATATTATAAAGGCCACTTTTGCTGGTTCCCTTGGGTGGCTTTTAAAGGCAGGTTTGACTGTACTAAACTACTAATGTCTGACAAATTGCTGATGCCTTCAGATATATTCAGTTAATTTGTGTTGTTTTGACAATAAGAAATATTTGAATTTTCCAGAGTTGTCTGTCACCTTTTAAGTACTGGGACTTGAACCACTGCTTGCTTTTATGATTTACATGTAGTTTGCTTTTTGACCAAGTTCACATTATGTTTTGGCAAAATTCACATTGTTTTTTGACCAAGTTCACATTGTGTTTTGGCAAAATTCACATTGTTTTTTGACCAAGTTCACATTGTGTTTTGGCAAAATTCACATTGTTTTTTGACCAAGTTCTATTTTACATCATTCTTCTAAGTGTTTTCATTACTTGAGAAGCCAAGACTATATTGCTTCATGTCTGTTTTTGGTAGATACAAACCTATTATAGTACATTGTATCTAGTTATACATTGTACACTTCAGGGGTTTGTACCTAGACATTGATCCACATACTCACATTTTACTTTACTTTGCCATGTAGGCCACCACTCCCTAGTTATGGGATACAACAGATAGAGTGCTGGGGTCTGACCAAAACAATTGAAATAGGTATACAAGTTGTTCTTTCGCCACACACTCGGCATTTAGAAATGAAAGTCAGAGTCCTTCAGAAGAAACCGTTGCTCGTTACAGCAGGCATGACACCTTAAAGAACCTTCCCTGCATATTGCCCTGAATACACTGCAAATGTCAGAACTCTGCCACTTTACCTATAACTGGTGATGTTGCAATATATCTAAAATATTCTTGACTGGGATGAAATTGGTTAAGTTATGAAAAAAAGTTCACTAATTGGACTACATTTGTCATTAGGACTGAATTTTAAGATATATACATATCCCGCCAGCTATAGATGAGGTTAATACTTATGTAATGTTTTCATGTCATTAAGTAGAGGTTTTTATGTACAACATCTAATGTGACACATAGATGTTAAAGGTCATGTCTGAAGGATCTTAATTAACTTTCTTATATATTTATGTTAAATGCTTAGCGAGAGAAAGATTGCTCCCTTTTTAGCTCACCTGGCCTACAAGGCCATGTGAGCTTTTGCCATCACTTTGCGTCCGTCGTCGTCGTCGTCGTTGTCGTCGGCGTCGTCGTCGTCCGTCGTCCGTCCGTCGTTAAAGATCAACTCCTCAGAAACCACTGGGCCATTTGCAACCAAACTTTGTCACAACAGTCCTTGGGTGGTCTACTTTAAAAATTGTGTCCGACATGTCCGCACCTAATCCAAGATGGCCGCCAGCGGGTAACATAGATTAACATTGGACCCTATGGGAAAATATGTTCAAAGATATTTTTCTCTGAAACTACTGAGCCAATTGGAACCAAACTTGGTCACAGTAGTCCTTAGATGGTACCTTCTGAAACTGGTGTTTTTTAAGTCTGCACCTAATCCAAGATGGCGGCCAGCGAGGAACATAGGTTAACATTGGACCCTATGGGAACAATATCAAAGATCTTTTCTCTAAAACCCTTTAGCCAATGGGAACCAAACTTGGCCACAATAGTTTTTGGATGGCCCCCTATAACATTGGGGTTTTTGAGGGCCACACTAAATCCAAGATGGCCGCCAGCGGAGAACATATTTTAACATTGGACCTTATGGGAAAATACGTTCAAAGATATTTTGCTCTGAAACTACTGAGCCAATTGGAACCAAATTTGGTCACAGTAGTCCTTAGATGGTACCTTCTGAAAACAGTGTTTTTTAATTCTGCACCTAATCCAAGATGGCGGCCAGCGGGGAACATAGGTTAACATTGGACCCTATGGAACAATATCAAAGATCTTTTTCTCTAAAACCCTTTAGCCAATGAGAACCAAACTTGGCCTCAATAGTCTTTGAATGGTCCCCTACAACATTGGGGTTTTGAGGGCCGCACCAAATCCAAGATGGCCGCCAGTGGAGAACATATTGTAACATGGGACCTTATGGGAACAATATCAAAGATCTTTTTCTCTAAAACCCTTTAGCCAATGAGAACCAAACTTGGCCTCAATAGTCTTTGAATGGTCCCCTACAACATTGGGGTTTTTGAGGGCCGCACCAAATCCAAGATGGCCGCCAGTGGAGAACATATTGTAACATGGGACCTTATGGGAAAATATGTTCAAAGATATTTTTCTCTAAAACTACTGAGCCAATTAGAACCAAACTTGGTCATAGTAGTCCTTAGATGGTACCTTCTGAAACTGGTGTTTTTTTAAAGGTCACCGGTCACCAAAAACCGAATTTTTTTTAGTACTATTTTCCGAAAGATTACATCATAAAAAGTCGATTTAGCCACAAATAACATTTTTTAATCATTTCTGTCCTTTTCTACGGCGTAAATTAAAGCCCTGAAACTGTTGAAAATCTGTATTACTCCCTTTGGTAGTAAAAGGGCACAAAACCGGAAGTGACGCAGAAGGTGTTATCCAAGCTATTTAGGAAATGAAGCTTGTATAGTGAACTGCATTTATTACCCAGATTAATCGGAAATAACTTCTAGTGTTTTAATATATATATTATTTTTTTAGCATTGGGTATTTCAGTTTCCTTCAGCAGAAAAAAATATATAAAAAATAAACATAATAATAGGAAATAAATCAAGAAAAAGAAACTATATTTGTGTTTGCTCTAAGTAGATATACTAATATTTTTACAAAACATAATTTTACATTTCTTTTGAAATTTATTTATTTTATTTATTTATTTATTTATTATTTATTTATTTATTTATTTCTATTTATCACAACAAATAATGAAAGAACCCAAATTTCCGTTTTTATTTAAAATATTGTTCATATTAATTTTCATTAATATTTAATATCATTTTAATTATCTTTGCTTATCTCTGATTAATTAATTGAATAATTAACTAATTAACTAATTACGTTATTATTTATTTATTTATTTATTATTATTATTTATTTATTTATATCTATTTATCACAAAAATAATTAAAGACACAAATTTCCGTTTTTTATTTAAAATATTGTTCACATTAATTTTTATTAATATTTAATATCATTTAATTATCTTTACATATCTCTGATTAATTAATTAAATAATTAATTAAATAATTATTTACGTTATTTATTTATTTATTTATATTTTTTATCTATTTATCATAAGGAATAATAATTTTGATTCATATTTGTTTTAGAAATTGTCCAATTTTTAATTCCTTTTTAGATTAAAATCAAAGATTTATTATTATTATTATTATAATTATTATTATTATTATTATTTACCTATGTAATGAATAAAAAAACACGTTTTCGGGCAGAACTGGGTTCAAGACCTGTAGTTTTTTGCACAACTAAATTATCAAAATAAAGGTTTAAAAAATAATTTGTTATTGTCTCTTAAATAAAAATTTTTACCCCAGTATTATATAAATATGAAAACTATTACAATTCAATAGCTTCCTATTTCTTATTTGCAATAATAATCATCATCATCATCATTAATGTTTCCATGATAAAATAAAAAAATAAATTCATATAATAACTTTATTACGCTTAATTTTAATGGGATGAAAAGAACCTCATCAAAATGTGATACCAGTGGGATTACGCTCGACTAACTAAGAACTCAAAACTCGAGTGAAACTTTCTTTCATTTATTCACAATAAATTAATATCGTTCAAAGTGTGATTTACACCCCATCACATACCTGTAATTAAGAGATTATCAATATGCTGCATTGGGAAACATCCTGTTAAGAAGTAGACATCTACCACCTGTAATTAACAGAGTTTACCTTACAATATGCAACATTAATTGAAACGTGCGTATATCTTTATGATATACCCGTAAATGTTATTTGTCATTTTTTATGGATTATGAAAATAGAATAAATTAAAGTTAAATTAGATTTGTTAATTTGAACAAGGCACACGTCTCTGTTTCAACTTGTGAATTTGTGAACTGATTGAATAACCGAATTAAATTAATTTTGAAAATTAAAATTGTTTAAAATCTATATATTTGGCTGAATTCGTTCATAATAATTTGAATTGTCTTAAATGATTATACCACTCATATTTCCCTGACTTAATTTAATTTAAGTGTTTAATTTGAATACATTCAAAACAATTAAAAAGCTGCATGAACAGCTGTGTAAATCTGGCTTCAATTTGTTCTGAATTTTGTGGAAAAAAACATGTTCATCGGTCATTGTGATTTTATTATATTCAAACTTCACAAAAAATATCATTTTGACTTGAAATCAAACTTTAAAAGCCTTCAAAACACCACACAAACCCACATGTAATATATGGATACATATAGAGGTTATGTGTCTTTCCTCAGCAGCTTAACACAATGTACGTCATCAATTAGGTCGCCGGAAAGTTACGAGCGGTGTCGGAAACTACCGAGTATTAGCGGTTCGTTCAGGTAAGGTTTTAGTGTATTACAGGTAAATTTAAGGCGTGGGAAACCGTCAGACACATCAATATTGACTATTCTACCCATTAGAATGCAAAATACAAAATTGATAAATTTGGTGACCGGTGACCTTTAAGTCTGCACCTGATCCAAGATGGCCACCAACGGGAAACATAGGTTAACATTGGACCCTATGGGAACAACATCAAAGATCTTTTTCTCTAAAACCCCTAAGCCAATTGGAACCAAACTTGGCCACAATAGTCTTTGAGTGGCCCCCTACAACATTGGTGTTTTTGAGGGCCACACAAAATCCAAGATGGCCGTCAGTGGAAAACATATTTTAACATTGGACCCTATGGGAAAATAAGTTCATACATATTTTTCTCTGAAAATACTGAGTCAATTGGAACCAAAGTCGGCCACAATAGTCATTTGGGTCTTTACATTTGGTATTTTAAAATAACATCTGCATTTAAAAATCAACTCCTGTGAAACCACTTGGCCAATTGCAATGATATTTGGTATGTGTCTTAGTCTTGGAGAGTACATGTCAGTCTGCCATATGACTTTTGTCTTTGACCTAAACTTAACCCTCCAGTGACTATGTTGAACTTTTTGGATTAGGTCAGTTTCTCTAAATCTCGAATACTACAATGGTAGTAGGTCAATGATATTTGGTATATAGCTTGATCTTGGATAGTACATCAGTCAGACTGCCTTATGGCTTTTGTCCTTGACCATAATTTCATGGTCCATTGACCAGTTTTTGGATAAGGAAAATTTCTCGGGTATTATACATGTAAAGTCGATGATACTTGGATGTATTGTCTCAAAATTTTGAAATATGGTTTAGTTTTGAAAGGAAATAATATTGAAATTTTGTGATAGAAATAAATATTGTGTAATAAATTTCAAGCATTTATTTAAACATTAGACAATCTGTTGATTTTCATTCTGCAACAACTCTACCTAGGTGAGCTATACAGGCTCCTGGGAGCCTCTAGTTTAAGTCTTGGTCAAACTTGACCAGGCCATTAATTTCCATTAAGAAGATCAAACACCATATTGATCAATAACAATGATGTTTATGACTGTTACTTATAATTATATATATATACATGCAAGTAAAATGTGAATTCTACATAATGTAGACATAATTAAACTTTGTACACTTGAAATATAATTAGTACCAACTCAGTGTACATGAAATGATTCCTGTGTCCAGGATTGCCCTAGATATTTTGACGTCTCATAGTTCCATGTTCCTTTCGCACAATATTGATTACATGCGTGGTGGGTGTAGCTAGCTAAACAGGAGGTGCTTACCCTTCCGGAGCACCCGGCCTTACTTCCCTGCTGGAAGTTCACGTGTCTAACCTATCTTAACAGTTTGAAAGTTTTTACTTTGCTTCTGGATTATGATTCGGATATGGATTAGTATGTTTGTTTTTACTTTGCTTCTGGATTATGATTCGGATATGGATTAGTATGTTTGTTTTTACTTTTTTTCTGGATTATGATTCTGATATAGATTAGTATGTTTGTTTTTACTTTTCTTCTGGATTATGATTCGGATATGGATTAGTATGTTTGTTTTTACTTTGCTTCTGGATTATGATTCAGACATGGATTAGTATGTTTGTTTTTACTTTTCTTCTGGATTATGATTCGGATATGGATTAGTATGTTTGTTTTTACTTTTCTTCTGGATTATGATTCGGATATGGATTATATGTTTGTTTTTACTTTGCTTCTGGATTATGATTCAGACATGGATTAGTACGTTTGTTTTCACTTTGATGACTGTTGCATGTAATTATAAATAAAATAAAACATTGATAATTAAAATGTGAGATATACATAAAATAAACTTAACTTCATACATTAAATATACTGCATATTTCTGCATTCTTTATTAAGACTTTTTATGAATGTCCTGTTCACAAGGAAATATCAGTACATATATGTAAACAATAAATAACTTATTTTGTATCCATCAATTTGTTTATATATTTATGCATTAGATCATTACATCATATTAATATCTGATATAAACTGTATTGTTAAGTATTTGGATGACCTAATCAATGTCGTGAAATGCCCCAAATTCTAACCAACCAGAATTTAATCAAGGTCCAAAGTGCCTAAAATTCAACCAGTCTGAATCTGAAAATAACAAACTGAAAAGTTACAGGTTCATGTATTGGGCCACCAGATTAAGGTATGGAAGATACATATTGTATCCTGATTTTGGTCTTGACTGGAAAGTGATACAATTAATTCTACTAGTAATTATGCATGTGTTATCCACATTGGTACATATATATTGATTGTAGAGAGTTTTACATACTTATTTTATTATAAAACTATAAGGGATAAAAAGTTGTCCTTGGCATTGTTGACCTTGACCTACTGTATATAAATGGCTGCTGATGTCGAAGTTTTGACTAACATGCCTTGTCAACAAACTAGTTGGCTAGTTGACTAGTAGACTTACTTAGAACTACTGCTGGTATGGACTTTGATATAAACAAGCACTGTATCAATGTGAACTTGTATTTGTAAGTCTTATAAATCTGAAGTCTGATTTTATACCCTCTCAGAGGACAAATATTTTAATTGGTCCTTACACAGCTGTTTCAGTAAATTTCAAGTAGAAGACAAAATTCTCAAAGTAAGCAGGAAGTGTTGAGTAATCTGTATTGCAAAACATACTGGGGTATTTAGAAAATGTAAACTTAATGGGAGTAGGGGAACAACTTAATCCAAATCCAAACAAGTAGCACACAACTTTCGTCACCTTGCTGGCTTTACTGAAACCACTGATTACATCAAGTAAATTTAATAAATTGTTCTAGTGAGCCACAGTGGTTTAAAGTACATGCATGAGGATAACAGTGCCTCTCACTGCCTATAGTGTTAGAATCCTATTCTGGACATATCCTAGTGTGAGAACGGCAGTTCACTAGCTAAAGGTCGGTGGTTTTCTCTGGGCACTCTAGTTTACTCCACCATTTCAGAACTTACCGTCTTGATATATGTATTAATAACTTTTTGTAATACTGAATACTAACAGTTCTTTTACCTAGTAAATGAAAATTAAGCTACTATAGTCACATGATGAAACTTACAGACTTAATTGGTTGACATCAGGCTAAGTGTTGTTATAATACGACACATAGATTTAGTTTTTGCATTATAATTTCAAACACAATCTAGACATCTGGCTCACATTGTATAAAAATGTAGTTATCTCTCATACTGATATATATATATAGATATCAATAATGACAATATAACTGATCTATTGTGATAATTATTTGAGCCGGTGCATGCGAAAACCTACAACTTGGTCAAAATTTTCAAAATTGAGATTTTTACATATTATGAAAGTCCATAATGTTTTATACATGTAAACAAATTTTTAAAGTAAAACACAAATCCTAAAATGTAAAAATGACGTCATAAAAACTTGGATGACGTCACAATTTATTAGTCAAGTGTTCATGAGTGCTTTCAATTTTGCATTCAATTTTCAATACTCAAACATCGTTAAACAAAATTATTGTCACTCTTCCGACCGTGTTGAACATGTGATATCTTGATACATTAACCTGACATGGTGTAACTGAGTTTAATTGCCGGTCTCTGCTTTATCGACTTGGTGCGACTTGATCTGGTCGGTCCCTAAAGGTATATGATCAACAGACCTCTTTACAACTGTAAAGGTAGTCTCAGAACCATCAATATTACGGTCCCTGATCTTCAAGAAAATTTTACCGGGTTCTATACTTGAAAATTTTAAATGTATTGGGTGTTTGTGTATAAAAATTCAGAATATTTATTACAGATAAATGTTATTACCTTTTTAAATCTCCCAACAAACTCAATATCCGACAACCACCATAAAGTTTAGTTATGATTGGTCATTTTACAAGAAAATAAGTTTCAATTATTAAAAACATTTTGAAACCCATTAGATTTTATAATTCTTGACTTAAGTGGTCATTTAAATGAAGCGAGTGCATTATAATTCTAAATTTAAAAATAAATAAATAAATAAATACTTCTTGAATGCTCTGGTGCTTGTGCATTCCAATAAACATGCCATCGATTTGATACTTTGACCTTTTTTATCTCAGTTAAATTTTATATTTTATAAATGTGCTGATAAAATGATCCAAAATGATACAGGACCAATCAGAAATGAGCTGATTAAAATGTTTTCCAATCTTTCAATTCCCGGTTTTTGGGTCCATCAGGGGTTCAAAATTCCCTGGGTCCGAGGTCCGGGACCTATTGATTTTACCTTGGGACCATTAATATTTAAATTGTAAAAGTCCTCTGAACCTGCCATTTTTACCAGAATAATTCTACTTTTTCAATATAATTACATAATTGTACATTGATCTTTCAATGTTGATATTGGACTTTCAAAACTTTATGTGGGACCTGCCAAAAATAAAGGCAAAAGGTCCTGGACCTTCCATTACAAAACATAATTTTGAACCCCTGGTCCATAAACACTGTATGCAATGCTTTTAATTGTTATATGCAGATTTTGTTACAGTACTAATATCCGAAAGTGCCAACATCAACCCCACAGCATTGGTGCTTTAATTGCGCAAATCCTATAAAACTCCTGCCTATGAAGCATTGTACATGTCCTGCAATCTGTATTTATTAAAAAAGTGACTGCAGTGTTGAGTCCTGACAAAATGCACCATTCGAAATAAGTCATTGTATACATATTTTTGTTCTGTCTTGTAAAATATTCTAAATTTTTGTAATAGCAAACACAAACTGCTGTATATTTGGAATTTGCCTTTATCAATGTAAGACATCGGAATTAATACATTTATTAATAATACAGACGAGTACTGTTTGCCATTTTCATCCAGTGCCTGGTTCTCGTCCATAAAGTGATTCAGATGCAATTGAAAACATAATCGTACATAAAAAATCTGGATTTTATGGAGTGTCAAAAAATAAAGTGCACCCATCTGTTTATCAAAATATGGTTTATTGATCGATTGATTAATTAAATAATTGATTGAAAGGCGATCTACGTCCTAGTCAGGAATATTACACTTATATTGAGGATGTCTCCAGCTATAAGTGAAGTAGTACACTATTATTTTACCTTTGTAGTGTGTATCACTATGTTATATGACGAATATACCCCTTGTACCATCTCCAGTGGTTTAGATTGAAAAAAAGTTTGAATTGAATTGCCAAGTGCAATGTACAGGAAGGATTTTTAATGATGCCTGCGATGACACAGGGCATCGGTATTTAAGCTCTCTTCCGAAGGACTCTGTGACTTTCATTTCTAAATGCCGATCGCGAATACTTGGCGAAATTTTTCAAGTTTTTGTCAAGCCCTGTCTGAAATCGAACCCATGACCTCTCACATAAGAAGCGTGCATTCTACCAACTAAGCTTCCGTTGTATGTACATACATTCTGTGCGAAATCAAAAGAAATATTTTGTTTTGGTACAAAGGAGCAACTGGTACACTTGGTATTGAGATTTTGGATAGTTCTTCTTGTGTCTTTGTAAGACAGGTCTTAAGAACAAATTTTCTTTTTTTACAAGAACGAGGGAAAAAAGAAACAGAATTTTTTTTTAGAAAAGCTGTACTCCTTCTGTTTTGCCTATCATATCCAAAATTAAAAACAAAACATACAGATGTGGGCGTTTTGGGTTTTTGGTCGAGTAATGTTCAAAATGCCCTAATGTATTTCTTAGCATAGCATGCGCAAGTGACTAAGTTTTTTTTTTCGCCGATACAAAGTACATACATGTGGTATTTAAAACAAATAGTTTATAATTAAATATATAAAATTTAAACAACAATTATGAATAACATAGGCAAATGGTCCTTTATCATTTAGCAAAACACGTTTTCTGATATATTTTATGAATTGACCTTCTACTTTCATTAGAATGTAGACGTATTGCTCGACCTCTAAATGGGGTAGGAAATGGTACTTAGTTCTCATCTGCATAATTAATTATGCAATTCACAATTTTTTCAACGCCATTAATATTGATTAAGAGGCCGCGGTGGCCTAATGGATAAGACGTCAGTCTACAAACAGACAAAACCAGGGTCTCTCACCGCTCCGAGTTCCGAGTCCCGCTTAGACCACATGTGGGAAAGTAAATTTTCCTTGCTGTTTGGCCCTTACTGGTTAACCTGGTATGAGTATAATGGACTGGGGGAATGGTACGTTTGTCTGCGACGTACTCGGTGAGCTAGCACCTTAAAAGCCGTCCTGAGTACGCGCTAGTACAAGGCAGACCATACAACACACTCGCAACTCACATGCAAACGTGAAATTGTTCATATATTAATTTATAGAGATTAATAAAATTGCTCTCGTCGCAAATAGCTGAAAAATTGCTGATACGACGTTAAGCAACATTACACCAACCAAGCAATTAATATTGAAGTCATTATGAGGTTTTTGAACCCTGTTCCCATGTGTTCTTGGATCATTTAAATTATTCTTCACATGACGATAATAAAGCTTAAAACAATTTCTCTGATGGCATACCGTATCTTAAATACTACCCGACAAATTACCATACGTTAAAAGGTGAAATTATGGTGCTAATTCTGTCTCTCTCCTTGTTTTGTTTATATTCTTTGGTTGTCTTATACTTCATACTAATGGATCCTATCGTGCAAGCTTCCCGCTATGGTAATTAATTAAAATTATTTAAAAAAAAAAAAAATAAATAAAGTCAGAGGGATTCGAACTCCGGGAGCCTGTGTTAGATGAAAAGTGTAAATCCAAAGTCGTATCCACTACACCACGACGACCACATATGAAGCGCAATGTTATACAATGTATAAAATTTGTTGTGTCACCGCTAAGGCCAGTAACTCTTCATTTGTTTACATTCACAGACGTACCCACGGTACTGTTGCTGGATTTTGTTACCGATAATATTTAATTTAGTTGCTACATCTTCATTGAAAAGACATAAAATCGTAAGACACATTTGATTAAACATGTATGTTATTGTTATTCAATAACTCAAGTAAACCCCGGGTGATACACACATAATCTTCCGGGGTCATCTCTCTCTCTCTCTTATTTAGATAAAATTGGGAAGATGTTTGTATTTATTATAATTTATTATATTATTAATATTGATATAAATATTTATAAAACGTGACCAATATCAGTTTCGAAATATTTTTAATACAACCATCTCCATACTCCGAAAATACATGACCGAAAATGAGTGCGCGTCCACAGCTGCTTTAAGCCCGTATAAATGCTGTAAAAACATATGGATGAATTAAAAAACTCAACCTAATCTGTCTCCCCTTCAGTTACCATATCTTACCACCTCAACACTTAAAATCACTCTGTTCTAAAAGTTAAAACGTCAAACTTGTAAATTGACGCACAATACTTGCAGTTGACTTGGACCGTGCTTGTGACGTAACTTCGTCGCGATTTTTCTCAATTGTGACGTAATTGCCAAGTTGTAGGTTTTCGCATGCACTGGCTCATTTGATCATTATAAATCTTTATTTCAAGTATTTATCTTTTACACAGACTGTGAGCACAGATTGACTCAAATGTTTATTTGTACTTTGACTCTAAATTGTCAATAATGGCTTTGAAAACATTGTTTGAAATGATGTATCTTGACAACACGAACTCTTCCTAAAACATTATTCTACCGATCCATGTTTAACTTTTAATTAAAATCCATTGATATCGGTAGAAATATAAGGTTTTCTGATGTCTCTTCAGCTCTCTGTCACTTTCGCATCATGAAGACATTACTAATCTGCATTGACCAATCAGATCGGAAATACTGGAAGCTATTGACGAGAGTTTTCGTTTCTGCTGGTTTCACCAGAAATTTCAAGAATTTAATGGAAGCTGTCAGACCACAAACCCCCAAAAAGATACATGTAATTATTGAGATACATGTAATTATTGTGATACATGTAATTAGTGGGATGCATGTATTTATTGGGATACATGTAATTATTGGGATACATGTAATTATTGGGATACATGTATTTATTGGGTTACATGTAATTATTGAGATACATGTCATTATTGGGATACATGTAATTATTGGGATACATGTAATTATTGAGATACATGTATAATTATTGAGATACATGTATTTATTGTGATACATGTAATTATTGGGATACATGTATTTTGATAACTTATATTGATTTTGTAATAATTTTACATGTTAATATGAATCCAGCATGACATTAATTTCCTGGTTTCCTGTTTGTGTTAGCACAGTGCACCTGTTACAGGTGAATTAAGTCTACTGTTTTTTAATATTAAAGTCATTGTCACATCAAAAAATTCTTCATATATAAATATATATAAAGTGATTTGATATTTGTTTACTTGATATTATATATATTGGACTAGAATATTGGAATCCTATCATTTTACACCAGGATCTTCTGGCTACAGGTTTGTATAGGACGGTTCTTCAGTTTAACATGTAATATGTCTGGTCAGTTGTTTGTGTGTCTGTTTGCCAGTATCTTACGAGGAAATACATAGTTTCTAACATGGAATGCAATTCTTCATTTTATGAACATCTAACTCAAGTACATAGATAATTCACTGATGAAAATAATTCAGAATTACCAGTATTGTCAATTTGCATTATTTCCCAAGTTTTTGATGATTATATTTATTTTATTTGTGGGAATTGCCAAGTTGAACAATACACTACATGAGAAAGACCTCAGAAAATGAAAACAGATCATATGATGTTACAGTCAAACCTGTCCTAAAGGTTACCTCATTGGATATTGATAATTGGTATATTGGTGAACCCAATCTATACCCCTCGATTAAATGTTTTACGGGACATATAGAAATCACTCGGTCTGTCAGGCAATCCGCCCTTATATCATGCCTGCTCCATATCTTCCATGTCTATGAATTTTGATGAAACTTGACACAAATGTAAACCAACATGAGATGATGTGTTGCATATCAATTCAGGTGCATTGGTC
Source organism: Anadara kagoshimensis (assembly GCA_021292105.1). Lineage (NCBI taxonomy): Eukaryota > Metazoa > Mollusca > Bivalvia > Arcoida > Arcidae > Anadara > Anadara kagoshimensis. Next base: position 413,905 of record CM037869.1, read on the forward strand.
AAAGGTTAAGGTCATAAGGTCATATCTTAGTTAAACAACTCGACAATTTTGAGGACGTGGGATATTTATCCCTCAAGAAACTGCTTTTAATTTAGTTATTGTCTAACATAGATACGAGGCAGTGAAGTGACAACTATCTTAAGTCTGTTACCACGGTACCTCTCTGTTGTTGTCAACTAAGTGTCATCGGTACTTTTCTGTATTGTGAATTAGGTCTTACAATGTTGTTTTTGTCAACATTTATGTAATAGCTTTGTGTAAAATCATAAATAGGTCATTAATATAAGTAATTTTTGTTATATTTTCAGATTTACCAAGTAACTGGGATACATTAAGTTTTATGAAAGTCAATCTCAGGATGTCAAAAGAAGATACAAAAATTTTCATTAGCATAAAATAGACTGGTACAAAATAAAGTTGGGTATTTATCAGTACCCTTCAGTATATTATGAATCATGCAGTGCGATGTGAAGGACGAATTACCCTCGTCGAGCTTGTCAGAAACCAAAGACAATACAGCTTCGACAAGCTTGCCTAAGACCAAAGATGATAAAAGTGTTCCTGAGACCAAGAGTGACGCAGAAGCTTGTGAAGTCAGTCAAACTGGAGAGCATGAAAAAGATAAAGAGAAACATTTAGAGGATCAAGATGACACAAGTTGTCTTGAAATTCAAAATATAAAATTTATAGACAGTAGTGAGTCTGACTTGACTGTGTGTGGCAAGAAAACTGAAAAACCAGAAAACCAAATTAAAGATTCTAATGTCATACCTGAGGAGGAATCAGAAAAACAACATACAGGAGAGGAATGTCAAAAACTTGATCATAAAAGTAATGGGAAGGAAAAAAATGAAAATGTGCAAGAAACTGTTCACAAAGAACAAACAGAAAATGTGTCTGAAATCAGTGATTCCTTAAATAGTGACCAAACCAAAGAGTCAGATGTAAAGAACATGGAAAATAAAGTGTTAGAACAAAGTAATATTGATAAAGTGAAAGAAAGGGAGATAACTCAAAATATGGAACCTAAAGAAAGGGAGACAATTCAAAACATGGAACCAAAAGAAAGGGAGACAACTCAAAGTAGGGAATCAAAAGAAAGGGGGGTTTCCCCAGATATTCAAATTCAGGACAGTGAACAAGTGCCAAATGTTTCAGACAAACCAAAGATTAATACTGAAGAATATCAGAATGAAGATTTATCAGATAGTGCTGTGATCAAAATTGAAGGAGTTGAAGTTAAAGAAACTGACGTGGATGATTTAGAAGGGGCCGGAAAAGGTGAAAACACAGAAGGGTCAGACACCCCTGATAAAGAAGATGAAAAAGAGTATGAGATCCCATCTATTGAAGCATTCCTTCCATTTACGAACTATGTAGACCTTAAAAAATTAAACATCAATAAATTTGCTGCTTTTGTAGACAATACTGATCGAGAGAATGTTTTAATGCATCATTTAAAACACAAAGACTTAAAGAAGTTAAAATCATTGTTACGACACTCACCATGGTCTGTTAACCATCCAATCAGAGACTCCCTGTGGTCACATGTTTGTAGATATTTGCATAAAGCGGAGGGAAATGTCTATGAAGAATTTGAGAAAGATCTGTTTGCAAACAGTAAGTATTATATGTTACCATAGTGATATATATCAAAAGTATACAATAAAACCTGTCTAAACCAAACCCCTTACTTAGAATGGGGGATTATGTCCAAGTCAAGTTCTCTTATATTGAGACAGTCAGTACATGGATAAGGCAGAAAACTAGAATGCCCAAAGAAAGCCGCAAATGTTTGCAAGCAAACTGATACTTTCTCATATTTAGTAGGTTTGTAACCAAAGCGCTGAATAGTGCTGTGATCTGTAAGTGTGCATTTTAGAATGAACGCCCTTTTAGGCGTACTCCCATTTAGAATGAATGCCTGAGGTCTACTCCCATTTAGAGTAAACGCCCTTTGAGGTCTACTCCCATTTAGAATGAACACCCTTTTAGGCCTGCTCCCATTTAGAGTGAACGCCCTTTGAGGCCTACTCCCATTTAGAATGAACGCCCTTTTAGGCCTACTCCCATTTAGAATGAACACCCTTTGAGGCCTACTCCCAAACTCTTAGACAAGGCTTAATACACCAGAAACCTGTCTAAAACAAATTCTTGTACAAACACAATTAGCTGAGTGCACCAGACTGTCTCTTGGATGACTGCAAGGTTAACCACTAGTGTTTCTGCAGGTACCAATTCATTTGCCAGGTGGGTAAACTGGAGCAATATAAAATTATACTGTCCTGTGTAAAACATCTACAAAGCTGTTTAATACGCTATGGTAGAGCTTGTTCCCACTACGGGGACTTTGTACAACAAAGTAGGTTGCTTGCAAATAAATTGTTGACTTGGGGATTTTGCAAGCCTAGGCTTATCAAGGCCCTGAAAAAGTTTTATGGCCATCATCACAGTATTGTTGACAAGTTTGATGTCTCTATGTCCAGGATTGCCCTGGATATATTTGACTTCTCATAGTTCCATGTTCCTTTCACACAATTTCGATTACACACGTTGTGGGTGTAGCTAGCTAAACAGGAGGTGCTTACTCTTCCGGAGCACCCAGCCTCACTTCCCTGGTTGAAGTTCTCGTGTATAACCTAACTTGTCAGTTCCAAAGTTTTTACTTTGCTTCTGGATTGTGGTTCGGATATGGATTAGTATGTTTGTTTTTGATCAGTGTCATTTCTAGACTCGAGATCTATAAAGTGGGTTTTACTGTATTACAAACATTTTGATGTACTTTTCTGCTTTGTCAGATTTGATTACGGTGAGATACTTGTATTACTTAAACTGAGTACCACCAGGAAATATTGTGTTATCAAACTGTCAAGATTTGATATAATTAACTGATTTTTTCCTTTAAAGATATTTACAGATATAATACTGTAATGTAACCAACTTAATGTATGTGTATTCGGCTCTATCTAAGAGTTAATTAAATATATATAAAGCAGTTCTTATCAATATATACCAACAATTAATCAGGTGACAATCAGCTTCCTCATTTTTTTGAGCAGTAAACAAACACCTGCTATATTGATATTCAGTCAATTAATCTTACCATTATGGCTATACCTCTTATTTTTACCACTGCGGTAGCTCAGTTGGTAGTGCTTGTCCCATAAGTAGGAGGTCATGGGTAAGAACCCCAACCAGGTTTGACCAAGACTTGAAAGTTCATAGTGACTGTTTTTTGCCAAGCACTTGGCATTATGGAATGAAAGTCATGGTTCTTTCAGATGGAAACTTAGAAAATAAATAAGCGAGGTCCTGTGTCACGGTAGGCATGACAACAATTAACCCTACTGTAAAATGCCATGTACAGTCAAAATTTCTGCACTTTCACCTATAGCTGGTGACATCTCGAGTTTTAAGTGAAATATTCTTGACCGGGACGTTTAACACCATTACTTAACTCATTTTATATGGCACAATGGAGAGCACCCCAATAGTTATTTGATTTATTTATATTATTTGTTATAATTGCAGTATGTAGGATACTGCATGATTACCCTAGGTTTTGGATATTTTCCAACTTTCATGCAAACTATCATGTACAGTTACCGAAGTTTTTGTTTGAAATAATGTTGTCAAGGAAAGTCTGAAGTTTAATCAATTTTGTTACTTATCTTAAATATAAAATTCACAAAAAGGTGCAACATAACTTATAGAAAATGTCTGAGCTCGGTAAGGAATGATTTATAGATTAGTCAAAGTACCAAATACATTTTAACATAATGTAACTGTTTATTGTTTGACTGCTTCTGTCAGTAATTTGTATTGTTTCATGTTCTTGGCTACATTGACTGTTACTAAGTTTAGTTTCAGTTAAAATTATCTTTTTTTGCTTTTGAATGTTATTTCTCTCTTTTCTTGCTAAATTTTGATAACATGTGTACCAGTAGACCTGAAATTCATGGGTCCAAATGGCTTTTTTATAATACATGTACTGATGTTGCAGTTCCGAATCTGATCAGTATCATAGAAACGTCGTGTTTAAACAGCATCATCAGTATCATAAAAAGCTGTTTGGAGCCATGAATTTCAGGTCTACTTTACCGGTTCATGTACAGGTACTTTGATATTTGCATTATCGTACATTTAACAACATTTAACAATAATACATATAACATCAGATGATTTTCTGTTATCTTTTGTATATTTTCCACATTAATTTCTAAAAATATCCATTATTAGCTCACCTGTAAAAGTGCTTATGACATACCACCAATACAAGCGTAAATATGGACATCCAGTGTAAGTTTGTTAGATCTTTAACTTCAATTTTCCCAATCTTAAAGGCGAAAGGTAGTTATCAAAAACTGTAACAAAATCACTGAATACAAGCTTTCAGGCATTCTGTCAAAATATTTCTATAATATCAGTCACCATGATAACATACGTATGTATATATTGACCTTTTATCAGATATTACAATTATAGATCCGTCTTTTTCAGGACCAAACGTGGACATACATTTACCATCATTTGTGGATTATGACAATTTAATGAGTTATTACCTTTCTGAAGATGGTCTGAAAACTGTTAAAAAAATTATGATGATTCTCCAGCACACGAACCCAGATATAACCTATAGTCCGACGTTGTTTGAGACTGTGTGTATGTTTTTACATTATATGAGTCCATCAGACACGTATAACTGTGTGTATGGACTTCTACGTGCCAAAGATAAAAATTATATTGTTCAAACCAAGGTAGCTGTTGAAGCATCAAAACTTGTCATGAAGGATCTCACCAAAAAGTTTGCTGTAAGTATAATTCTCAGACAGAATGTTTTAAGGTCTGTATGATCTTTGTTTGTTTGTGTTGATTTATTTATTTACTTTATTCTTCAATACCAGTGGATCATACCATTAATTAATTTTTTTGCAAGGGGTTTATGTTTAGTTACCGGTAGTATAAAACTGTATTTTTCATGCTGAAATTATTCTTAAGTTCAATATCTGTTGTAAAATAAATTGTGCATATATTAGTGCATATATCACATCAGACCATTTATAATAGAATATCTACTTAAGGGATACTTTAAGTGTACCGATGATCAAAAATGAATTAATGTTAGGAGTAGTAGGAATGGTGTTTTATGCCCAGCCAAGATTCTTTCATTCATATTAATGTGGTCATTTCTGAGATAGTGGAAGAAACTAGAGTACTTATAGACAAACACTGATCTACAACAAGTGAACTGACAGTCTTACTCATGTTAGGATCTGACTTAGTACTTATAGAGAAAAACACTGACCTACAACAAGTGAACTGACAATCTTACTGATGCTAGGATCTGACTTAGTACTTATAGACAAACACTGACCTACAACAAGTGAACTGACAATCTTACTGATGCTAGGATCTGACTTAGTACTTATAGACAAACACTGACCTACAACAAGTGAACTGACAATCTTACTGATGCTAGGATCTGACTTAGTACTTATAGACAAACACTGACCTACAACAAGTGAACTGACAATCTTACTGATGCTAGGATCTGACTTAGTACTTATAGACAAACACTGACCTACAACAAGTGAACTGACAATCTTACTGATGCTAGGATCTGACTTAGTACTTATAGAGAAAAACACTGACCTACAACAAGTGAACTGACAATCTTACTGATGCTAGGATCTGACTTAGTACTTATAGAGAAAAACACTGACCTACAACAAGTGAACTGACAATCTTACTGATGCTAGGATCTGACTTAGTACTTATAGACAAACACTGACCTACAACAAGTGAACTGACAATCTTACTGATGCTAGGATCTGACTTAGTACTTATAGAGAAAAACACTGACCTACAACAAGTGAACTGACAATCTTACTGATGCTAGGATCTGACTTAGTACTTATAGAGAAAAACACTGACCTACAACAAGTGAACTGACAATCTTACTGATGCTAGGATCTGACTTAGTACTTATAGAGAAAAACACTGACATACAACAAGTGAACTGACAATCTTACTGATGCTAGGATCTGACTTAGTACTTATAGAGAAAAACACTGACCTACAACAAGTCAACTGACAATCTTACTGATGCTAGGATCTGACTTAGTACTTATAGAGAAAAACACTGACCTACAACAAGTGAACTGACAATCTTACTGATGCTAGGATCTGACTTAGTACTTATAGAGAAAAACACTGACCTACAACAAGTGAACTGACAATCTTACTCACGCTAGGATCTGACTTAGTACTTATAGAGAAAAACACTGACCTACAACAAGTGAACTGACAATCTTACTGATGCTAGGATCTGACTTAGTACTTATAGAGAAAAACACTGACCTACAACAAGTGAACTGACAATCTTACTTACGCTAGGATCTGACTTAGTACTTATAGAGAAAAACACTGACCTACAACAAGTGAACTGACAATCTTACTCACGCTAGGATCTGACTTAGTACTTATAGAGAAAAACACTGACCTACAACAAGTGAACTGACAATCTTACTTACGCTAGGATCTGACTTAGTACTTATAGAGAAAAACACTGACCTACAACAAGTGAACTGACAATCTTACTCATGCTAGGATCTGACTTAGTACTTATAGAGAAACACTGACCTACAACAAGTGAACTGACAATCTTACTGATGCTAGGATCTGTCTGAATGGGACTCCAAACTCTGTGATTAGAGATGCTTTAATTTGTTCCATGTACACAGCCACATTTTGTTTATGTGAGTTTCACATGAAAACATTTTGCCTGTGTTAGAAAAAAACTTTTTAGTTATGTCAGCTTTGTATCCAGTGTCTTGAACTAAAAAAAAACTTAAAGGAATACTTGACCATCCTTATATAAACATCACTGCCTTTGTTCATTAAACTAAATTTGTCATTAATTCACCATTCATGTATTTGTTATGTTTTGTATCATTACAGAAATCAGCGTATGTATATTTAGTTCGTAATTCCAGTAGTATAGAAGCCGTGTTTGAGACTTGGATGTGGTGGATATTTTCTGATTTACCATTCCCATATTTGGTAATTATGTTTTACATTGGTGTTACACAGTTTTAAGACCTGTTTTGTAGATGATGCCACTTAAAACAGAACCTACAACTACTGTCATTACATGATGATACATAAGGCGATCTTTAGCTAGCTGTTTCTGTCCATTGTTGCCATTTTACCTTCTCCCCTTGTCCTCCATTTAGTTTTCTTCCTTCCTTTTCCATGTGTTTTTACCAGGTTATTTTAGGACTTGGATGTTTCCTTAAAGTTCTTTTAGGGTCCAGCTAAGCACTTTCAGAGTTAAAAATCTAGACCAGTCTGCAGTTCAGGGGTCAGTTGTTCGAAGCCTGATTAGTTTTATCAATGATTAACAAAAATTTAAAAAGACATAAAAAATCAAAATAACATTACCAAATTGACAGTTTTATAATGATATGGTTAGGTTTGATGGAATTCTATTTACTTTCAACATTTTCAACATTAATTTCACAACAGATCTGAAATTATGGGAAATTCCAATTTTGACTAAACAATTGATTAAGCTTATCAAGCTTTGAACAACTGGTTGCCTGATACCTAACATATTCAGACCAGTAATGTTTTCTAAATTCATGGGTTGTATATTAAACATTAAAATTATGAACTTTGGACTGCTCAGAACTCCATCCTGATTTTAGACACTGTTTCTGGCCTACAATCCAAGTAGATATTCAATCGTGTCTGAATACATTCTCATGGGAAACTTAAAATCACACCACACAGGAATCAGAATGATTTTTGAAATTGATCATATTATAATGATGTGAAGAAACTGATACTATGACTTTTATCTTTGACATTAAATTGCAGAAATTGTCATCATATCTATAGAATCTATAGATAGATAAGAATTTTAAAACTTCAGACAGGGATTTAAATTCCAGACAGAAAATATTTATTTATTTATGAATAATTATCATAAGGAACTGTTAGTTGTCAACAAACTGTTTGTGTGTACAAATTATCATAAAAACCTTGAAATTAAAGCTCATTGAATTAACAATTATAATATGTAATTATATATAAGGAAATGAATTGATTGTCACAGTGGAATGTATTCTATTTATATGAGATAGCTTACACTTGAGGAAACAAAAAGTGCAATAAACATAACAGTTGAGTAATGGCGTTTAATGTCCAAGTCAAGAATACTTCACTTATATTGAGGCATTGCCAGTTACAGGCAAAGGTGCAGAAATTTTGCCTGTGTGTTGCGCTAATGGCATTATACAGCAGGTTCTTGATCGTGTCACACCTACCATAACATGGGACCTGGGAATGCAAACAATTCATTTTGAAGTTACAAAAGTAAGCAAGTTCATATGTCCCAAGTCTAAAATACATGTAACAGTTTTTTTAGTCCTATTAACCAATAACAATAAGCTATACTTTAATTTTAATTGTCATTATTTTTTCAGGTAAAAATATTTGATTGTTACCTTTTGGAAGGCGTTAAAGTGTTATATAGAGTCATACTGGCAATACTCATTACCTTTACTAAATACTCAGGTATGTATGCGAAGCCTTTTGTGCCAAAATTTGAGACAGTCTATTATACTTTGCAAGTTCATAAAGACATTTAGAAAATTACCTTATTTCTTATATTTACAATATTTATAAAAAATAATATTATTGCAGTCTCACATTTTCCATGTTAATTTGAAAACAATTTTGAAATGCACTGTTGTACACTTTATGAAAATGGTTCAGCTCCTTTCAGTCAACGAGAGCATTTGACATCTGACGCCATTGCGTCAGCACGTGGAGCAATGTCTCTTTGAAGTTGCAAAGTATAGTCAATGTCAAATACTTTATTGAAGCTGTAAATATTACCAGATCTTTCTACAAAACCTTGTACTATTTGACCTTATACTCCACCGGCAGCAAAGAGGATAGGTACAACACCTTTAGCTTCTCAGACACACACACACACTCTCTCTCTCTCTCTGTCTCGCTCATCAGTATATAATGCTTTAAAACACTGGGTTTACCATCATGGTGGGTTCAATGACCAGTTTCTTATCCTACCTGAGATCCTAATGTGAACTTTGTCCATTTTCCTAGAATTGCATGTTAATTGAGACTAGCTGGTGATTATATAGTAACTATACTTCTGCTTGGCATAGGTTTTCTCTCTCTAAAGGGCCATTGGTGGCCAAGTGGTCAACATGATGGCTTACTTCTCACAGATCATCTTACTAGCTATTTCAGCAGATCTTAGTGTAAGTTGAGTTGAGTAATGGTGTTTAACATCTCGGTCAAGAATATTACACTTATATCGACATGTCACTAGGTATAGGTGAAGGTGCAGAAATGTTTCCTGTGTGTTGCCTTGAAGGCATTATACAGCAGGGTTCTTCATTGTGTCATGTGTACCTTAATATGGGACCTCTTTAAGTTCCTATCCAAAAAACAATGACTTTCATTTTGTAATGCTGAGTGCTTGGTGAAAGAACAGTCACTACTCACTTTCATGTCTTGTGTAAGACCTGGTCGGGGTTTGAACTCGCGACCTCCGGGTTTCCTCCTCCATTACAGAATTGACTACCTATAAATAAGTAAAATCATCTGCACTGGGGTGTAAATCATCTGCACTGGGGTGTAAATCACTATTACTTCACTCAACTCTGTTCTCGTAAATCTAGAATAATGTGCATCTTGCATTTACAGATGAAACATTAATTTTACCTTGAGTATTACTGCACATATAAATTACAGGTGTTTCCTTGTTTCATTGTCAACTTCAATACAGTGCATATTCAGGGTTTATCATGTAGGTATATTTGAACATGACTTCAGGTTAAAACATTAAAGGTTGTTTATAATGTACTCAGTATTTATACCTGACATGTAAATAGAAAACTTATTAAAACATAGTTGTTTAAATTTTATAAAATATCTAATATAGACATTGCTGTCCTTCATAAGCAGGTGCTCTGTATAAAATGATGACCATTTATAACGTGTCAGTTGTATTTATGTGATATTGTAGTAATACTGTTGTTGTATATGCTATCCTGTTTTGGTTGAGTTGTACCTCAGTGTATAAGGGGTCTAAAGTGTGGACTTGTCAATCATGGTATCTAACTGCTTAGAATATTGAATCCCCCTCAGCTAGATTCTAATGTGAGAATGTTTGTGTTCTGCAAGTATACTCTACTTTTCTCCACTATTCTTGAACAGACTGTTTGGATACAACTGAAAAAAAGTTGATTTGTGGCCAGGTAGAACTCCATTACTTCACTTCACTCTGTACTTTAGTGACAGACAGGTACATCTGACTTCAGACAAGATATATATCCTAGTTGCCATGGTTTGTTTTATATCATGTGGTTTTGTTTACCTTGAGGGGATATTAGATGCATTTATGTTTGTAAAGCATATCAAAGACAAATGTGAATATAGATGTCTGGAGACTAAGTAAATCTCTCCTGCAGTTTTAGTCAATAAAAAACTTTAAACAAGACACTTTTAACATTAGACAAAGCTTATGTTCACACCCATGTTAGAAGTGTGACATTACTAAGCCCTTCTGTTTATCATATCATATAGTATCAGTGGCTGTTTGTTGAATAACAGGATGTAAATATTTTTTTGTGGTTGATGAGTCAAGTTTTCATGTTTTTTAAAGAATAAATTATAATTATTTATCTAGCAACTATTACATTTAAAACAAAAACCTGAATGCTACATCTGATGATGGCTACATCTGATGACTGCTACATCTGATGACGGCTACATCTGATGACTGCTACATCTGATGACGGCTACATCTGATGACTGCTTCATCCATTCTCATCACTTATTCTTCTATGTCAATTTTTTTTTTGCTAGAAGTAGAATTACGGAGCGTCCACCTCAAGAGCTGGATGCTGTGGGTCCAATCCCTGCCTGGGTCATACATTAGACTTTAGAATTCATACTACTTCCTCTCCTTAGGCTCGGAATTAAGTCAGAGTATTGACTGATCCCCCAATGTCAGGATAATGTGACTTGGTCTGCTTGTCTGTGGTGTACTAACTCTTGTAGCTAGCACCTTATAGCCGTCCTGAGTGCATGCACATACAAGGCAGACCATAAAGCACACTCACACATCTCACACGTGTATAAACTTGTTCTTAGATTATTTCTTATAGATTAATAATCCTGCTGTCACCCCGAATAACTGATGCCATGTAAAACAACATAACAGCCAATAACCAAAGAAGTAGAAATTATCCTCTAGGTCAACAGGTGGTCTGTTCTTTTTTAATTTCTACAGATACATAAATTGTGTTCACTTTGAGAGTTCATGAACTGTTTCATAGCAGAATGAACTGTTTCATAGCAGAATGAACTGCTTCATGCTCAATAATGAATGCACACAGAAAAGTTCTTTTTTATATAAATCTTCTGTGTATATTATCTCACTTGGTCAAAAGTACTTTAAGTTATATAAAACTTATGTATTTATTTATATATTTTCAGCTAAGAGACGGACGCCAGGCACCACTACATATGATACATCTAACGGTAACCTGGTGTCGTGTATCAGACAGTTCTGTAAGGATATCCCTGTTACTGTGGAGAAATTACTTAAGGTACAATACACTGCCTTCCATACATAATCAATCATGTTTATAACTGGTCCTATTAAAACAGACTTCTAATCTTCACAAAATTAAATTGTAGAAAACATTGCGATTTTAGCTTAAAAAATATAATTTTTCAAAAATTTTATATTTTTCCCAAAAATTAAGAAAATTCCAAGAAAATTGATTTTCAAGAAAAACAACTTTGTGACATACATTTAGATCATAAAGTAAAGATAGCACTTTCAAATACAGGAAAAACTTTATTTTTTCAATGTATGGACGGAAATTGATATGATATAATATAATGTAGACAATGTAATACAGTAATTACCTTTATCTAATGCCACCAATTCTCCCAATCAAATTTTGGAATCAATGATGGCTAATATTAAAATAGACTCGCTGTATACTTTGCCATAAGATTGTGGCTGACTTATACAAATATAATTTTCAATAATATGTTGTAAAGATGACCAGTATACTTGCTTTAATCCATTTCAGTACAAAATAAAAGTGTATAATTATATAATTTATGAATTTAATTGTAGACTGGGTTTGGTATCCGTGGATTCACAAGGAAAGAAATACGAAAACTTCAGGTCAAAAATGAGATGTACGTTAACAGTCGCCATCTTCTTAATCATGAAGTACCAAAGTCTCACTCAACACACTCGGCATTATCACGGACGTTCAGTGGACCTATGTCACTACAACATGTGGAGTCCAGTATATTTACTGTTGAAATGGTAAGTGGAGATTTGATGACAATGAGATCTGTCATTAGAAAGCACACTTAGCACATGTTGTTAAAGTTAAGGTTATATATTTTTGTCACCACAGAAAGGAAGACTGTATTCAGAAGTTACTTTCATTGGATAATAGTTTGTTGTTTTTTTTTACAAAAATGTTAATTTTTCTCTATTTTCCCCAACATTACAATCACGACAATGAAGGAGAGGGCGGTGAAATAATATATACTTACAATTATTTATTAATTGTATTTTTTTTGGTGATTGTATAGATGAACAGAGAATTTTAAAATGATAGTAATTTAAGAGTTGTCTCCCTTTACATGCTAACATTTGACGACCATTCATGGTATTTTGTCATAGATTACCTTTCTAGTGGTATAAGTTAGTAATGTATCATTTACAGTTTTATTCTGTCATGTACAGTAAAACTTGTTGATACAGAATGTTCACTCTAGTGTGATGATTTTGTATGGGATGGTATGGTATGTCCTTAAAAACAGATATCTTATTTTTAGGGATCAATTTAGACAGATTCACTGTATTGATATATATATATATATATTATATAATATTATATATATATATATATATATATAATCATGCAGTGACTTGTTAGGTGTTTTTGTGTCACTTTATTTCATGTTAACTATTAACCCTATATTATAAAATGTTCCGTATTTATAAATACTCTGCAAAGTATTGCAGTCAATTTTCTTTCAAAAGGGAATTTGTTACAAGTTTATACACTTGACGAAGCTTTAAAACACTAGAAGTTACCTCCCCTTACATGTTAAGCTCTAATATATCTCTGCTTTTTATTTTTATCTCTATGCAAAGCCGGTAAAAAAAGTAAGATCACAATCGGTATGCATGCATTTGATTATAGATGTACCGCTATCTATTCTTACACATGAGGAAGTAAGTAAATATATTGTACATCGTATGTTGTCATGGTAACCCAACGCATGTGTATTTGTAAACGTATCCCTAGTAATATCTCATTATTTATCTGCTGAGCCTGTATACATGTAAAATATCCGAGATTCTACGAAATATGAGGGTTATCCCTAATTCGTTTATTTTCAATTTCACTAGCCTTGATAAGTAAACATCCGCTCGCTGTAACCCAATGCATGTAAATTTTTGTATTTTTGCAGTGTTCATTCTAGAAGAGGCCATGGGGTTATTGTTTCTTTATTTTTTCAATTTGACCTCATTATTAATGTCTTAGTGAGCCATATTTAACATGAATACAAAAATATTGATGTTTTAGACCAAAATATATGAAAATGGCATCTTCTGAAACATCCTAGACTGAACACTGACTCCTGGTAATATTTTTCCTTATTTCAATGCTTTAAACAATGAATTGTTGCATGTCAACACTCTACAGATATTGTTAATGTTTATATGTGAAATGTAGAAATCCCATCTACAGAACAAACTGACAATCCAAGTAATCAAGACAATAAAATTACGTCATGATGACGTCGTGTCAAGTTGTGCACAGAGCACCTGTTCACTGAATGACATCCTTCCCTGATATATGGTTGACTTGCATCACCTGATTTGCCTCCTGCTTTGATGTAACTAAGTTTTTGAAGATGAGAATTTAAAAAAGAAGTCATTTGTGTTATGTTGAAGACGTCACTACTGTATGTAAATGTATGTAATTCATGTATAGATTTATGACTAAAAATGACTGGCCTTTGACCTTTGTATTTTTTTGTTTAGAATCATAAATTTTCACAAACTGGGTTAAAATTAAATTTCAGATCTAGTACCTTTATTATCAATTAAAATTTAAAAATATTCAGTTTGTTCTGTAGATAGGATTTCTACTAGGGACTGTCACATATATTATTTAATTTTTATTTATAAAAGTTTATCTGCTGTGTATTTCTAGTTGAGGTTTATTTTAAAAGCTTAATTGTCTGGGTATTACAACTGTATACTAGCCGTACCAATATGATATACAGTATAAGTCTGTATCAGTTTTGGATAAATTACCATTCAGTCATTCTGGTTAAACGAAGTCAACAGTGACTTATTGTTATTCTTAAGTGTTTCTGTGTATTATTATTTTTGTTATTATTTTTTGGTATTTATTATTTTTTGTCAATCTTAGTGTGGTTAATATTTGGTATAGTAATTTAGAACCTTACTGACATGTTTATCACTTATAGGGGCAGCTGTGCCAAACGGTGGGAGGGGAGATAACTCATTTTCCTAGAATTTACAATAAAACTGAAAAAAACTTAATAATAAAACTTAAACTCAGTATAATGTTGTTAATGATTATGAAGAATTTAAATGTGTCTTAAAGGTACTGCAGTAACAGATATTCCAGTTATCAAAATCCTGCTGTAATGTTAAAGATACCTCAATCCTGCACCTCTGTGTCTTATATATAGCTATACCCAGTAATTTACACAATATCTCAATACAATTTATTTCCAAATACAGAAAAACATTAATGTGCAAAGAATAAATCACTACTTGTTGTGTAAAATGGAGAGATCTTAACATGTTTCATTTTTCAAGTCCAGAATAAGCTTTAGAAAATATGAGACTGCTGGCTAAGATTTCTCTTGTCTGACACATAAGGTAGTTATAGATGCTGTTTATCTATTGGTTCATGAGCCTGCAGGGTGATGATGATGATTGCCAGAGTTTAACGTTTACAAGTGGCCAGCCTGCAGGCTGGATATAGGACGTCATATTTATACCAATAACATTTCTTATAAAGTTCAACAATATAGGTATTTGATTGGCTGGCTGTCACAATGATGTCATTTTGTTTACATTGGAATTGACCAATAGGTGAGAAGTTTATTAAAAGTGGTCAATGCCACCGATTTCTATCATGAATTATGCATGTAAAATTTGTGTCTCAAAGTTCATAAGAAGTTGCCAGTGCCATTCATCCTTTTATTATGCATTAAATGTACTGGTAAGCAAAACTCAATCACCCCAATATGAACTTACCATTACTTAAAACTTAGAAGAATTTACAACTTATCTCCCTCATGAGCATTTGGATGTGTTTGAATGTCATTAATGAGTGTCAAGTATCAGTTCACAATAAATTGTAAAGTTTTCTAATATTTATTTTTAGTATAGATATTTTTGAATTTTATTTATACATTTTATGGCATAGCATGATTGTTTTAATATGATGATTGGTCAGGCCTTTTAAAAAGCTCTTATCTATAAACATACCACTGGACATAAACATACCACTGGACATTATCTATAAACATACCACTGGACATTTACTTCAGTACCTGTACAAAGTCGGGACATTTACTTCAGTACCTGTACAAAGTCGGGACATTTACTTCAGTACCTGTACAAAGTCGGGACATTTACTTCAGTACCTGTACAAAGTCGGGAGTTTTACTTCAGTACCTGTACAAAGTCGGGAGTTTTACTTCAGTACCTGTACAAAGTCGGGAGTTTTATAATCTGTCATCCCAATATTTATTTATAGAATTAAGATATATTCTTGTCTGGCCTTGTTCTGCTGTTTTTGTCATTAACTTTTGTCTTCTTCTTAGTTGTATAGGTGGTTGCAGAGTACCTGCTTTTTAATTATATATTTCTTTATTTTTTACCTAGTTAAAGATAATGATTGTATGTATTCATGAAAATAAATACATGTAAATAAATAAATAAATAAATAAATAAATAATTAAATGGCATGAAAATAAATAAATAAATAATAAATAAATAATAAATAAATAAATAAATGGCATGAAAATAAATAAATAAATAAATAAATAAATAAATAAATGGCATTGACAAACTTTTCATTTCTTGAGCTCAGTAATATAATGATCTCAGATAAATGTGATATAATTTGACTTTCTTTGTAAACAAGTGACAAAATCTTAGTGATAGTTACAGGAGATAGAATTAATTAACAAATTAAAACAACCCCAGATACATACATATTATATACACAGTGTGTATGTACAACCCAGTATCAGGTCGAGTCCTTTTTTCGTAGTCGTATCACTACGAGTCGCGCTTGCGCGACGAGTAGTGATACAGCTACGAAAAAAGGACGAGACCTGATACGAAGGGTTGTACATACACACTGTGTATATGATATTTTTATCTAACATTTCCCATTAGATAATTAAAATAATAAAAACCCAATACTTTATGTGAAAAAATACATTTTACCACAGAAAACCACTGAACTATGTTATGACATGTTTTGTAGTAATGACGTCATTGTTTACATTTGACAAATCGGAGATTCCACAATGACGTCACAATGAGAAGTGCACGTGTACTTTATCGCCAATGTTGTATCACCACACAAGATTCTGTATCACGCGTGTTCGATAAAACTTGTATTTCATCAAATACAGACAGAAAAACTAGTCTAATGTTAGATAAAGTAACATATTAAGTTAGTTACATTATATTTGATTTATAGGACTTAATTTTGATCTTCGAGGTAAACAAACAACAAAAATGACATCAGTCAGAGAGCGTTGATTTCTATTGGTAGATATCATTCATCAATTATCAATCAGAATTTTGACAGTTCTAAGTAATTACACACAGGTCTTCAGCTATTGATCTACATATATAACGTAGGTCTACCCCTGGCTGACTCCACTACTTACCCTGTAGCTATCTGTACAATATTCCAAGGTAAATAGGCGGGGGGGGGGGGGGGGGGGTAACAAATACCAAAAAATATGGATGAAACTTTTCCAAGTTAAACGGGCAGGAGGGTAATTGTTTTTTCTGTTCTACTTTGAAAATGTAAAATTTCTAATGGATAATGAGACTACAGAAAAAACCTGTCATTAGTGGCTAACTCTCTATATATACCACCTGTATAAACCGTAAACCCTGATATAGTGACCATCTCTATGTTAATACCACATGTCTATATAGTAAAACATGTCACAGTGACCACCTCTATATAAAGACCATGTGTCCATTAAGATCAGTATTACCGGTATACAGTAATACCTGGTATCAGATGTTGTTGTTGTTGTGTAATGTTGTTAACCTCGCATCAGCAATTTTTCAGCTATTTACGATGAAAACAACTTTATTAATCTCTGGATTAATCTATGAACAATTCTGTGTATACATGTTAAGTGTGAGTGTGTTTTATGGTCTGCCTTGTACAAGCATGCACTCGAGGCGACTTTAAAGTGCTAGCTCATCGAGTCAGTATGCCACAGACAAGCATACCACTCCCCCAGTCACATTATACTAATAAGGGTGAACCAGTAAAGGCCAGTGGCAAGGAAAATTCACTTTCACACATGTGGTCTGAGCGGGACTCAAACTTACAGCGGTGAGAGACACCGAATTTGTAGACTAGCGTCTTATCCATTAGGCCACTGCGGCCTCCCTGAAGCAACCACTTGTATATTTCAACCACAATGAACATCTATATAATATAAAGACCACCTGTCTATAAGGACCACATTGTATGGTAGGTTACATGTGTCTTTTTATATCAGTTTTTTATATTGAATTTTAATAGAAAAGTAAAAAAATTCTTACTCTTGTAACATTAAAATTTGTCTTATTTTTTGTTTTTTAAAAATTTTGTTTATTCATCTCTGACTTAAAATCTGTAACTAAAGGATACATCTAGATATAGTAGAACTTAAGAAACTGGAATTTTGTTTTCTGAAATACCATGGAAACCTAGAAGTCATCATTTGTTTGTGATCGTTTTTGTTTGTAGATATTTTACTTTGAGGTTGATATTTTTGACAACAAAAAGTTGGAATCAGTAATAAAGTCCAGTGTTTTTTTGTTTTAGAATTTTATTTTTGCTCATACATCAATAATAATAGGAATCATGATTCTTTGCTTTTAAAAAAAAAATGTGCGTTTTTTTTCTATTTACAAAAAAATTAAATTATTCTCTTTGTTCTAATGATTTTGTTTTAAATCCCATTGTTTTTATTATAGTCCCACTTATTTATTGATTGCCTGGCATGACTTCCTTATCTCCCTGTTGTTTTTTGTTCTTCATAATGTTTCTTTGTCTTCCTCAAAAGATTTTTCTAGCCTTGATGAATATTCATGAGTTGTATATCTATTTATAGTAAATTACAACATGATACACATATAGAACTATCTACCCTAGCTCATACCACATACTGGTACATGGTATATATACACCTTTAAGTTCTAAGAAATATCCATTAACAGCTAGACAAGTGTCTGGAATGGAAGTTTATAGGATTTGCAGAAACTTGATTAACTGATGTTTTTGGTGGTTTTTTTTGTTTAGAAACAATCCAGAATATATTTAGATATTGTGTTAAATATTTAGAGATTTTAGCAAATACATTTTAATTAAAACTTCTGTGGTGTAGTTTTGAATTATTTTCCAAAATCAGTGAATTTTTAATCAGGAGTAGATTTTTTTATTTTTTAAAATTAATGGACATGATAATAGTTTGACAACATGTGGATTGTTATGAACTTTTGTTTTATTCCAACAGGAGAGATAAACTTTAATTTAAATTGATTGTTTATGATACTTTAAAGTGGCACGCACAATTACTGTATTATAAGATGATATAGTGTACAGTAATTTAAAACAACAAGATGAACAAGATTTGTGACATCTGAAACTGACCGTTATCAATATATAATTGTCAATTTTCAACTTTGGAATTTATAACTGTACTGTAAGAAATGAGTAAAATCGCCGACGCAATAAAGCGGCACATGCATCTACCTCATGTACATCGTAAACACAAAGAAGTTGATGTCATAACAAGCAACATTGTACGGAGGGAGAGTGTCAGAGAACTTATATATAAATACTATAGACAGGTTTGTACATATACTGGAAAATCGTTAAATGTCATGTGTGCATGCTGCCAAGTCTCCTGCGGTTCATTCAAGTTTTTTTCTCCTAAAAGGGTAAAATAAAAAATTATTTTTGCAAGTTTGCCCATTTTTTGTTGGTTATAATTCTGAGTTTTGATGTATAAAATACCATAATTTTCTTATTTGTACGGAAGGTTTAAGTTTGAAGTTTAAAAAATATTAATGTTCCACCCTTTCAGGCTTTGGGAATTTTAAAAAAAATTGTCAGGTGTGTAGCATGTTATATTTTGGGGGAAAAAAACCAACCTTTTTTTCCTTCGAATAGTAAAAACACATATACTGGTAATTATTCAAGGCAATTTTATTGATTTAGTGATCGCCCTTTCCTGTTATTGTCAAAAACATTGACATTGGAATTTTCAGATTTTGTCTCATTAGTTGCCATGGTAAATTGGCAGATACTAGGTTGATCTTTTTCAGTAATTGACATCTACACCTATGACATCTACATTTGTGTGAAATTTCAAAAATTTGGTTTTCAAATTTTCCTGTTAGTTTTGTGTCAATATATTACTTTTATAGTGGTAACCATGACAATGTTCTGCTATGTATGGATAGCTTCTGCGATCTTTTACATATTTGGTTTTTTTTTTATAAACTAAAACACTCAATCATTTAATGTCGGTTCCTTTTTATGGACAATAGCAATATTTTTGACAAAAGACCAAATCTTTTGGACATATAATACAGGTATATATACCCGGCACAGATATTGAGTAATTAATTGCAACCACCAATCTTGTCTTAAAAACAGGTAATTTTCAAAATTTGAAAAATAAATAAATAAATAAATAAATAAATAAATAAATAAAATAGAAATATTTATTGTTTAAATTTTTAGAACATTTACAGTACCAGTAAATATTATCTGATTGTTGTTTACATTTTAGTAATTAATTTAATAAAAACCCACTTTGTTTTCTTTCTTAAACTTTATAAATATATTACTGTATTAACTATTGTCTGTTTAAGATTTATTTTTTCCTGTTTATTTCCTCATTTTCCTGTTTTTATTGTGTACCTGGTCTGTCCTCATCCTGACTGTCTGTCTACAAAATGTTACTGTTGTCAAAAGTTCAAATAAACGCCTTTGTAATAAAGTAACCTTCCATGTTAACATGATCAAAATACATGTTGCTTATTTAAAGAATTCTACATCTAATTGGTTTAGGTTTAATAAAAAGAACAAAGGGGAAAAAGTAATAAAATCTTAAATAAATAAATAAATATAAACATATAAATAAATAAATTAGAAGAAAGAATGAGTAAAAAGAAAATGTGAAAAAAAACTAAGATAGAAAGAAAAATGCATTTAAAACTTCCTTTAATCTATATCGGTTTCTTAGTTTCTTATTGGCTAGAAGAAGTACTGTACAACTCAACCTTGGTTAATAATTCACTACACAATTATTACCATTAATTAGATTTAATAAAGCTGGTGACATCTCAATGTCATTATAAGTGAGAAAATGTTTTCCTTGGTTTGCCATTAATAAAATGAAGTAAAGCTATTAAAGCTGTCATAATTATCAGAAGTTTTTTCTTGGTTTGTGCACATAAATTGTGATAATGTGTTAGTTATAAGAGGCATTTGGCGTGAATCAATCGCGGGACCAAACCATTTAGTTGTCATAGAGTTCAGCTAATGTTTCCCGACAAAACTGCCTATTCCATAGAAATTATCATGACAATTACATGAATATCAAAATTTCTGCTGAAAAAGTCCTTTGCCTCTAAAATGTAGTTGATTACCTTGGTAATTAAATGATCTGGTCCTGTTATGCCAAATGCTTCTCATTACTGGTACTCAACACATATACTATTGGTATATGTTGGATATGTTATTACATTTCAGAGTTAGATAAATTTTTATTTCATTACATGAGGTGATAATGACTTGTGTTTTATATCTATATATGGCAAATAAAGTTAAACATGTGAACTTCCACTAACAAAGTGAGACCAGGTGCTCTTGAAGAGTTTCAGTTTTCGTCATCTTTGTGGGCATCAGTGTCATATCCATCAATATTTTAGGTTAAATTTTGAATTTTTTATCAAAATAACAGAAACCACAATCCACAAATTTGTAACCCGCAAAAAGGCGTTTTTTCTTAGAACGACAGAAATAGGACATCACAAAAATAAAAGATTTCGCAATACATGTTGTCTTGATACACAATATTTAGTTATGGCTAACCTTCCTGTTGTGTTGTCTGTCAACCAGAGATGAAGACTGTAGGACATATAAACCTCAGTAATTCTTGTCCCATGATCCTGTAATCTTTTAATATATTATAAACATTTTATTTTTACAGTTGTATAACATCTGGTCATGGTTACCTCCACGTTACGCTGTCTGTCAGCCGGAGTTATTGTATACATCTGAAGAACATGGTACCAGTCTTATGACCCTGTACACACGAGCAGAAAACCACGAGCCAACACTTATAGTTATCAAAACAACAACCGACGAGGTTAGAAATATTAATATACTGTCATTGCTTCAGACCATATCCCCCAATTAAACAAAAACAACCCACATTTTCTCTAGCTTTTCTGTTATTTGGAATATCACATGTTAATGTTTTAGTTTTGCACCACCAGATGGCCTTTGATATCATGACCATTTTACAATCAGATACTTAGAAGAAAAAGCCAAAATTTCAAAAGAAGTCATGATCACATTTCATGACTGTATGATGTGCTTGTTTTAAGAAAGAACTATGTATGATGCACAAAACTTAACATAATATAAATAGGGTAGAACGTATTGCATTTGGAAACTGTGGAAATTGACAAAATTTCATGTCCTATGGGAGATTTTCAGTAGATGTACAATAGATGTCCATCTGTCTGTCTGTCCTTGTCATCACTTAATCCAAATCAGAAGTATTTGAGTTGTTACAAGTAAAAGGGGAGTAACTCACTTTAATTCTATGTAAGGGCCATCCAAATTTGAAAAAAGTTGGCCAAGCAATATCTGAGTCAGTGATATTTTTTGTTATAAAAATAGTGTTTGTAATCAAATTTTGTTGAAATTACTCAACTTTGACAGTGATCCCATTGCTATGGAAACAGTAACTATTCTCATGACATAAGAAAGTTGATCAGAAGGACAAGTTAATGCACTCTTCGTAATTTTGAAGTGGTTAAGGTTTGATTGACCCTAACAGAACATGTTTGTTTTGTTTTAGGTGTTCGGAGCATTTTGTTCTACTTACTGGAGGGATAGAAGACATAAGAACAAGAACCTGTCCTATTTCGGTACTGGAGAGACCTTTCTCTTCACCCTAGTCCCAGAAAGAAAGAAATATGAATGGGTCGGACTACACCAAAGTGAAATACCAAATACTGCTAACATGTTCCTAGCAGGAGATAACTCTGTCCTCACCATTGGAGGAGGGTAAGAATGTCATTCAGTTACCATGGTTACAGATAATTCAATCTGAAACTAATTAATAAAGTTTTTTCATAGTATCAAATATTAATCCATTTTTTTATGGTGACAGTTATATTGCACCAGATCTTTCCCTGCCACAGGAACTTTTAAAGTGGCATAGTTTTGCAAGAACATATGTTTATTTCCACATGAAAATATATATTGCTTGAAATTCAATTGTTATTTTAATTTTTTTCCCTGAAAAGTTGATGCTTGTAAGGTCAATTCGATGCTTGTAAGGTTAAGTCGATGCTTGTAAGGTCAAAGTGTTCTGTATTCTTTTTTATGTTTAGTTGAATCAATTAGAATGTTTTAGCATTTATTTATTTATTTATTTTTGTTTTGTAGGCACGGAGAAGCAATTCAACTGGATGCAAATCTGTTACATTGTCGTACAGAAAAATGTGATACATTTGACAATAGTCCTCTATGTGCTAGTCAAGATTTCACCTGTAGGGTTGTGGAGGTCTACGGCTTTCATTAGTAAATAGATAATGAATATCACAGTTTAGATCAAATACCAAACCATGCTGGGTGTCAGGATGTTGATTGTCTCAATTTGATCATATAGTGATAATAGTCTATTGACCATCACAAACCCACTGAGTCTATTGACCATCACAAACACACTGAGTCTATTGCAATAATCTGAATTTTGAGGATTAAATATTTCAAAATTCATAGTCCAGAAGTAGCGCACAAAACGTTTTTCTGAAGAGATAAGAAGTAAGCGTGAATTTTAGTCTTGAGTAATTCTATGTCTGTGTATGTAAATGGATCGTAGATCTAATTCTAGTGATATTATAATAAATATAAGAACATTGGTAAGAAGGTGAAAAAATATCAACGAAAAAGTGATATGTGTGTTTATGAATGGTGTGTTCATTTTGAGTTGTTGTAATAGATCATAAAGTTGGTAAGCATAATAGATGTTGACAATTTTCGTAACAATATCCAAAATGTTAAATTTGATAGAATGAATGCTTTTATACTTCTGAGTATGGTTATTGCATTGAAAGGAAACATTTTGGAATAAACATAGTCAGACTTGTCACATTTGTTAGCCAATTTACAACAGCACTGACAGAATTTGTCATAATACGGTAATATAGTTCAACATACCCTCATAGACATTGTGTCACAAATTGTAAAATAGATGACACTTGTTGGAGGCCGGAGAGTCTGGAAATGTTGGAAGAACAATCGGAATATTAGATCTGCTTGTTAAATTAACATAATGTTAGTACCGGTAGATCAAATTTTATATAATCATATATATCCTAGTCATAATATCATGTACTATAAACCAAGACATATTCGCAGGAATAATTTTTTTTAATTTTACCTCCGAGGGGGATTTTATGGGAAGGAACAAATATTCTTGATTTTATCTCCCAGGTTAGATTATATGGGCCAGAAAAATTTCATGATTTTACCTCTAAGGGGCATGTCATAAATGGGAAAAAATTAGATGATTTTACCTCAAAGAGTACTTTCATGGGTCAGACAAATTGTCATGATTTTACCTTGGAGGATGAGATGAATTTCATGATTTCATCTGAGTGGGTTTCATGGGTGGAAAAAATGTCATGATTTTACCTTGGAGGATGAGATGAATTTCATGATTTTATCTGAGTGGGATTTCATGGGTGGAAAAAATGTCATGATTTTATCTCTGAGAGGGATTTCATGGGCAGGAAGACATTTTAAGAGTTTACCATGTTTACCTTCTTGGCATTAAGAAATTTCACAATTTTGCCTCTTAGATGGATTTCATGGACAATATGAATTTCATGGTTTTGTCTCCAAGAGGATTTCATGAACATGAAGAAATTTGATTTTACCTGGGGAGGGGATGTCATGGGCAGGAAGGAATTTCATAATTTTACTTCTGAGTGGGATTTCATGAGTGGGAAGAAATTTCACAATAGTATTTCTGGGCATGAAGGAATTTCACGATTTTACCCCTAAGGGAGATTTCATGAGTGGGAGACATTTTGAATGTCTGATATTTAGTTCTTTTCTCCTGTAGGTATTTCATGGGAATGAAAAAAAAATCTTGATTTTACCTCTCAGGGGAATTCATGCCTTGGAAGAAATTTCATGATTTTACCTCTGAGGGGTATAATTTCCTGCATGGGAAGAAATTTCATTATTTTACCTCTAGGCAGGAAGAAATTTCATGATTTTACCTCTGAGGGGTATAATTTCCTGCATGGGAAGAAATTCATTATTTTAACCCTAGGCAGGAAGAAATTTCATGATTTTACCTCTGAGGGGTATAATTTCCTGCACGGCAAGAAATTTCATTATTTTACCTCTAGGCGAAGAAGAAATTTCATGATTTTACCTCTGAGGGGTATAATTTCCTGCATGGGAAGAAATTCATTATTTTACCTCTAGGCAGGAAGAAATTTCATGATTTTACCTCTGAGGGGTATAATTTCCTGCACGGGAAGAAATTTCATTATTTTACCTCTAGGCAGGAAGAAATTTCATTATTTTACCTCTGAGGGGTATAATTCTCTGCACGGGAAGAAATTTCATTATTTTACCTCTGAGGGGTATAATTCCTTGCACAGGAAGAAATTTCATTATTTTACCTCTAGGCAGGAAGAAATTTCATTATTTTACCTCTGAGGGGTATAATTCTCTGCACGGGAAGAAATTTCATTATTTTACCTCTAGGCAGGAAGAAATTTCATTATTTTACCTCTAGGCAGGAAGAAATTTCATTATTTTACCTCTGAGGGGTATAATTCTCTGCACGGGAAGAAATTTCATGATTTTATCTCATGAGCTGGAGATATTTTTTAATGTCGTGTGATATTTTTATTTTAAATATAGTCATAAATTTTTTTCAGGCATTACTATAAGGATTTAACAATACATTAGTGGTTACAAAGTTGTGAATATTTATTAATCCACGTGGATATTTTTTGTTATTATTTGTATATGCACATGAAATGTTATTATTTGAATTACTTAGTATAGTGGTGCCAAAATGGTGGAAAAATACATAAAAATGAGATGACTGTGTAACTGCTGTTTTGTAAGGGAAGTTTTAATCATTTTTCTAATACCATTTTGACTTTTATATTCAGTTTTCATTGTGGAAAGTGAATTCATTTTTTTTATATGTAAATGATTTTTTATTGTTTTTAGGAGATATTTGCGATCATACATATGATATATAGTAAAACCTTCATCTGATCTTTTGCAATTACAATTTAATAATGTCAGTATTAGTCTTACATGATGTAAACTAAACTTTAATAAATTCAATTATCAACAACAATTCTGAAAATATTTCATCCACTGGTCTTGTTCCAATCACCATTTACAACATTCACAGTGACAGGTATACACCGTATATACATGTATATACTAATCCATGTCTGAATCACAATCCAGAAGCAGATAAAAACTTAGGAACTGACAAGCCAGGTCAAACATGTCAACTTCCACCAGGGAAGTGAGGTCGGGTGCTCCGGAAGGGTAAGCACTTCCTATTTAGCTAGCTACACCCTTCATGTGTGAATTAAATAAATCACAATGACTAATAATTACTCCGTTACTTTTCATTACACACTGTTAGTTAGTACACAAAACTTGGGTTTATCTACTGGTACTAATTTTTTCATCAGTTATTTTATGCTATCAATTACCATTACTCATTTTTAGCTCACCTGGCCAAAGGCCATGTGAGCTTATGGCATGGCGAGGCGTGCGTCCGTCCGTGCGTGCGTGCGTGCGTGCGTCAGTAAACTTTAATCTTCTCCTCAGAAACTACTGGGCCAACTGAAACCAAATTTGCCATGGAAGGTCCTTGACAGAGTCTAACTATAGTTTGTTCAAATCATGGCGATCGAATATCCAAGATGGCCGCTGTTACTAAAAATAGACAAAACCTAAAATAATCTTCTTCTGTTGAACCACTCATTGGAGGCAAAAACTGATGTGATATTTGGATTCTACATAGTCTTAACCTTTTAAGTTTGTTCATTTCATAAAATTTGGTTTAAAAATAGGTTACACGTTTTTGCGTTTAATTTTGAAAAAATCGTAAAATATTTTTAAATTGCTATAACTTGACTATATGACCAGATAATGACATGGGGTTGTCAGTTTTGACATATTCTTGTAATTACCTTCAAAATGGTGTCAAGGTCAATTATAAAGGTCATGACCTAATTTTTTACTTTTCTAATATTATTTATTATCTCGAAAACTATAAACTTTTTGTATAGGCATGTATATTGGAATATTGTTGGTATTGATGTAACGATCATTTTGATATATAGATTAAGGTCATTGGTTCAAAGGTCAAGGTCACAGATGCGAAAGAATACTGAAACGGTTCATTATCTTGAAAACTATGAACTTTTTGTATAGGCATGTATATTAGAATGTTGTAGGTATTGAGACAACGATCATTTTGATGCATAGAAAAAGGTCATGTGTCAAAAGGTCAAGGTCACATTTGCAAATCAATACCAAAAAAGGTTCATTATCTCGAAAACTATAAAATTTTGTATAGGCATGTATAATAGAATATTTTTAGAATTGGTGCAATGATCATTTTAATATATAGATTATGGTCAAGGTCGAAGGTCAAGGTCAAGGTCACAGATGCAAGTAGCAAGTTTCATAAATATCTAAATATCCACATCAGAGTTATTGCTCCTTAAATGTAGTATTTATTGTGTTTTTTGTGCTGTAAACGGCCCAGGTGAGCGGTACAGGCCCTATTGGGCCTCTTGTTATTTTATATATCGGAGAGTGTTTTAGTTTGAGGACAAGTGAATCACTTAATTACTTGGCAATCAGCTCTTAATGTATCATGATGTTCAATTTTAATGTTTTTCATCGGTCATCTTATTTACTAAACAAGTTATTATTGGCAATAATTGAATACATTCATATCATGTTATAGCATTATATTATAGCTTGTTGTTAATCAACATTCACTATATGAACAAACTGATATTGTAATATAAGAGTCAATATTCTTAGTTTAGGAATTTGTCTTTGAGTTCACGTAAACAGACCTGCCAACTTGTACAGACTCGAGTCAATGTAAACAGACCTGCCAACTTGTGCTGACTCGAGTCAGTGTAAACAGACCTGCCAACTTGTACCGACTCGAGTCAGTAAACAGACCTACCAACTTGTACTGACTCGAGTCAGTAAACAGACATGCCAACTTATACTAATTTTCAAAACCTCTTTATGGATTTGTTTAACTTAGATACATTTCTATTTTGATTTCTCTGAATTTCAAGATTGTATTTTTGGTAATTTTAATTTTATTGATATAGTGTGGAAATGTGTGGCCAAGTTGTTAAAACCGCTGGCTCCAGTTTCACAATGATTCCTTAACTAATACTGAAATTGGCAATTTTAAATTTTAATTAATAATTTTGTGAATTATTAAGATATTTAGCAATTTAAGGTATCATTTTGAAGATGACTACAATCGTATAACATCTACATTTAGTTTCATCAAAAATGTACATCTATAGTTCCAACAGAGATGGAAAAATTTGCCATGAGGAATGTTATTGTCGTGATAATACACAATGTGAGAGTTGGCAGGTCTGTAGGCCATTATATATCAATCTGGTATTCAAAACCAAAAACATTCCATATCAAAAGCAATGTTTATATTTAGATACTGGAACATTTTATTTCCAGTATAAAAATAGAATAAACTTAGATGAAAGGTATGATTGAGTTTTTGTGTTATTTTTCACGCCATAATGAGGTAAAATTGGGTTTTTACAAAGCATCAGGGGTTAAAATAAGTTTTGCAATGGAAGGTCCCAGGCCTTTATTTTTGGCAAGTCCCACATAAAGTTTGTAAAGTCCAATATCAACATTGAAATAAGTTTATGTGAAGTAATGTGATCATGCAGAAAAAGGAGGGTTATCCTGGTTAAAAATGGCAGGTACATTGGACTTTCACAGTTTCACTACCAAGGGGTCCGATTGTAAAACCAGTAAGCCCAGGACCTCACATCCCGGGTATTTTGAATCCCTTCAAAGCATGCATATTTATGAGAATAGAATCATAGTCAAGATCAATAGATTACTTGATATAACAACACACTTTTCCTCACAAACAATCACTTATTGGTCCCCACAAACAATCACTTATTGCTCACAAACAATTCCCTTTTTTTCACAATCACTAGTGTCAATGAACCATGGAATACTGTGAGTTGATGTATCACCGGCCATGCCTTATATGTTCTGACACTGGCCGCCATCACGGTACCAAAGCAGTGTCATGGCAACTAATGACAAACTAGTGTCAGTGATGTCATTAAACGTCACAATTCAGGCAGAGTTTTTATTCTTTTTGAGTGTTAATCAAGCATGCTGGCTATTTTTCGGAACATTGTGGGCATGGTTGGCGATGCGTCAATTAGAAGCTAGTTTAACCCTATAATAACATGAGTAAGGTACAGGTTTACATTGTGCACTAATATTTACACTCCACCTCACAGTGGTGAGCTCAGTTGGTAGACCACTTGACTCCCTATGTGGGAGAGGTTGAGGTTCGAACTCTGCCAGGTCGGACCAACACTTCAAAAATAGATAGTGACAGTTCTTTGGCCAAGCACTCGGCATTTAGAAATATCATGTGTCCTTCAGAAGAGACCTTTAAAAATGATGTCCTCTGTCATGTTAGACATGGCTTGCTAAAGAACCCTCCCTGCACATTAACCTGAGTGTGCTGCAAAGGTAAAAATTTCTGGCACCACATACAGCTGGCATCACCTTGATATAAGTGAAATATTCTTAACTGGGGTGTAAAACCCCATTCAATTTAATCACACATAATGGTGAGGTATTGTGTGATTATCCCATTTAAGTTTGTTCCCCCATTGATTTCCAGATAATAATTTTAGAACAGATCAAAGACTGTTTTTAAACTTTGTCCAATCTGTTTGTACTTTAATTAAAATATGGTCCCAGGTTGATTTCATCACAATCCTATGTATAGAGGTGGCCTTAAAAGAATATTTGACTATAAAATGGGGTCTCTATTTTATATATAAAGTGTATGTCTACTAAATATTGTAACTTCTCCTTATCAATATAAATACCGTTATTAAATCTAGCTTTAGGCAGATATTACGATGGATCATGCTGAATAAATGAAGTGCATTTACTTGCGGGCAGAAATAATTTTATGTATATTCATAAAGATGGAACTAAAACCATAAACAGTTATACATTAGATGAAAGGTTTAAAGGTTAAATTCCAAATGAAAATATTCAAGTTGGAATGCCATCACTATGTAAACATAAAAAATAAATCCTTCCCTAGTTTAATGATAGGGATGAACTCATTAGGGTATCTGTACAGGTATATGTACTGCTTTAGGCAACATATTAACTTTAAAAAAAATTCTTAAAATTTTCAAACCCATTAAGAATTAAATTTTAATTTTAGAAAAAGCTTAATTACAATAAATGCAATATTGGAGATTTTTAAAGAGTTTAAATAGAATGGAAGTAATAAGGTTTTACACCCAAGTCAATATTCTTTCACTTATATTCAGGAGGTTAGTTCAAGGATGGTGAAAGAAACGAAAGAGCCCGAAGAAAACCACTGAACTTCAGCAAACGAACTGTCAACTTTTCTCACACTCGGTTTCTTAGAGTTGGATTTGTATATTGTACTTGAAAAAAAAAGCTCAAATAAAATTAACTTTTTATAACTACTTTATAGCTCATACAATTCAAACTAGAAAAAAAAATTGTTGGAAAAAAGCTGTTCATATTCACGGTCTCCATCTAAGATGTCAGATTGGTCCACTATAAGCTGACATTAATCTTTTACCCTAGCATGGGACCTTCTACACACAAATCACTTCATTGTGCATTTAGTAAATTTAGAGAAGCAGGTTTTCAAATAATCTGCTTAAAAAGTATCTTACTTGCATATACAGTAAATCCTGCCTTGAAGGCCACATGCTTTTAAAGGCCAGGAAAATAATCAATTTTCTGTCAATCGGGGAAATTCATAAAAAAATTTCTGGAAGAATATTTGTTTGTTTAGAAACTTTTATAAAATATGGCAAATTAGGCTGGTCAACTTTGTATAGAGGTATCTATCTGTCTTATTAATTCTGGTCATCTGTGGAACTTTGTACAGGGGTATCATGATGTCCGATTTATTTTAAATGACCTATATTTAGATTTGATTGATCTACCTGTCTGCCAAGGTAACACATGATTGACAGGTGTTGGGAAGTGTATTCTCAACTCTGTGACAGGACCCAGAACATAAAGTCACAGTAAAACTAAAAACATCACACTTAAATACTACTGGTATCTTGATGTCACCATTTCTATATTTTCCTGTTTTTAATTTGAAAAGAAAAAACTTTTGCATGAGGGCCAATTCAACATCCCAAGTACATGTGACAGTTTTCTAATGTGCACCCATTTTTAGGTCATTTTCTCACAAATGTTAACAGTTCTGCAATGAAACTGAAATATTCTTAAATACAATAATAGTGGCATGAAACACTTTTGTTTATGTTAAAAAGTTTGATTTCATACCATTCATCTTTTTGGAGGAGTGTATGTGTGTGTGAAGAGATTATTGCACAGAGACTTGTTTGTTTTATTAATTGGGGTCAGTAGTTTGCCTAAATACTCTACACTATTATATATTATTGAAAAAAAGAAGTGGCTGTGGGTTATGGCCCTTAATGTTTGTACACATTTGCAAATAATTCAATTCTCATTTGTTAAAAGCATTTTGATTGGTCAGATTTTTCTGTTACGTTTGCATGAATGGATTGACTTTCAGTGTTCATCTCATTAAGGATGACGTAGAGGCATTTGAAGTCCTGT
The DNA here is from genome assembly GCA_021292105.1 of Anadara kagoshimensis. Taxonomy (NCBI): domain Eukaryota; kingdom Metazoa; phylum Mollusca; class Bivalvia; order Arcoida; family Arcidae; genus Anadara; species Anadara kagoshimensis. Next base: position 445,512 of record CM037869.1, read on the forward strand.
GTCATAGCATTGCTATTTTTTTTACTTGCTACGGCTATATTGTTGTTTAAATTGTTAATTTATTGTTGAAAAATTTAGAAAAATTCAATAAGAGTAGTGAATTATTTTACATGTGCAAATTGTGCAAATTTTCGAATTCTTTCATACTTCCATAACAAAATGAAAAATTAATTTCATTTCTATATAAAAAAAGCACACACACTCTTGTTTGTTTGAACTGTACCAATGAAAGCTGATATCATAGATGTATATAAATAAAATCACAAGTATATATAGGCAAACAATATTGACCTATTCGTTTGACCTTTCATTAAGAATATTCATATGGGAGGGTCCTCCCAATACATGGGTATTGTTAGGATTAGCAAGTAATTATAAAATAAGTGTAAACACGAGGAACTTGATTAGTTTTCTCATTATGTAGATGAAAGAGAAACCATGTTCCCTATATATAAATGAATGGTCGGTGATAAATGTTTAAATTTAAGGTCAACTGGACAGGTCAATGTTGTTTACCTTTAATCAATATATTTAACCTAATTAAATACCTGTAATCTAAAATGATTGATGTACCTGTCAGTAGAAATAGATTTGATTGACAACTGTCTATCTCGGGTGATAATACTGTCACATGTTACTATAAATAGAACTGGACTCATTTTCGGACACAGTGTAAAGTCATGTAAGGTCACACTTTGTTTACAAACATTTTCAGTTTAAGGTTTCATATAGGCAAACAACATTGACCTGTCTGCTTGACCTTTGATTTAAATATTCATTATGGATGAGTAAATTCAAGTAATAGGAATCATGAGTGTATACTTCGTCTACCTGATGTGAACAATAATCATGGACAATGTGTATATGTATTAACTGCGAATCTTAACACTAACTCACATATTGAGTGGATCCTCCTATATGAATATTCCTATTCTCATTAAAATTATAAATATTATTGCAAATTTATTTTTGAATTAAATTATAAGAAATAATAAGATATTTTTTTCGATTTATCATTTTTAACCCCCAAAACCGATGTGTAAACTTTTGTATAACCCACTTCACGGAGTTATACAGTTTACAAACCAAAAAAATATCAAAGTTATTTCTTAATTAAATTTAAGGCGACAAAATCATAAAACTTTGTACATTGTTAGAATTATTACCCTTATAGTATAACTAGACACCGCAGTGGATAAGATGTTAGTCTACAAATCCAGGGTCTCTTACAGCTGTGAGTTCCAGTCCCACTCAGACCACATATGGGAAAGCGAATATCCCTCGCCATTCGCCTCTACTGGTTCACCCGGTGTCAGTAAAATGTGACTTGGGGAGTGATATGCCGGAACAAGGCAGACCATATAACACACTTGCACTTCATATGCATACACGAACGTGTTCATAAATTAATCCATAGAGATTAATAAAATAGTTCTTGTTGCGAATAGCTGAAAAATTGTTGATGCTACATTAAGCAACATTCAACCAACCAACCACCTTAGAGTATAACTACAAGATCTGTTTTCATCTGTCAAGTCTTACAATCCAACTTCCAGTGTTCAATAATGTTATGATTGGAATAGAGTAAGAGTATTTTATATCTCTGTCAAGATTATTTTACCACTTTGAGTCATTTCTAACACAGTAGAGGAAATCAGAGTACCCAGAAAACCACTCAACCTTCAGCAAATGAGATGACAATGCCAAGGTGAGATGCCCAATTTCAAACCAAGGTAATGAGAGACTAATAGAACCTATCAACATGGTTTACCAATGGGGGTACGGTAATCTCAACAGCCAAATTATTTCAATGGACCTTTTTCCAAATAGATAGTAAAATGTACTTCCGAAGAAAGAGTTCGCAATGTTTATTTTAATCCTTTTTATCTAAGTCATGTTAGAATTAAAATGATCAACATTTATCCATGTTCATATGCCACCTCGTGATATATTCTTCCACATGTGAACTACAGTCCAGTCCGTGTATTATTCGACGATATACCACAGGTAAATGTTGATTATTTCTTAAATAAGTGACTTTTAACCAATTACAAAACAACATTAAATATTCGGCACCTTATATAGTCAACTATATGTTTATTGTGAATAATATACATAACAATTATAACAAAATAAATAAATTATATGTACAATTACCATGTATATATATCACACACACACCACACACACACAGAGCCACATACGCACACAGACACACACACAGACATAGAGCCACACACACACACACACACAGAGCCACATACGCACACAGACACACACACAGACATAGAGCCACACACACACACACACACACACACACACAGAGCCACACTCACATACTCACACAGAGCCACGCACAAACACACACTATAAATAAATAGCTCAAAATGGCAGTGAATCATATTCTAGTAACAGGGAAATAAATTGATTTAGAGATTGAACAAACTGTGTATGTATGCTACAATGTGTTATATTCCGATATGTATATCACTAAAGAAAAATTACTTTTAAGAAAATAGATAAAAAAGAGTAAGTATTTAAGAAAAACAAGTTGGAATGTATCACATATTTCATGTTAAAACATAAACTAGAAATGATCATTATTTTAAATGCTTAAGACTACTGTATAAGAAGAAACATTCACGAGTAGAAAATATTCACAATTGTCATGGTGACTCTTGTACCACAAATACATACTTTTACAGCGAAAATTCCTTATTTCTGTTGGTACACTTTCCCTTCAGCCGATGCCGTGAAAACTTCTTGTCACTAAATAGTTTAGAAGATATAAACCACCAAAGTTTCCTACCTCTAATGTTTCATCTTATAAAGTATATTATTCTAGAAATTTTTAAGTGACATGATTTCATGGTAGCCATATTTGTAAATAAAATGGATAAAAAAGGTAAATGTTTTAGAAAAAAGATAAAAAGGTGTGTGCATAACAAACAAAGCAGAAATAATCACTGTTTTAAATGGTTAATAAATTACTATAACAGAATTTTAAAATGTGTGTAAAATTGGATTGTCTCCCTTATTTTATATAACAATATTATTAATATATGAAAATTTATTTATTTGGTCTCACTGTTAATCACTTTAAGTTATCATAAACTAGACTTGATTTCAGTACAATCTAAAATGACATGATTTTTTAACTCCAAAACATTTTCAATGTTTTTGGCGTTATTGCTATCGTTTGAAAAGATTATGTAACATTTCGCGGGGCAATTATGTTATCTCCCTTGATCATTATACATCGGCTATATCTACAAAACTCACCGAACGGTAATACTCGGTCGTGTCTTATCTATTTCCGATTTCTTCCATATAAGGAAAACTCGCCGAATGGTACTACTCGGTTGTGTCTGTCTACTTCCGATTTCTTCCATATATGGAACACACTTATGGCAGATATCTTTATTTGTTATCTCTCCAAAATGTTTTTAAGAAAAAGCACCGTAAAAACCCATGTAATTTACACACTTTTTGAAAGTGAAAAAGTTGAAGTTTAACGGATGTGTAAATGAGTACAATTTTTCTCTTGATATATACTTTTCAGATGTAACATTAAGTTGAAATTTGGTGACAAAATAAAGATTTATAAATAAAATAAGGCATTTAAAATAATTTTATTGACTTCAATTGATGTTGAATGGTATGTAATACTTATTTCTTCTGTTCAATTTCACTGGAGTATATCATACAGCCTATCGAGATCTGGGTCAATAAGACAATCTCAACCAATCAGATTTCAGATTCTAAATATAGATTACTTGCTCTGTCGTCACCCAAGCTGATGTTCATTGATGTGTGTATTATGATTCAGATAAGCTCCTATGTCGCGAAACTGTAAATTAACAACACAGCCATTTTGCAGTTTGTAGATTAATATCTTTTTATATCATGACACCTTTTTCCATAATTTTGATTTGATAAAAAATGATTAAATCTATTCACATTTACTTTACAAGAGTAGAAGTTTTTTCTATCAAAAATTTAGCCTAAAATCACTTGCGTATATAACACAACCTGCCAAAGGCAGCGGACACCCTAACAACCATCCGACTGGCAAAAAAATATTGTCTTGAACGGTCATGCCATCCTTGAAAACAAATCTCTGATCAAGAAATAATTTAAGAAACATAAAAACTCACCATAGTGATAATAAAAGTAATAGTTCCAACCCAGGTGTTGCGATAAACCTTACCAATTTCATTCATAAAAATTCTGATTGTCACTTGATAATTAATCTGTTAATTAGAAGTAAATACTCCGGTTCTTAAAGCATGGCCCACAAATCGGATAAAAAAAATTATCGATAAAATGCCGAATTGAAAATCAGTCATTCAGTTTTTTCCTCGATAACGGACAAGCCTTGTATTGTTAATTTCGGCTTAGTTAGTTCACGATCTAAGTCGTTATATCGGTAAAATCAATGTGATAAGTAATCAGTATTAACTGTGTAATAATCGACCCAAGGGTTGATCCTCTAATCACTTAATTCCGAGTCCATGCGCGTGTTCAACAAACGGTGTAAACAAAAATCACTACAAGATCAATATAGCTTTTCTTAAAAAATCAAAGTTACCACTAACGGAACAAAATAGTTTACAAATACATTATTTTTAATCACATTTCAAACAATTTTCATCTTGGAAAAAATTAAATACATTGTAATGTCTATCTGCCCGTTTTTAGTCAGATGAAAGTGTATCGGAAGATCGGGAATTCCCATAGTTGACATGTACTGAATCGGGGAATTCTACAAGTTTTCTCATCCAATGAAATTCATTGATAACGTCAGTTCCTGAAAAAAATGTCTGTGTACCGACAGAACTTCTGGTCTTGTGCAAGAGTTTTAATTTCAATCAACTTTCACTTTCAAAGAAAATTAAAGCACTTAATACAGGTATGGCTTTATTGAGCTTACATTAAAATCGTAAATACATCGTAAAATACATGTCCTCCCATGTACAATCATGACTCCATCACGCAAATACACGGTGGTCACGAATTTGTGTACCATTTTGGTAGCATTTGTGTACCATTTTAAACATCGATTTCACCTGAAGTAATGCATACTTTTACTTTTAATTTTATATAAACGTGCTTATATGTGTATATTTTGCAAACATTATAAGTATTTTTATTAACACGATATTTTAATAAAGAAATTGAACGAAATCGAAGGGGTGTCTACTGACTTCAATATACCGTAGTCCGGCCATTTTGGTAGCATTTTCAAATGACCATTTCTCTAAAAATGCAAAATGTCATTCCTTTATATTTTATAGAAATGTGTAATTATATGTCCATTTTACACAGATTATAAGAGTTTTCATTTATATGACGGTTTTAATAACGAAATTGAACAAAATCGTAGGGGTGTTTACCGACATCGGCGTCCGGCCATTTTATCATTTTCCAAAATGGCCGGACTACGATATATTTCCTTCACCGAAGTCAGTAAACACCCATGCGATTTTGTTAAATTTCTTTATTAAAATCCCCATATAAATAAAAAATTTTAAAATATATGTGAAATATACATATGATAACACGTTTATATAAAATATAAAGGTATAACATTTTGTATTTTAAGAGAAATGGGCATTTGAAAATGCTTAAAAATGCTACCAAAATGGCCGGACTACGATATATTTTCTCAATCGAAGTCAGTAAACACCCCTACGATTTTGTTCAATTTCTTTATTAAAAGTATCGTCTTAATGGAAATTCTTATAATATATGTAAAATATACATATAATAACACATTTTTAGAAAATATAAAAATATGACATTTTGTATTTTTAGAGAAATGACCATTAGAAAATGTTAAAAAATGCTACCAAAATGGCCGGACTATGATATATAGTCGGTAAACACCCCTATGAATTCGTTCGATTTCTTTATTAAAACCGCCATAATAACAAATATTCTTATTATATGTGTAAAATAAACATATAATAACACGTTAATGGAAAATATAAGATCACAGTATTCATTACTACAGGTGAAATTGATGTTTAAAAATGGTACACAAATGCTACCAAAATGCTACACAAATTCGTGACTACCCAAATACACAACGCAACAGAAGCATAAAATTAACACTAACAACAAAACAACATCGTTTCTTCTTGTTTTTCAACATTTATTAGAAGAATATTTATCAAGTGTTCCAACTGAATTCCAGCAATATCGTGTGGATTTCAGATGCAAAAATTACCGTCCGAAATTAGACGGAATTTGAAAATTATTAGGGTGTCCGAAAACATAGCGGACCGATTACGGTAAACGAACTGAAAGCACATGGCAGAATCTGTCAGATTGTAGTCTTTCCCGTTTTTTGGTGACTGTTTCGATGAATAACGTTTTCCATTAATAAAATTGAAGAAAGAAAGGAAGCATCTGAAAGTAGGTTCTTTCAAATGAAATTTCTTACCACATGTGGGGCTCACAGTGGGATTAAGTTACATGGGCATGTAAAATCAATAAAACAGTTTTTATCAGACCATTTAATACATTAATTACTGGTAATTTTATTGTTGTAGAAAAATATGTTGGACATTTGAGTTGTCCAAATAATTATCAAATAATTTATGTTAAACCCCTTGTTTAGATGGAAATTATTCAATTATTAGCCAAGGGGCTATAGGTAGGGCAAGAACAGTTTATACCAATCAAAGACATTGAAGCTCACTTGGTCAACTTAGACATCTCCATCAGTAATTTCAACTTCATTTTAAATATACATTAATGATTCTTTAAAACAAGGCTTCTATTTCATTATACCCCCCCCCCCGGCAAACGAAGTTGGGGAGGGGGGGGTATATAAGAATCACCTTGTCCGTCTGTCTGTCTGTCTGCCCCGCTTCGTGTCCGGAACATAACTTTTGAACCGTAGCACATAGGATTATCAAACTTGATATGTGGATGCATCATGGGAAGGCGATGTGTCATGTACCAAATTTAGGTCACTGTGACCTTGACTTTGACTTTTGACATCAATGATAGTAAAACCTTGTGCATCTTCATGTCTGGAACATAACTTTTGAACCGTAGCACCTAGGATTATCAAACTTGGTATGTGGATGCATCATGAGAAGTCGATGTGTCATGTACCAAATTTAGGTCACTGTGACCTTGACTTTGACCTTTGACCTCTATGATAGTAAAACCTTGTGCATCTTCGTGTCCGGAACAGAACTTTTGTACCGTAGCACCTAGGATTATCAAACTTGGTATGTGGATGCATCATGGGAAGGCGATGTGTCATGTACCAAATTTAGGTCACTGTGACCTTGACTTTGACCTTTGACCTCTATGATAGTAAAATCTTGTGCATCTTTGTGTCTGGAACAGAGCGTTTGTACCGTAGCACCTAGGATTATCAAACTTGGTATGTGGATGCATCATGGGAAGGCGATGTGTCATGTACCAAATTTAGGTCACTGTGACCTTGACTTTGACCTTTGACCTATGATATGAGGGGTACTCATTTTCTGTAATCAATTCCTCTTGCAGCTTTTAACCAAGAAGTCTGAAACTTTGCAGGATGTTTCTATATACATTGAACATGTGCACCTCCTATTTTTGTTGGATTATATTATTTTGCTCATATTTTATGGGTAGTTTAACTTGGTCATTTTTCAACAATATTCCATATTAGGGATACATATTTTGTGTTATCAACTCCTCTTACAGCTTTTAACAAGCAAGTCTGAAACTTTACAGGGTGTTTCTATATACATTGAACATGTGCACCTCCTTTTTTGGCTGGATTATATAGTTACTTAATTATATATGATCCAATTTTTTTTAAACTATGCATAGTTATTGAGCATAATAAGAACATTATTGGTTTCACATGTATTTTGTCAAATTATTAACATTTTCATACACAGAATTTTTCACATTACAATTTGGCCATACATACAACTTGTCCCCAGATCAAAAGTTGGGAACGGGGGTTATTAGCCTCTTTCAGAGACAGTTCTAGTTTTGTTTAATTTAAGTATTAAATAATTTTATTTTATTTTGAATTAAATGAATTTAATTGGGGTTTTAATTATATTTATTCGGTTCTATCAGAATAATATCATTTGTCTTTGATTTCAAAATGCAGCATTTGTTTTAGCTCACCTGTGCCAAAAGCTCAAATGAGTTATTGTTATCTTTCTTCATCTGCTGTGAGTCCGGTGTAAACTTTTCAAATTTTAATCAACTCCTTCAAAATTACTGTCCCAAGTTGGATGATACTTGGCAGAAATGATGTCTAAGTAAAGGGTTTCAGATTTGCACAAATGAAGGAACCATGTCCCTTGGGGGACCCAAAAGTTGGGAAATAGCGAAAAATCTTTAAAACCTCTTAAAGGAACAATAGATATAACTTAAATATTTCACGTACAGTCAAACCTGTCTATAAAGGCCACTCAAGGGAACCAGTAAAAGTTGTCTTTATGAACAGATGGACTTTATATACAGAGTCAAATAATATGATAAAAGAGCAATTGGAATACAATTCTACTGGCCTTTACAAAACAGGTGACCCTTATATAGAGATGGTCTTTAAGGCAGGTTGGACTGTATAACATACTTAGGACACCTTGTTTCAGAATTGCAGATATCTTAGCTGTATGGGCCAAAATGGGGACACGATAATGTTTTTAAGGTAGAAATTGCTAAAAAAGAGTATTTGTCAATACATTTGGACAACTATTAACTTTTTGTATAGGCATATTTATTAGAATATTGTAGGTATTGGTATTATGATCCTTATGATATATGAATGAAGGTCATGGGTTCAAAGGTCAAAGTCACAGATGCAAACTATTACTGAAATATCTAATTATCCCAACACTATTGACATTTTGTATAGGCATGTATATTAGAATATTGTTGGTATTGATATCCCAATCATTGTGACATATGAATGAAGATCATGGGTTCAAAGGTCAAGGTCACAGATGTATAAAAATACTGAAATGGCCTTGTTTTTAGCTCAAATGACCAATTGTCAGTTTCGGATAAAAAGATTTTTAAAGATATTTTTGCATCCTTCGGTCACCTTGACTGGTTATAGTAGCCATGGCAATGCCATAATCAAATGTGAATTGCACCATTTTAATTTTAATCTGTCAGGTAGTTTTAGAGAAGACAAAAATAGGTGTTAATGACACACACACATACTCATGCTACACTATGCATGTGTATGTGCATGTCATCTGATTTCAAAAGAAGTGATATATACAGATTTCTTGAATCACACCATTCAATGCTTTGAGCAAGTTCTGTTGGTTTTCATGTTCACTCGACTTTGAATATGTACATGGTTTTGGCTGCGAATAGCTGCAATAATGCTGATGCCGCTTTAAACAATAATTCACTCACCCATTCTTTTAAAAACAGGTTTTGGAGTTTCAGTACTTTCAGTACTTTGATTAATGTAACAGAATTTAATCCTTTTCCTCTTCAGTCTTGTTGAGTTAATCTTTTCTTCATAGTCTTTGTGTGGCATGCTTTATATATCCTTATATCTGACACACAGAGTATGGTATGTGTATTACAGAAACATACATTCCTCAATCAAATAAAAAGCGTAATCTTTGAATAACAAATCCAATAGATGAAATATACCTGTTAAATACAAAATACAAAACCATAATTGGTGAGCCTGCACATTGAAAACCTAAAACATTACACATCTCCAATCTTCTGTGCAACCATGCAGTTCTCATTACATTCATAATTACAAAACTATTACCCGTAAATGGGACAAATTATAATGTGAAATAAATATAAAATCTGTCCCATTTTAAAAATAAAAATAGAATCTGTCCCATTTCTGAAATAAAAACAACAAATTTTTCGATATACAGTGCAACCTGTCTATAAATGCCACCAAATGGAACCTGTAAAAGTGGCTTTATGGACAGGTTGCCCTTATATACAAGTTCAAATAACCTGAATCAAGAGTGATTGGGATAAAAGTTTTTCTGGCCTTTAAAACCAGGTGGTCCTTATAAACAGGTGACCTTTAAGACAGGTTAAACTGGTGACCTTAAAGGCAGGTTAAACTGGTCAAGGTTACACTGGTGACCATTAAGACGGATTTAACTGTATATCTTCACAAGACTTATTGTCCTACTGGACTTCCTGAAATATGACTAAAATGCTACGTAATGTTTCTAATTTTATGGGCGTCAGAACTAGCATCAGAAAGGAGCCTGGCAGCCCTAATTTCTGTACAATGAAGTAATAATTGGGGTTAACCGCTGTACCATGTGATGCCATCTTGTTTGTGCAGAACACTTAAATAATTTCCAATGGATATGGAATCGCATAAGATGAAGTTTTCTTCCATATTTGCTCATGTGAGACAGAAGACAATCACATAACGTCATCCGGTGGGGATCATGATGTAATATTGTGGGAAATGCTGAGATTTTACAATAATAAACTTTGTTTTCTACATTATACATTCTATATAAACCAAAATTATGTACATTCTTTCCAAAGGTCATACTTATTTTGATGTAGAACGTTGAATAACAGTTATTTTACAAAAGTGGCGTCACTGTTTGTTAATTTCATTTGAATCCAAATTTTGAAAACATGACATTAAAATATAAGAAAAACAATCCATTATGAGTTTATCCATGTAGGATAGGGAAATGTTCAACCCCACGGGTGAGATTTTCCTATCCTACATGAATACTCATAATGGTTTCTTATATTCTCCCTGTAAAAACAATGTTATACAAAGAATTTTACAATGTTAACATTTTCCAAAAAAATCCACACAAAAGTTAAGAAGTATATACCATGTGGTACAGTGACAAATTCCAATGAACAAGTAATGCTCCAAGTCTGGGAAAATCAAACATGTATAAAAGGTTGAAAAATTTGGGTTGTCTGCCTTTTATACATTCAGCAAAACTATATTATAAGGCCCCTAATTACTTTGTCACTAGCTTTCACCAGGGCCCCACAAATCGCCAAAATCGGCTAAAATGACTGAATTGGCAAAAAAACGCCGAATTGAAATTCGGTCATTCGGTTTTTTCCCCCCTATAAACCTTCTAAATTTTGGCTGTCAATTAAGATTAGTTCACGATCGAAAAATCACACAAGACTTTAAGGTGAAGTCACGTGTCCCACAGGTGTACAATTGGTGTGATAATTAATTAATCATTGACTGTGTATGATCAACATCAGAGTTAATCCTCTTATCACTTTATAATTACCGAGACCACGTGTGTTCAACAAACTGTGTAAACAAAATACCTTATGAGGCCTCAGTTTTATTTATGCCTTGTTTCATGTTTTAGGGAGATGATTCAAACAGTGAGGTGAAACAAAACAAGAGCTGAAGAGAATACCAAATTAAGCATTTGAATTTTAGTTGGCTGTTATTCGAATCCTATTTGAATATTCGGCACAAAAAGAAAATCTCCATCTGTTCTGGAACAGAGCTGCTGTAGGCAAACGATGTGTATTGCACAAGGCAGATGAACAAAATTACCTTATTATATATTCCTTATTCATAGGATTGCTGTATGTCGATAATAAAATCATGATCTCTTTAATATTCTTCTAAATAAATCCAGATTTTAATGATTAAGACCATGTAAGCAGTAAAACATGTGACAGCCATTTCACAGTGACAAAATCCATTTTTATTCTCTTGTTTATTTGACAAACATGCCAGTGTTGTGGGTGGGGTAGGCTTTTTTTTTTTTTTTTCCTTCAATTTCTGGATAATCTCCCAGTCAATAAAGCAATACTACCAGGTAACTATATAAAGAATGTTAATACAAAAGTCTCCCTCAATTAATTGAAGTATCGCCTGCCATGCCTTTTATGTTCCGACACTGGCCATCACGGTACCAAAGCAGCATAAAAGCAACTAATGACATACCAGTGTCAATGTCATCATTAAACAGCACAATTCAGGCCAAGTTTAATTATTTTACATTTAATTCAAGCATGCTGGGCCTTTTTCGGAACATTGTGGGCTTGCACGGCAATAATCCCTCTGTAACCACCAAAATCTGATTGAGCAAACCACAATAAAATCAGATTAGATGTTCTTACCTAACGTAGGTGCCATGTTTACCGCTAGCTGCTGTACTATTTGTCCAGATACATATGACCAATCTAACATAAAATCCCTCACAGTTATATCTGGATGACATAACTGAGCAATCTGTAAAATGAATAACATTATCGATATATACAGGGTCTTATTAATACCTACAAAGACAACATAAAAACTAGGCCATGACCTTGACCCCTGAACCTCATTTTGAAAGTCATTTTATGACAACATCAAAACTTAAAAACCCCATGACAAAAATTTACTTATGGCCAAGCTGATTTCAGAAATAATTAGGTCATGTCCCTGACCTTTGAACTTGGTTTCACATAGAAAAATAATTTTTCAAAACATCAAAAATAAAAATCTACATTAAAATATGATCAAGAATAGCTAAAATAGCCGCAAAAGCAGAGATTTAAAATTAAGTCATGATATTGACCTTTGACTTTAACCCATTTTGAAGGTCATTAAAAAAAGTCAAAACTAGAAACTGTATATAATTTTCTTTAAAATAATCAAGTAACAATAATCTGAAGCCATTTTACAAAATTTTAAAATATAACACAAAAACATGTAACTGAACAAGCTATAGTCTCTAGACGGCCTGATTTTTTCTCCCATCATAGAATTCGGAGAAGACTGTCAAGTTTTACACTTGTATAATTATCACCTTAGTTTTGATAGCCATGCATGAACAAACCTAATTAAATTGCACTTGTCAATATATACTTCTAATCAAGTTTCATTGAAATCTGTCAAGTAGTTTTAGAGAAGTTGGAATTAAAAAGCACATATACATAATTATACACACACAAATCCCCAGTACACGCAGCATACTGTTCAATAAACAAATATCACTTTTGGTCAAGTCAAGTTAGCAAACACAAACATTGTGAAGCTCCAATGAGCCCTATAGTAATTAAGTGTGCCTCTGCAGGGATCATACACTTACCATTACGTGTGCCTCTGCAGGGATCATACACTTACCAATACGTGTGCCTCTGCAGGGATCATACACTTACCATTACGTGTGCCTCTACAGGGATCATACACTTACCATTACGTGTACCTCTGCAGGGATCATACACTTACCATTACGTGTGCCTCTGCAGGGATCATACACTTACCATTACGTGTGCCTCTACAGGGATCATACACTTACCATTACGTGTGCCTCTGTAGGGATCATACACTTACCATTACTGTGTGCCTCTGTAGGGATCATACACTTACCATTACGTGTGCCTCTGCAGGGATCATACACTTACCATTACGTGTGCCTCTGCAGGGATCATACACTTACCATTACGTGTGCCTCTGTAGGGATCATACACTTACCATTACGTGTGCCTCTACAGGGATCATACACTTACCATTATGTGTGCCTCTGCAGGGATCATACACTTACCATTATGTTGCCTCTGCAGGGATCATACACTTACCATTACGTGTGCCTCTGCAGGGATCATACACTTACCATTACGTGTGCCTCTGCAGGGATCATACACTTACCATTACGTGTGCCTCTGCAGGGATCATACACTTACCATTAAGTGTGCCTCTGCAGGGATCATACACTTACCATTATGTGTGCCTCTGCAGGGATCATACACTTACCATTACGTGTACCTCTACAGGGATCATACACTTACCAATACGTGTGCCTCTGCAGGGATCATACACTTACCATTACGTGTGCCTCTACAGGGATCATACACTTACCATTACGTGTGCCTCTACAGGGATCATACACTTACCATTACGTGTGCCTCTGCAGGGATCATACACTTACCATTACTTGTGCCTCTGCAGGGATCATACACTTACCATTACGTGTGCCTCTGCAGGGATCATACACTTACCATTACGTGTACCTCTACAGGGATCATACACTTACCAATACGTGTGCCTCTGCAGGGATCATACACTTACCATTAAGTGTGCCTCTGCAGGGATCATACACTTACCATTACGTGTGCCTCTGCAGGGATCATACACTTACCATTACGTGTGCCTCTGCAGGGATCATACACTTACCATTACGTGTGCCTCTACAGGGATCATACACTTACCATTATGTGTGCCTCTACAGGGATCATACACTTACCATACGTGTGCCTCTGCAGGGATCATACACTTACCATTATGTGTGCCTCTGCAGGGATCATACACTTACCAATACGTGTACCTCTGCAGGGATCATACACTTACCATTACGTGTGCCTCATACACTTACCATTACGTGTGCCTCTACAGGGATCATACACTTACCATTATGTGTGCCTCTACAGGGATCATACACTTACCATTATGTGTGCCTCTACAGGGATCATACACTTACCATTATGTGTGCCTCTACAGGGATCATACACTTACCAATACGTGTACCTCTGCAGGGATCATACACTTACCATTACGTGTACCTCTACAGGGATCATACACTTACCATTATGTGTGCCTCTACAGGGATCATACACTTACCATTATGTGTGCCTCTACAGGGATCATACACTTACCAATACGTGTGCCTCTACAGGGATCATACACTTACCATTACGTGTACCTCTACAGGGATCATACACTTACCATTATGTGTGCCTCTACAGGGATCATACACTTACCATTATGTGTGCCTCTACAGGGATCATACACTTACCAATACGTGTACCTCTGCAGGGATCATACACTTACCATTATGTGTGCCTCTACAGGGATCATACACTTACCATTACGTGTACCTCTGCAGGGATCATACACTTACCATTATGTGTGCCTCTACAGGGATCATACACTTACCAATACGTGTGCCTCTACAGGGATCATACACTTACCATTACGTGTGCCTCATACACTTACCATTACATGTGCCTCTACAGGGATCATACACTTACCATTATGTGTGCCTCTACAGGGATCATACACTTACCATTATGTGTGCCTCTACAGGGATCATACACTTACCATTATGTGTGCCTCTACAGGGATCATACACTTACCAATACGTGTGCCTCTACAGGGATCATACACTTACCATTATGTGTGCCTCTACAGGGATCATACACTTACCAATACGTGTGCCTCTACAGGGATCATACACTTACCATTATGTGTGCCTCTACAGGGATCATACACTTACCATTACGTGCGTCTCTACAGGGATCATACACTTACCATTACGTGTGCCTCTGCAGGGATCATACACTTACCATTACGTGTACCTCTACAGGGATCATACACTTACCATTACGTGTGCCTCTGCAGGGATCATACACTTACCATTATGTGTGCCTCTGCAGGGATCATACACTTACCATTAAGTGTGCCTCTGCAGGGATCATTAACTTACCATTACGTGTGCCTCTGCAGGGATCATACTTACCATTACGTGTGCCTCTGCAGGGATCATACACTTACCATTACGTGTACCTCTGCAGGGATCATACACTTACCATTACGTGTGCCTCTACAGGGATCATACACTTACCATTATGTGTGCCTCTACAGGGATCATACACTTACCAATACGTGTGCCTCTGCAGGGATCATACACTTACCATTACGTGTGCCTCATACACTTACCATTACGTGTGCCTCTGCAGGGATCATACACTTACCATTACGTGTGCCTCTGCAGGGATCATACACTTACCATTACGTGTGCCTCTGCAGGGATCATACACTTACCATTATGTGTGCCTCTGCAGGGATCATACACTTACCATAACGTGTGCCTCTGCAGGGATCATACACTTACCATTACGTGACCTCTGCAGGGATCATACACTTACCATTACGTGTGCCTCTGCAGGGATCATACACTTACCATTACATGTACCTCTGCAGGGATCATACACTTACCATTACGTGTGCCTCTGCAGGGATCATACACTTACCATTACGTGTGCCTCTGCAGGGATCATACACTTACCATTAAGTGTGCCTCTGCAGGGATCATACACTTACCATTACGTGTGCCTCTGCAGGGATCATACACTTACCATTACGTGTGCCTCTGCAGGGATCATACACTTACCATTACGTGTGCCTCATACACTTACCATTACGTGTGCCTCTACAGGGATCATACACTTACCATTACGTGTGCCTCTGCAGGGATCATACACGTACCATTACGTGTGCCTCTGCAGGGATCATACACTTACCATTACGTGTGCCTCTGCAGGGATCATACACTTACCATTAGTGTACCTCTGCAGGGATCATACACTTACCATTAAGTGTGCCTCTGCAGGGATCATACACTTACCATTACGTGTACCTCTGCAGGGATCATACACTTACCATTATGTGTGCCTCTGCAGGGATCATACACTTATCATTACATGTGCCTCTGCAGGGATCATACACGTACCATTACGTGTGCCTCTGCAGGGATCATACACTTACCATTACGTGTGCCTCTGCAGGGATCATACACTTACCATTACATGTGCCTCTGCAGGGATCATACACGTACCATTACGTGTGCCTCTGCAGGGATCATACACTTACCATTACGTGTACCTCTGCAGGGATCATACACTTATCATTACATGTGCCTCTGCAGGGATCATACACGTACCATTACGTGTGCCTCTGCAGGGATCATACACTTACCATTACGTGTGCCTCTACAGGGATCATACACTTACCATTACGTGTGCCTCTACAGGGATCATACACTTACCATTATGTGTGCCTCTGCAGGGATCATACACTTACCATTAAGTGTGCCTCTGCAGGGATCATTAACTTACCATTACGTGTGCCTCTGCAGGGATCATACTTACCATTACGTGTGCCTCTGCAGGGATCATACACTTACCATTACGTGCCTCTGCAGGGATCATACACTTACCATACGTGTGCCTCTGCAGGGATCATACTTACCATTATGTGTGCTCTGCAGGGATCATACACTTACCATTAAGTGTGCCTCTGCAGGGATCATTAACTTACCATTACGTGTGCCTCTGCAGGGATCATACTTACCATTAAGTGTGCCTCTGCAGGGATCATACACTTACCATTACGTGTACCTCTGCAGGGATCATACACTTATCATTACATGTGCCTCTGCAGGGATCATACACGTACCATTACGTGTGCCTCTGAAGGGATCATACACTTACCATTACGTGTGCCTCTGCAGGGATCATACACTTACAAATACGTGTGCCTCTGCAGGGATCATACACTTACCATTACGTGTGCCTCATACACTTACCATTACGTGTGCCTCTGCAGGGATCTACACTTACCATTACGTGTACCTCTGCAGGATCATACACTTATCATTACATGTGCCTCTGCAGGGATCATACACGTACCATTACGTGTGCCTCTGAAGGGATCATACACTTACCATTACGTGTGCCTCTGCAGGGATCATACACTTACAATACGTGTGCCTCTGCAGGGATCATACACTTACCATACGTGTGCCTCATACACTTACCATTACGTGTGCCTCTGCAGAGATCATACACTTACCATAACGTGTACTCTGCAGGGATCATACACTTACCATTACGTGTGCCTCTGCAGGATCATACACTTACAATTACGTGTGCCTCCACAGGGATCATACACTTACCATTACGTGTGCCTCTGCAGGGATCATACACTTACAATTACGTGTGCCTCCACAGGGATCATACACTTACCATTACGTGTGCCTCTGCAGGGATCATACACTTACCATTACGTGTACCTCTGCAGGGATCATACACTATACATTACATGTGCCTCTGCAGGGATCATACACTTACCATTACGTGTGCCTCATACACTTACCATTACGTGTACCTCTGCAGGGATCATACACTTACCATTACATGTACCTCTGCAGGGATCATACACTTACCATTACGTGTACCTCTACAGGGATCATACACTTACCAATACGTGTGCCTCTACAGGGATCATACACTTACCATTACGTGTGCCTCTGCAGGGATCATACACTTACCATTACGTGTGCCTCTGCAGGGATCATACACTTACCATTACGTGTACCTCTGCAGGGATCATACACTTACCAATACGTGTGCCTCTGCAGGGATCATACACTTACCAATGCGTGTGCCTCTGCAGGGATCATACACTTACCATTACGTGTGCCTCTGCAGGGATCATACACTTACCATTAAGTGTGCTCTGCAGGGATCATACACTTACCATTAGTGTGCCTCTGCAGGGATCATACACTTACATTACGTGTACCTCTAGGGATCATACACTTACCAATACGTGTGCCTCTGCAGGGATCATACACTTACCATTAAGTGTGCCTCTACAGGGATCATACACTTACCATTACGTGTGCCTCTACAGGGATCATACACTTACCATTATGTGTGCCTCTACAGGGATCATACACTTACCAATACGTGTGCCTCTGCAGGGATCATACACTTACCATTATGTGTGCCTCTGCAGGGATCATACACTTACCATACGTGTACCTCTGCAGGGATCATACACTTACCATTACGTGTGCCTCATACACTTACCATTACGTGTGCCTCTACAGGGATCATACACTTACCATTATGTGTGCCTCTACAGGGATCATACACTTACCATTATGTGTGCCTCTACAGGGATCATACACTTACCATTACGTGTGCCTCTACAGGGATCATACACTTACCATTATGTGTGCCTCTACAGGGATCATACACTTACCAATACGTGTACCTCTATGCAGGGATATACACTTACCATTATGTGTGCCTCTACAGGGATCATACACTTACCATTACGTGTACCTCTACAGGGATCATACACTTACCATTAATGTGTGCCTCTGCAGGGATCATACACTTACCATTACGTGTGCCTCTGCAGGGATCATACACTTACCATTACGTGGCCTCTACAGGGATCATACACTTACCAATACGTGTGCCTCTACAGGGATCATACACTTACCATTACGTGTGCCTCATACACTTACCATTACGTGTGCCTCTACAGGGATCATACACTTACCATTATGTGTGCCTCTACAGGGATCATACACTTACCAATTAGGTGTGCCTCTACAGGGATCATACACTTACCATTATGTGTGCCTCTACAGGGATCAACACTTACCATTACGTGTCTCTACAGGGATCATACACTTACCAATTACGTGTGCCTCTGCAGGGATCATACACTTACCATTACGTCGTCTCTACAGGGATCATACACTTACCATTACGTGTGCCTCTGCAGGGATCATACACTTACCATTACGTGTGTACCTCTACAGGGATCATACACTTACCATTACGTGTGCCTCTGCAGGGATCATACACTTACCATTACGTGTGCCTCTGCAGGGATCATACATTACCATTAAGTGCCTCTGCAGGGATCATAACTTACCATTACGTGTGCCTCTGCAGGGATCATACATTACCATTAGTGTGCCTCTGCAGGGATCATACACTTACCATTACGTGTGCCTCTGCAGGGATCATACACTTACCATTATGTGTGCCTCTGCAGGGATCATACACTTACCATTAAGTGTCCTCTACAGGGATCATACACTTACCATTACGTGTGCCTCTGCAGGGATCATACACTTACCATTACGTGTGCCTCTACAGGGATCATACACTTACCAATACGTGTGCCTCTGCAGGGATCATACACTTACCATTACGTGTGCCTCATACACTTACCAATTACGTGTGCTCTGCAGGGATCATACACTTACCATTACGTGTGCCTCTGCAGGGATCATACACTTACCATTACGGGTGCCTCTGCAGGGATCATACACTTACCATTACGTGTGCTCTATGCAGGGATCATACACTTACCATTACGTGTGCCTCTGCAGGGATCATACACTTACCATTAAGTGTGCCTCTACAGGGACTTACACTTACCATTACGTGTGCCCTGCAGGGATCATACACTTACATTACGTGTGCCTCTGCAGGGATCATACACTTACCATTACATGTGCCTCATACACTTACCATTACGTGTGCCTCTGCAGGGATCATACACTTACCATTACGTGTGCCTCTGCAGGGATCATACACTTACCATTACGTGTGCCTCTGCGGGATCATACACTTACCATATGTGTGCCTCTGCAGGGATCATACACTTACCATTAAGTGTGCCTCTGCAGGGATCATACACTTACCATTACGTGTGCCTCTGCAGGGATCATACACTTACCATTACTGTGCCTCTGCAGGGATCATACACTTACCATTACGTGCTGCTCATACACTTACCATTAGTGTGCCTCTGCAGGGATCATACACTTACCATTACGTGTGCCTCTGCAGGGATCATACACTTACCATTACGTGAACCTCTGCAGGATCATACACTTACCATTAAGTGTGCCTCGCAGGGATCATACCTTACCATTACGTGTGCCTCTGCAGGGATCATAACTTACCAGTACGTGTGCCTCATACACTTACCATTACGTGTGCCTCTGCAGGGATCATACACTTACCATTACGTGTGCCTCTGCAGGGATCATACACTTACCATTACGTGTACCTCTGCAGGGATCATACACTTACCATTACGTGTGCCTCTGCAGGGATCATACACTTATCATTACATGTGCCTCTGCAGGGATCATACACGTACCATTACGTGTGCCTCTGCAGGGATCATACACTTACCATTGTGTGCCTCTGCAGGGATCATACACTTACCATTACATGTGCCTCTGCAGGGATCATACACGTACCATTACGTGTGCCTCTGCAGGGATCATACACTTACCATTACGTGTACCTCTGCAGGGATCATACACTTATCATTACATGTGCCTTGCAGGGATCATACACGTACCATTACGTGTGCCTCTGCAGGGATCATACACTTACCATTACGTGTACCTCTGCGGATCATACACTTACATTAAGTGTGCCTCTGCAGGGATCATACACTTACCATTATGTGGCCTCTGCAGGGTCATCTAAGTGCTGATATACATTACCATTAAGTGTGCCTCTGCAGGGATCATACACTTACCATTAAGTGTGCCTCTGCAGGGATCATACACTTACCATTAGTGTGCCTCTGCAGGGATCATACACTTACCATTAAAGTGTGCCTCTGAGCAGGGATCATACACTTACCATTACGTGTGCCTCTGCAGGGATCATTACTACCATTACGTGTGCCTCTGCAGGGATCATACTTACCATTACGTGTCCTCTGCAGGGATCATACACTTACCATTACGTGTGACCTCTGCAGGGATCATACACTTACCATTACGTGGCCTCTGCAGGGATCATACACTTACCATTACGTGTGCCTCTGCAGGGATCATAACACTTACCATTACGTGTGCCTCTGCAGGGATCATACACTTACCATTAGTGTGCCTCTGCAGGGATCATACACTTACCATTAAGTTGTGCCTCTGCAGGGATCATACACTTACCATTACGTGTGCCTCTGCAGGGATCATACACTACCATTAGTGTGCCTCTGCAGGGATCATACACTTACCATTAAGTGTGCCTCTGCAGGGATCATACACTTACCATTACGTGTGCCTCTGCAGGGATCATACACTTACCATTAAGTGTGCCTCTGCAGGGATCAACACTTACCATTAAGTGTGCCTCTGCAGGGATCATACACTTACCATTAGTGTGCCTCTGCAGGGATCATACACTTACCATTAAGTGTGGCCTCTGCAGGGATCATAACTTACCATTAAGTGTGCCTGCAGGGATCATACTTACCATTACGTGTGCCTCTGCAGGGATCATACTTACCATTACGTGTACCTCTGCAGGGATCATACACTTACCATTAAGTGTGCCTCTGCAGGGATCATACACTTACCATTAAGTGTGCCTCTGCAGGGATCATACACTTACCATTACGTGTGCCTCTGCAGGGATCATACACTTACCATTAAGTGTGCCTCTGCAGGGATCATTAACTTACCATTACGTGTGCCTCTGCAGGGATCATACTTACCATTACGTGTGCCTCTGCAGGGATCATACACTTACCATTACGTGTACCTCTGCAGGGATCATACACTTACCATTACGTGTGCCTCTGCAGGGATCATACTTACCATTATGTGTGCCTCTGCAGGGATCATACACTTACCATTAAGTGTGCCTCTGCAGGGATCATACACGTACCATTACGTGTGCCTCTGCAGGGATCATACACTTACCATTACGTGTGCCTCTGCAGGGATCATACACTTATCATTACATGTGCCTCTGCAGGGATCATACTTACCATTAAGTGTGCCTCTGCAGGGATCATACACTTACCATTACGTGTACCTCTGCAGGGATCATACACTTATCATTACATGTGCCTCTGCAGGGATCATACACGTACCATTACGTGTGCTCTGAAGGATCATACACTTACCATTACGTGTGCCTCTGCAGGGATCATACACTTACAAATACGTGTGCCTCTCTGCAGGGATCATACACTTACCATTACGTGTGCCTCATACACTTACCATTACGTGTGCCTCTGCAGGGATCATACACTTACCATTACGTGTACCTCTGCAGGGATCATACACTTATCATTACATGTGCCTCTGCAGGGATCATACACGTACCATTACGTGTGCCTCTGAAGGATCATACACTTACCATTACGTGTGCTCTGCAGGGATCATACACTTACAAATACGTGTGCCTCTGCAGGATCATACACTTACCATTACGTGTGCCTCATACACTTACCATTACGTGTGCCTCTGCAGGATCATACACTTACCATTACGTGTGCCTCTGCAGGGATCATACACTTACCATTACGTGTGCCTCTGCAGGGATCATACACTTACCATTACGTGTGCCTCTACAGGGATCATACACTTACCATTATGTGTACCTCTGCAGGGATCATACACTTACCATTACGTGTGCCTCTGCAGGGATCATACACTTACATTACGTGTGCCTCCACAGGATCATACACTTACCATTACGTGTGCCTCTGCAGGGATCATACACTTACAATTACGTGTGCCTCCACAGGGATCATACACTTACCATTACGTGTGCCTGCAGGATCATACACTTACCATTACGTGTACCTCTGCAGGGATCATACACTTATCATTACATGTGCCTCTGCAGGGATCATACACTTACCATTACGTTGCCTCATACACTTACCATTACGTGTACCTCTGCAGGGATCATACACTTACCATTACATGTACCTCTGCAGGGATCATACACTTACCATTACGTGACCTCTACAGGGATCATACACTTACCAATACGTGTGCCTCTACAGGGATCATACACTTACCATTACGTGTGCCTCTGCAGGGATCATACATTACCATTCCGTGTGCCTCTGCAGGGATCATACACTTACCATTACGTGTACCTCTGCAGGGATCATACACTTACCAATACGTGTGCCTCTGCAGGGATCATACACTTACCAATACGTGTGCCTCTGCAGGGAGCATTACACTTACCATACGTGTGCCTCTGCAGGGATCATACACTTACCATTACGTGGCCTCTGCAGGGATCATACACTTACATACGTGTACCTCTGCAGGGATCATACACTTATCATTACGTGTGCCTCTGCAGGATCATACACTTACCATTACGTGTGCCTCTGCAGATCAAACACTTACCATTAGTGTGCCTCTGCAGGGATCATACACTTATCATTACGTGTGCCTCTGCAGGGATCATACAGTACCATTACGTGTGCCTCTGCAGGGATCATACACTTACCATTACGTGTGCCTCTGCAGGGATCATACACTTACCATTACGTGTGCCTCTGCAGGGATCATACATTACCATTAACGTGCCTCTGCAGGGATCATACACTTACCATTACGTGTACCTCTGCAGGGATCATACACTTACCATTACGTGTGCCTCTGCAGGGATCATACACTTACCATTACGTGTGCCTCTGCAGGGATCATACACTTACCATTAACGTGTGCCTCTACAGGGATCATAACTTACCATTACGTGTGCCTCTACAGGGATCATACACTTACCATTACGTGTGCCTCTGCAGGGATCATACACTTACCATTACGTGTGCCTCTGCAGGGATCATACACTTACCATTACGTGTGCCTCTGCAGGGATCATACACTTAACCATTACGTGTGCCTCTACAGGGATCATACACTTACCATTACGTGTGCCTCTACAGGGATCATACACTTACCATTACGTGTGCCTCTACAGGGATCATACACTTACCATTACGTGTGCCTCTACAGGGATCATACACTTACCATTATGTGCCTCTACAGGGATCATACACTTACCATTATGTGTGCCTCTACAGGGATCATACACTTACCATTATGTGTGCCTCTGCAGGGATCATACACTTACATTACGTGTACCTCTACAGGGATCATACATTACCATTACGTGTGCCTCTACAGGGATCATACACTTACCATTACGTG
The DNA here is from genome assembly GCA_021292105.1 of Anadara kagoshimensis. Lineage (NCBI taxonomy): Eukaryota > Metazoa > Mollusca > Bivalvia > Arcoida > Arcidae > Anadara > Anadara kagoshimensis. The sequence goes on from CM037869.1 coordinate 470,063, forward strand.
TGCCTCTACAGGGATCATACACTTACCATTACGTGTGCCTCTGAAGGGATCATACACTTACCATTACGTGTGCCTCTGCAGGATCATACACTTACAATACGTGTGCCTCTGCAGGGATCATACACTTACCATTACGTGTGCCTCATACACTTACCATTACGTGTGCCTCTGCAGGGATCATACACTTACATTACGTGTACCTCTGCAGGGATCATACACTTACCATTACGTGTGCCTCTGCAGGGATCATACACTTACAATTACGTGTGCCTCCACAGGGATCATACACTTACCATTACGTGTGCCTCTGCAGGGATCATACACTTACCAATTACGTGTGCCTCCACAGGGATCATACACTTACCATTACGTGTACCTCTGCAGGGATCATACACTTACCATTACGTGTGCCTCTACAGGGATCATACACTTACCATTACGTGTGCCTCTGCAGGGATCATACACTTACCAATAAGTGTGCCTCTGCAGGGATCATACTTACCATTACGTGTGCCTCTGCAGGGATCATACACGTACCATTACGTGCCTCTGCAGGGATCATACACTTACCATTACGTGTACCTCTGCAGGGATCATACACTTACCATTACATGTACCTCGATCATACACGTACCATTACGTGTGCCTCTGCAGGGATGATACTTACCATTACGTGTGCGTCTGCAGGGATCATACACTTACCATTACGTGTACCTCTGCAGGGATCATACACTTACCATTACGTGTACCTCTGCAGGGATCATACACTTACCATTACATATGCCTCTGCAGGGATCATACACTTACCATTACGTGTGCCTCTACAGGGATCATACACTTACCAATACGTGTGCCTCTGCAGGGATCATACACTTACCAATACGTGTGCCTCTGCAGGGATCATACACTTACCATTATGTGTGCCTCTGCAGGGATCATACACTTACCATTAAGTGTGCCTCTGCAGGGATCATTAACCTTACCATTACGTGTGCCTCTGCAGGGATCATACTTACCATTAATGTGCCTCTGCAGGGATCATACACTTACCATTACGTGTACCTCTGCAGGGATCATACACTTATCCATTACGTGCCTCTGCAGGGATCATACACGTACCATTACGTGTGCCTCTGAAGGGATCATACACTTACCATTACGTGTGCCTCTGCAGGGATCATACACTTACAAATACGTGTGCCTCTGCAGGGATCATACACTACCATTACGTGTGCCTCATACACTTACCATTACGTGTGCCTCTGCAGGGATCATACACTTACCATTACGTGTACCTCTGCAGGGATCATACACTTATCCATTACATGTGCCTCTGCAGGGATCATACACGTACCATTACGTGTGCCTCTGAGGGATCATACACTTACCATTACGTGTGCCTCTGCAGGGATCATACACTTACAATACGTGTGCCTCTGCAGGGATCATACACTTACCATTACGTGTGCCTCATACACTTACCATTACGTGTGCCTCTGCAGGGATCATACACTTACCATTACGTGTACCTCTGCAGGGATCATACACTTACCATTACGTGTGCCTCTGCAGGGATCATACACTTACAATTACGTGTGCCTCCACAGGGATCATACACTTACCATTACGTGTGCCTCTGCAGGGATCATACACTTACAATTACGTGTGCCTCCACAGGGATCATACACTTACCATTACGTGTGCCTCTGCAGGGATCATACACTTACCATTACGTGTACCTCTGCAGGGATCATACACTTATCATTACATGTGCCTCTGCAGGGATCATACACTTACCATTACGTGTGCCTCATACACTTACCATTACGTGTACCTCTGCAGGGATCATACACTTACCATTACATGTACCTCTGCAGGGATCATACACTTACCATTACGTGTACCTCTACAGGGATCATACACTTACCAATACGTGTGCCTCTACAGGGATCATACACTTACCATTACGTGTGCCTCTGCAGGGATCATACACTTACCATTACGTGTGCCTCTGCAGGGATCATACACTTACCATTACGTGTGCCTCTGCAGGGATCATACACTTACCAACGTGTGCCTCTGCAGGGATCATACACTTACCATTACGTGTGCCTCTGCAGGGATCATACACTTACCATTACGTGTGCCTCTGCAGGGATCATACACTTACCATTACGTGTGCCTCTGCAGGGATCATACACTTACCATTACGTGTACCTCTGCAGGGATCATACACTTATCATTACGTGTGCCTCTGCAGGGATCATACACTTACCATTACGTGTGCCTCTGCAAGGATCATACACTTACCATTACGTGTACCTCTGCAGGGATCATACACTTACATTACATGTGCCTCTGCAGGGATCATACACGTACCATTACGTGTGCCTCTGAAGGGATCATACACTTACCATTACGTGTGCCTCTGCAGGGATCATACACTTACCATTACGTGTGCCTCTGCAGGGATCATACACTTACCATTAAGTGTGCCTCTGCAGGGATCATACACTTACCAATGCGTGTGCCTCTGCAGGGATCATACACTTACCATTACGTGTGCCTCTGCAGGGATCATACACTTACCATTACGTGTGCCTCTGCAGGGATCATACACTTACCATTACGTGTACCTCTGCAGGGATCATACACTTATCATTACATGTGCCTCTGCAGGGATCATACACGTACCATTACGTGTGCCTCTGAAGGGATCATACACTTACCATTACGTGTGCCTCTGCAGGGATCATACACTTACAAATACGTGTGCCTCTGCAGGGATCATACACTTACCATTACGTGTGCCTCATACACTTACCATTACGTGTGCCTCTGCAGGGATCATACACTTACCATTACGTGTACCTCTGCAGGGATCATACACTTACCATTACGTGTGCCTCTGCAGGGATCATACACTTACAATTACGTGTGCCTCCACAGGGATCATACACTTACCATTACGTGTGCCTCTGCAGGGATCATACACTTACCAATTACGTGTGCCTCCAGGGATCATACACTTACCATTACGTGTGCCTCTGCAGGGATCATACACTTACCAATACGTGTGCCTCTGCAGGGATCATACACTTACCATTACGTGTGCCTCTGCAGGGATCATACACTTACCAATGCGTGTGCCTCTGCAGGGATCATACCTTACCATTACGTGTGCCTCTGCAGGGATCATACACTTACCATTACGTGTGCCTCTGCAGGGATCATACACTTACCATTAAGTGTGCCTCTGCAGGGATCATACTTACCATTACGTGTGCCTCTGCAGGGATCATACACGTACCATTACGTGTGCCTCTGCAGGGATCATACACTTACCATTACGTGTACCTCTGCAGGGATCATACACTTACCATTACATGTACCTCTCATACACTTACCATTACGTGTGCCTCTGCAGGGATCATACTTACCATTACGTGTGCCTCTGCAGGGATCATACACTTACCATTACGTGTACCTCTGCAGGGATCATACACTTACCATTACGTGTACCTCTGCAGGGATCATACACTTACCATTACGTATGCCTCTGCAGGGATCATACACTTACCATACGTGTGCCTCTGCAGGGATCATACACTTACCAATACGTGTGCCTCTGCAGGGATCATACACTTACCAATACGTGTGCCTCTGCAGGGATCATACACTTACCAATACGTGTGCCTCTGCAGGGATCATACACTTACCATTACTTGTGCCTCTGCAGGGATCATACACTTACCATTACTTGTGCCTCTGCAGGGATCATACACTTACCATTATGTGTGCCTCTACAGGGATCATACACTTACCATTACGTGTACCTCTGCAGGGATCATACACTTTCCATTACGTGTACCTCTGCAGGGATCATACACTTACCATTACGTGTGCCTCTGCAGGGATCATACACTTACCATTACGTGTGCCTCTGCAGGGATCATACACTTACCATTACGTGTACCTCTGCAGGGATCATACACTTACCATTACGTGTACCTCTGCAGGGATCATACACTTACCATTACGTGTACCTCTGCAGGGATCATACACTTACCATTACGTGTACCTCTGCAGGGATCATACACTTACCATTACGTGTGCCTCTACAGGGATCATACACTTACCATTACGTGTACCTCTGCAGGGATCATACACTTACCATTACGTGTACCTCTGCAGGGATCATACACTTACCATTACGTGTGCCTCTGCAGGGATCATACACTTACCATTACGTGTACCTCTGCAGGGATCATACACTTACCATTACGTGTGCCTCTGCAGGGATCATACACTTACCATTACGTGTGCCTCTGCAGGGATCATACACTTACCATTACGTGTGCCTCTGCAGGGATCATACACTTACCATTACGTGTGCCTCTACAGGGATCATACACTTACCATTACGTGTGCCTCTGCAGGGATCATACACTTACCATTACGTGTGCCTCTGCAGGGATCATACACTTACCATTACGTGTGCCTCATACACTTACCATTACGTGTGCCTCTGCAGGGATCATACACTTATCATTACGTGTGCCTCATACACTTACCATTACGTGTGCCTCTGCAGGGATCATACACTTACCATTACGTGTGCCTCTGCAGGGATCATACTTACCATTACGTGTGCCTCTGCAGGGATCATACACTTACCATTACGTGTGCCTCTGCAGGGATCATACACTTACCATTACGTGTGCCTCTGCAGGGATTATACACTTACCATTACCGTGCCTCTGCAGGGATCATACACTTACCATTACGTGTGCCTCTACAGGGATCATACACTTACCATTATGTGTGCCTCTGCAGGGATCATACACTTACCATTACGTGTGCCTCTGCAGGAATCATACACTTACCATTACGTGTGCCTCTACAGGGATCATACACTTACCATTACGTGTGCCTCTGCAGGGATCATACACTTACCATTATGTGTGCCTCTGAAGGGATCATACACTTACCATTACGTGTGCCTCTACAGGGATCATACACTTACCATTATGTGTACCTCTACAGGGATCATACACTTACCAATACGTGTGCCTCTACAGAGATCATACACTTACCATTACGTGTGCCTCTGCAGGGATCATACACTTACCATTACGTGTACCTCTGCAGGGATCATACACTTACCATTACGTGTACCTCTGCAGGGATCATACACTTACCAATACGTGTGCCTCTACAGAGATCATACACTTACCATTACGTGTGCCTCTACAGGGATCATACACTTACCATTACGTGTACCTCTGCAGGGATCATACACTTACCATTACGTGTACCTCTGCAGGGATCATACACTTACCATTACGTGTGCCTCTACAGGGATCATACACTTACCATTATGTGTGCCTCTACAGGGATCATACACTTACCAATACGTGTGCCTCTACAGATCATACACTTACCATTACGTGTGCCTCTACAGGGATCATACACTTACCATTACGTGTACCTCTGCAGGGATCATACACTTACCATTACGTGTACCTCTGCAGGGATCATACACTTACCATTACGTGTGCCTCTACAGGGATCATACACTTACCATTATGTGTGCCTCTGCAGGGATCATACACTTACCATTACGTGTGCCTCTACAGGGATCATACACTTACCAATACGTGTGCCTCTACAGGGATCATACACTTACCATTACGTGTGCCTCTGCAGGGATCATACACTTACCATTATGTGTGCCTCTGCAGGGATCATACACTTACCATTACGTGTGCCTCTGCAGGGATCATACACTTACCATTATGTGTGCCTCTACAGGGATCATACACTTACCATTATGTGTGCCTCTACAGGGATCATACACTTACCATTATGTGTGCCTCTACAGGGATCATACACTTACCATTAAGTGTGCCTCTACAGGGATCATACACTTACCATTACGTGTGCCTCTACAGAGATCATACACTTACCATTACGTGTACCTCTACAGGGATCATACACTTACCATTACGTGTGCCTCTACAGAGATCATACACTTACCATTACGTGTGCCTCTGCAGGGATCATACACTTACCATTATGTTTTGTATATTTTTGCGCACCATAGAATTTATCCAGGAGAAATATTCATCTAATGTGCTTCTCTGTATAACTAACTGTTGTAACATGACCATATCTGTAAAAATAAATAATGATTTATGAGTGATTTCATGGTCTCCACACTTGACCTCATTCAAAATTACCTGGCAATTCCCCGTCAGAATTACTAGTACTTTTCACTGCCATTCTAACACACATGAAAACAAAAATGTGAGGCAAAGCAAGATGTGCCACCAGTTTACATTTTTGCCATTAAATTGTAAGAAAAATGCCAACGATGACAAAGGGACATAAATTATTTAAGTAGTGTCATTTGAAATGAAATAAAACTGAAGTTCTACTGTCCATATTGACCATGATATGTCATGCTCTGTTAAGTAGTGGGGGAAGGGTCGGCTAAGTGAGAAAAAACATGATTAAAATTTCAGAGCGGCACACTTCTGAAAAGAAATATAAAATTTCCTGACTTTTTAAACCCCCATACCAAGTTTAGGGGGTATATAGGAATCACCCTGTTTGTCTGTCCCAACAGGGCTTTTGAGGACCGAAAATGGGCCCCATTCCCAATGGCAAAACATTTATATTTTCCCATATTTTTTGAGCTATTTTTCCCTATTATCTTTCTTAAAGTACCTCACATTTTAGTTTGGCTTGCCCCAAGTACTACCAGTAGTATAAATTAATATACAGAGTATTTACAGGATCTTTTAGATTACACAATTTTATTTTCATTTTGGATTTTACTTAGACATGTTAAATAAAATACCATTAGCATTTATCTCAATCTTAAATTTTTAAATTTCCCATTTGCATGGACTTAAGTTTGCTAAATTCCCAAAGTTATGGCCCTGACCACTTTTTAGAAAAGCTCTACCAAATATTATCATGTGCACTCTATTAACTATCACATGATGTATGTATGTATGTATGTATGAATTTTGATCAAAACTTGGCATAAATGTACATGTATACCAACATATAAACATAAGAAAATGAGTTACATCCAAATTTTACGTTTGTAGGTCAAAGGTTAAGAGATGTTGAGGATAAGAGTTAAATTATTGGAAGATTTGTAAGATAGGTCGGAGAGGAGAAAAATGCAGGGCAGACCGAACAATCGACCCTGTACTCCCACACTATAGGCAAGTGGTTTACCAACTGAGCTACACAGACAACTATATGTTAAGGGAATAATAACGTCAATGGCAATATTATTTATTTGTGTGGACATCAGGGATTCTGAAGGAGCCATGTGAAAGAAAAATTATGATTTTTAAAATAGAACAAAATATAAACATGTATATCGGCAGGGGACGTATATAGCTAAAACAATATATGTCCCTGATATTGGACAGATATATAAACGCTATGTTCAAAAGAACTTAAGAGTATTTGTATACAAATCATTTATATTTATTAAATTCAAGATAGAGAAATATAATAATATAGTTATAGTTTATTCACCATATATACAGCTTTATTTAAATTATTTAACCATACATGTAAATTTAAACCAGTCATGCCTCTATGACCATTCTTCAACTACTGCAAGTAACTTTAGTATTAAGAGGTACTAAGGTAAACAAACTTCAAATACATGGTAGTGTTTGAATATTTAAAAAACACACAACATTGACCTGTCGGCTTGACCGTTCATTAGGGTATTCATAAACAATGATCCACCAATACATAGGTAGCATTAGATATAGTTAGAATTAAAGAAAGATGTTCTCATGACGTAGATGAAAATAAGCATGTGATCCCTAAATGTAAATATGTTCTCCATATATACATATAATCATTTAATTCAAGGTCAAGCAGACAGGTCCATGTTGTTAGCCTATACTATAACAAGGAAGTAATTTACAAAGATTTCAAACACATCTACTTTTTAAAAAAAAGTATTCAAAATGATATTATGATCCACATTGGTGAGTATCTCTTATAAAACTTAATTATGAAAGACGTTTTTTTTAAACTGAAATCTTGATAATGTTTTATTAATTAATTGTTTGTTAATTTCAATAAAAGAATAAATACAAATAACAAATCTGTGCATCTGTGTGTGTGTATATATATGTGTGTGTGTGTTTGTGTGTCTTTGTGTGCCCATACTACGTACTCTGGTACACTGTAGTTCACAAAAAATCTAAAATATTTATTATTAATAAATATCCCCATTTTTGTTTTAACTGGTAATGGTCTGTGTTGCTGAATTGGTAGAGTACTTGCCTTAAGTGCAGGGATTCCTGAGTTCTATCCCTGGTCTGACCCTGCATTTTTTCGTATCTGTTAGTTTGATAAGTAGCTCTGAAGTGGTGGGCTGGCAATTGTGATCAAATGAAAGTCCATCCTCAGGAATTTGGTTTTGAGATTTCCCACTAGGGGGTAGGGGGAGGGGCATAGAAAACACAAGATGTGAGGAGATAAATGTAGTGATTTGGGTAGAGCATTCCTCTATAGTTCTGTCAATGATTTCCCTGACTTTTATCAGTCAGTAGCCAATCGACAAGAAAAAACAGACAATATTTGATTTGGTGGTGTAGGGGGTTCATTAAGGGGTTCAGTTAGGGTTCAGTAAGGAGTTCAGTTAGGGGTTCAGTAAGGGGTTCAGTTAGGGGTTTCATAAAGGGGTTCATTTATGGGTTCATTTAGGGGTTCAATTAAGGGTTCAGCAAGGGGTTCAGTTTGAGAATATTTCGTCATAGAGATTTCAGATGAAAGGCAAAGTCAAATCTATCAGTGTTTTAAATTACACAGGTACTGCAGTATTCAAATTTATTTTTTTGTCTCTTCTACAGAACAACAAATGCCTGAATAAGACCATCCATTGAACCAACATTACAACTAGCATCAATCTGATACCAAGCTGTTGTCATGGCAATAGCCCAAGACAAGTTGACACTACAATGTGACCTCTGTAAAAATCATAACGATGTAAAATGGAAATGTCTAGAATGTAAGGAATGGTTATGTTTTAATTGTAAAACAGCTCATAGTAATAGCAAAGCCTCCAAAGACCATAATGTGTCGTCATTAATCGACGCTGACGTAGCTGAACAGCTACAAATACAAAATAAGTTGTGTAATGTCCATAAAACTGAGTCACTCTGTATGTACTGTAAGGACTGTCAAAAACCACTGTGTCTCAAATGTATAACAAGCTCTGACCATAAGTCACATGATTTTGAGAATCTTTCTGATATCGTTAACAGACAGATGGAAGATCTGGTAAAATTCCTTGACAGAGTTAAGAAATGTGAATTGGAAGGCTTAGAAAAATCAGTGCAGGATATACAACGTAAACAGGACCTCTATGATGAAGAAAAACAAACCTGTATGAACAACGTGAGACGTCAAGGGAGACAACTGAAAGAAGCAGTGGATAAGATTGTTGAGACATCCATTAAGTTGTTACAACAACGATCAAGAGAGGATAAGTCATCCTCTACAAAGATGAAAGATGTGTATGTGAAACAATTTGCAGATTTAAGGGGAAAAATACAAAGCTTTGAGAAAAAAATTCAGTCATCAAATAAGATAGAAATTATGAACTTGTCGACTGAAATTAAGACCAACATACAGCAACATCTAGATAGCATTGCTATTAAACAGCCAATCCATGTCAAGTGTCCAACATTTATCTACCAAACCCCAAATAAAAACGCTAACGACATGCTTAAACAACTTCTTGGTTATTTTGATTTTGAAGCAGAAGATAGAAGATCTTGTGAAAGTGTTGTCATGGCAACCATCCCCGAGAAACAGCCAGAAGTGAGGATTATATCAAGATGTCAGTATGGAAAAGGATCATTCTATGTGTCTTGTTGTAATCCAGAGGTAGCATGGATTGGGTCTGGATCAAAACTAACTAAAATAAACAAAGATGGAACTGTGATTAAATCTCTCAAATGTGGAAAGTATAATATTACTGGATTAGCAAAGACACAATCTGGGCAGTTACTTTTCTCAACAAATGACTTTAGTATTGGCACTCTGGATTCTACAGAAACAGGCACTAAAAGATTCTATAGAACAAACAGTAACTATTATGGTGGAATCTGTGTGGCTCAGGATGGCGATATTTATCAATGCCAATATACCAGGGTGGTAAAGATGTCAACTGATGGAAAAGAAAAACAAATTATAGATTTTAAAGATGGAAAGTATGCAGGTATTAGAAGTGTCATGTTCATCACAGAGAATGTTAATGGCGACCTGTGGATAAGTAGTGGCGATGGATATGTATGTGTGGTTCTAAGTAAAGATGGCAAATATAAATTCTGCTATAGTGGACCAAAGGGTAATATGGGAATGTCTAAATTTTGTGATGTGACTCATAACAAACATGGTGACGTTCTGATTTGTGATTACCATGGGAACAATGTACATAGAGTGGACAAAGATGGCAACTTCATGAACTATTTACATACTGAAGATCACGGCATACTTAAGCCAGCTTACATATCACATGATGACCACCAGAGGGTAGTGTGGGTATCATGTGGGGATGGACTTATAATAGTTGCCAGATACTGATGACAGTGGGATATTATATATAGCCAATCTATAACGAGTTTCAGACAGAGATAAAGAAATATCATTCCAATGGTCAGATATTTTTATCTCAATCGAAGCTCTGCTGAGTTTGAGATAAAAATATTTCTCCACAAGATTTGAATTCCCATATGTCGGTCTGAAACGAGAAACTGATTATTTTTCTTGCATATAGATTGTAATTGTAGTCTAAAGGCATTGAAATTTCCTACTACAAAGCAAATCTTTTGCTAGCAGATGGATACATGTATGACGTATTCATTGACGTGTTACTCAGAGCAGAAATGTGAACCTATGCAATAAAAACAACAACAAAATACATATTGCCCATTGAGTTTAGCTTTAAAAAGATCAGTGAAATACTTTTCTTTCTCAATTTTAAAGCCCTCATTATCATTTAAACATTTATAAAAAGGCATTACTTTAAAGTTTTTTCACAGCAAGTGTCCAAATGTTCACTAAACAGGATTTGTCAGTTTTCCGGATGTCGGATTAAATTACTGTCAAAACTTCGACTTCAGATTCCGCCAATTTATTAAAAAATGCCACCAGATGGCACATTTGAAATCAATATTTCAAATTTTTCATGCTGATCCCCAGGCATGCCTTAAGTGTGAAATTTTACTCTAATTCGAATCACATCATTTTTCTTAGCTGTGCCTGCATTTCATATAGAACACCTATAATGTTGGATTACAAAATCCTTTTGCAAATTATGATTTTTTAAGAATATCAGCTTTAACCACAGGAACTTGTAAAACTTAATTTCTTGCTATATTATCCAGTAGTAGTCTTTAGGGAGTCTGGATAGAATTACAAGTTCCTGTGGTTGAACAGAAGCCATCAAATTAGAAATTATTCTCCATACATTATTAGGGAACTATTAAAGCTTCAATAGGTAACCAAAAGACCCCCCCCCCCCCCCCAAAAAAAAAAAAAAAAAAAAAAACGTCATTTATAGAAATGAGACCTGTACATTCAAGCTGCTTCCATCATATAGTGTATTTATACAAATACAAATGACGTAATGAGCTTGTAACCATTAACAACCACTGACTTCGTCATCCTTGCTATTGATCACATGACCAATGTTTATCATAAATAACTGAAAAAAATGATATTGAAAAGATACCTAGAATTAAATAATAACATCAGTTGACGAAATAAGGTACATAGTCAAACATGTCTATAAAGGCTGTCCAAGGGATCAAGTTTAAATGTCCTTTTTGGGCAGGTGGCCTTTATATACAGGTTAAAATAATATAAATAAAGAACGATTGGGATTCATTTCTACTGGCCCTTATAAGCAGGTGACCCTTATATAGAGGTGGCCTTTAAGGCAGGTTGGACTGTAATATATAGAGTGATATTAGGTTGTTAATATTGACAGTGTATAAGGTATAGATAACAAAACATTTATATAGAGTATAACCTGTGTATAAAGACCACCCAAGGGACCGAGCAAAAGTGGATTATAGACAGGTGGCCTTTAGGGCAGGTTGGACTGTAATATATAGAGTGATATGTAGATTGTAAATATTGACAGTGTATACAGGTATAAGGGATCGAGCAAAAGTGGACTTAATAGACAGGGGCCTTTAAGGCATGTTAGACTGAAAAATATAGAGTGATATTTAGGTTGTAAATATTGACAGTGTATACAGGTATAAGGGACCAAGCAAAAGTGGACTTAATAGACAGGTGGCCTTTAAGGCATGTTGGACTGTAATATATAGAGTGATATTTAGGTTGTAAATATTGACAGTGTATACAGGTATAGATAACAAAACACTTTATATACTTACATGATCTTATTTTATTTTCTAGCTGTAGGTTGTTAGTTATCAGTTTCTGACAGTGTATTACGATATCTATGACGTCCACCTCTTGCCAGTCCCGTAGCATCCCCTTAATGTAGTCACTGTTGTGTACCATCAGCCTCGCCATAGAAGACATCTGTGATATACTTATTCTTCTATGTAGACTTTTTCTGAATCTAGTACAAGCTTAATAGAAACATAATTTACAAGTAAATTTAGTGAATTATGATCCTCTGCCAGCAGGTTATTTTTTGTGACTTGCACTTATGTTCAAAGGGCAATAACTCCCAGGAAAATGAGCAAACTAACTCAATATGCACATCTCCAAATAATGTCGATGTTTTGCACCAAGTCTCATGAAATAGTGCTTCATGGTTTTGGAGAATTTGCACAGAAAAGAATTTCGGACGGACGGAAAAATTAAATCCAATATCCTCCTCCTTAGAAAGGAGAAGATAAAATTTACAGGACCAGTTGTTTAAAGCTTGATTAGTTTAATCAGTCGATAAGTCAAAACCGGAATTTTACATAATTTCAAATATGTTGTGAAAAAATAAAGTACATTGGTATGAAAATATCAATTTATTAATGATATGTTGATTTTATTGATAGTTAAAATTTGTGTTAATTATTGAGTAAATTAATCAAGCTTTGAACAACTGATCTGTGGTTGTTATATATCAGGGGTACAGATATAGATACAGTTTCTTGAAGAGTTTTTCTTGGCATGGTTGCTGCAGTTCAAACATTGTTCTCAGAAAAGATTATAAGAATCTAATATGAGTTTATCCATGTAGGATAGGGAAATCTCAGCTGAGGGGTTGAACATTTCAGTCAGAGATGAGGTTTGCTTAGTCTCTGACCAGAAATGTTCAACCCGAGGGTGAGATTTCCCTATCCTACATGAATAAACTCATAATGGATTGTTTTTCCTCCCATTTCAATGCCAATATTTGGCTTCAAATTCGATTTACATAGACACTGACACCATGATGGAAAAATTATCTTTGTTATGCAACATTCTCTTTAAATAAATATTCATTCTGGGAGTTTAGAATAAATAACTTCGTTTTGTAGTTTATACATTTTGTAAAAACCAAAATCAGGTACGTTCTTTCCGATGGTGATATTTATGTAAAAATCTAGCAATTTCATTGGATAAGAGCTATGTAACAATTTGTACTGTCACATAAAATTTATAATGTTACATAGCGCTGCGCGTGACTATGTGACAGTACTTTTGTTCGAGTTGCCTCCCTTCACTGGATCATGTCAGCGCTTTGAACAAATCATGTTTTCAGTTGTGTCTACGGTAAGCGTCTCATTGTTATTGATATTGTTTACATTCGAATGTAACAACAACGGATGATGTTTGCAGAGGTTGACAATGACTATCTTGGCAATTTGTTAGAGTCTAAAGACTCTGCATCAACTAAACGGGTCATTAAGCGGACCGTGGATATGTTTCCTAAATTTCTTGGCTCAAATGACTGTAGATTTGAGGCATTCCTGATCGATAAATTGGATGAAAATTGGTATAGACATTACTAAAGACAAAGGATGCACATCATGTATTGGTAAAATAAAACAAACATTCGGTGTAATAAAATAAATATTACATTTCTGACAGGGTGCCAGTACATATTGTCACCTCTCGAAAAGCATTGTTGGAACACAGAAGACATGGCTGGTGACACGTCAAATCAGGTCGTCATTAATGATAAGATAAAAACAATGGGGTTCGCCACTGTACCATGTGATCACTACCTCTTAATGTTTGTGTGGAATATTTTGGAAAATGTTAATGTCGCAAAATCCCTGAATAACTTCATTTTTATCGGAAAAAGGTTATCTTATGAGATTCCATATCCATTGGAAATAAGTGTTCCGCACAAAAGTTAGAGGGTGTAACGTGGTATTGCGGCAAACCCCATAACATGTATGTTTTCATTGATTTTGTTTGCTTAAAATTACTACCGAATAAAGGTAGGTTCCATGGGGAAAAATAACTAAAAATTTCTAATTTTACCACTAAATTTCCAAAAACAACAGTGATATACTAGCAAATTAAATCTAGTTGTCCTTACTCACAAAATGTTAGATACTGTCACAATATAACAACTTTGCAATGAGAATCCTAAGTTATTGTAATCATGTCATTATGCAGTTTATTGTATTTCAAAATATTTCAAATTTTCCCGATTTAAAAGGCAGTAGATAGTTTTTAAAGAATGTAACAAAATCACTTGTTTTGTATACCTTCAAGTTTCCTTTCTTTGAATGCTGATGGAAAGTCACATACAACTCCCTGTAGCCAAAACAGAAAGTTTTCTACAAAATCTGTCAAAGCCTGAATCAGTCTATAAAAAATAAACAAAAATGAAATAGCCTAAGTAAGCATGTTCACATACCCCAGGCTCTCACAAACTCGTGATATTGGACCAAGTCCAAGGGATGTCAATACCGTAAAAAACAAAAAATTAGCAGAGCAGAACAAAATCTTAACATGATCTGCAACTTATTAAGTTAGACTTACATACTAAAAATTGGTGAAAGATTGGCAAGTATTTAGAAGAAAACTTATTTCAATGAAATTTTCAGAGAAAAGTTTATAATTTTCATAAAAATCAGCAAAGCAGAAGGAACTTGATCTGTAACTTATTGTGGTAGACTCACATACTAAAAGTCAGTGTAAGATCGGCAAGCGTTTAGAAAAACAGTGTGGAAAACATAATTATTTTTTAAGAAAAGGGCCATAATTTTCATAAAAATCACTGGAATGAAACAAAATGGAAACTTAGTTTGCAACTCATTGTGACTGACTCACATTCCAAACTTCAGCTCATTATTTGCAAGCATTTAGAAATAAAGTGCGGACAACTTATGATGTACCGACAGACACTGACATGTCAAAAAACGTTATACTCTCCGCAAACTTAAGATCCATGGGGATAATTTTGTGATGGAATAGGTCAATCTTAGATGGGCTATGGTACTCTTCATTGTTTCATGCCACTGGGATAGGTCCCAGCCCTCTGAGCGTGTAAATACCTACCCTGTCGGGAGTGGCTTAGTGACATCAGGGTAAGATCCATGGGGATAATTTTGTGAGGGAATAGGTCAATCTAAGATGGGCTATGGTACTCTTCATTGCTTCATGCCACTGGGATAGGTCCCAGCCCTCTGAGCATGTAAATACCTACCCTGTCAGAAGTGGCTTAGTGACATCAGGGTAAGATCCATGGGGATAATTTTGTGATGGAAAAGGTCAATCTAAGATGGGCTATGGTACTCTTCATTGCTTCATGCCACTGGATAGGTCCCAGCCCTCTAAGCGTGTAAATACCTACCCTGTCGGGAGTGGCTTAGTGACATCAGGGTAAGATCCATGGGGATAATTTTGTGATGGAATAGGTCAATCTAGATGGGCTATGGTACTCTTCATTGTTTCATGCCACTGGGATAGTCCCAGCCCTCTGAGCGTGTAAATACCTACCCTGTCGGGAGTGGCTTAGTGACATCAGGGTAAGATCCATGGGGATAATTTTGTGATGGAATAGGTCAATCTAAGATGGGCTATGGTACTCTTCATTGTTTCATGCCACTGGAACTGGGATAGTCCCAGCCCTCTGAGCGTGTAAATACCTACCCTGTCGGAGTGGCTTAGTGACATCAGGGTAAGATCCATGGGGATAATTTTGTGATGGAATAGGTCAATCTAAGATGGGCTATGGTACTCTTCATTGTTTCATGCCACTGGAACTGGGATAGTCCCAGCCCTCTGAGCGTGTAAATACCTACCCTGTCAGGAGTGGCTTAGTGACATCAGGGTAAGATCCATGGGGATAATTTTGTGATGGAAAGGTCAATCTAGATGGGCTATGGTACTCTTCATTGTTTCATGCCACTGGAACTGGGATAAGTCCCAGCCCTCCGAGCGTGTAAATACCTACCCTGTGGGGAGTGACTTAGTGACATCAGGGTAAGATCCATGGGGATAATTTTGTGATGGAATAGGTCAATCTTAGATGGGCTATGGTACTCTTCATTGTTTCATGCCACTGGAACTGGGATAAGTCCCAGCCCTCTGAGCGTGTAAATACCTACCCTGTCGGGAGTGGCTTAGTGACATCAGGGTAAGATCCATGGGGATAATTTTGTGATGGAATAGGTCAATCTAAGATGGGCTATGGTACTCTTCATTGTTTCATGCCACTGGAACTGGGATAAGTCCCAGCCCTCTGAGCTGTAAATACCTACCCTGTCGGGAGTGGCTTAGTGACATCAGGTTTAAGATCCATGGGATAATTTTGTGATGGAATAGGTCAATCTAAGATGGGCTATGGTACTCTTCATTGCTGCATGCCACTGGGCTAAGTCCCAGCCCTCGAGCCTGTAAATACCTACCTGTCGGGAGTGGCTTAGTGACATCAGTTTAAGATCCATGGGGATAATTTTGTGATGGAATAGGTCAATCTAAGATGGGCTATGGTACTCTTCATTGCTGCATGCCACTGGGCTAAGTCCCAGCCCTCAGAATCCGGTAAATACCTACCATGTTGGGAGTGGCTTAGTGACATCAGGGTAAGATCCATGGGGATAATTTTGTGATGGAATAGGTCAATCTAAGATGGGCTATGGTACTCTTCATTGCTGCATGCCACTGGGCTAAGTCCCAGCCCTCCGAGCCTGTAAATACCTACCCTGTTGGGAGTGGCTTAGTGACATCAGGGTAAGATCCATGGGATAATTTTGTGATGGAATAGGTCAATCTAAGATGGGCTATGGTACTCTTCATTGTTTCATGCCACTGGGATAGGTCCCAGCCCTCTGAGCGTGTAAATACTTACCCTGTTGGGAGTGGCTTAGTGACATCAGGGTAAGATCCATGGGGATAATTTTGTGATGGAATAGGTCAATCTAAGATGGGCTATGGTACTCTTCATTGTTTTATGCCACTGGAACTGGGATAAGTCCCAGCCCTCCGAGCGTGTAAATACCTACCCTGTGGGGAGTGGCTTAGTGACATCAGGGTAAGATCCATGGGGATAATTTTGTGATGGAATAGGTCAATCTTAGATGGGCTATGGTACTCTTCATTGTTTCATGCCACTGGGATAGGTCCCAGCCCTCTGAGCGTGTAAATACTTACCCTGTTGGGAGTGGCTTAGTGACATCAGGGATGACAATATCACATATAGCTCTGTATACTATGTTGTCACATGCCTGGGTAATGTCAATGAAACTCTTCTCACCCAGCAAGACAAACAGTGGCATCGGTAGATTCCTCCAAAAGTTTTCTAGTAGATCTTTTACCTACAAAGTAAACATTTTTCATCATTTTTCATCCCCGTGAATTTCGACCAGGGAAATGTGAGGCTGGGTGTTCTGGAAGGATAAACACCTTTTACCTAGCTAGCTACACTCAACCTTGTGTAAAATCAATGCAAAATATCAGTCAATATTTCAGTGAAACTTAACGCAAAACAAAAGTGATATATTCTTGACTACTGTCTGATAGTCTAAAAGTTTAGGTTTCTTATTTTTCAAATCACAATCCCTTGATATATACATGCATATCATGAAGTAGGTCAATGTTCTCATGAAATATTAAAGTTACCAGATACCATGGTTACCTTGTAGAAGTCAGCATGAAGGATATTGTTTATCAACCGTACAGCGTGAAGTTTATAAATCTGTACAAACTCCGACAACTGAAACGAAATTTAAAAAGAAAGAAAATTTATAACTGAAAAACATGTTCTTGGAAAGAGCCAGTGCAACCAAGACCCTGACACATTACAAGTTCAAAATAGACATAGCAAAACATTATAAGAAAAGACATACACATATTAAGGTATCTCAGGCCATGCCTTTTATGTTCCGCCATCACGGTACCAAAGCATCGTCATGGCAACTAATGGCGTACTAGTGTCAGTGACGTCATTAAATGACACAATTCAGGCCGAGTCATTTTTTTTGTGTGTAATTCAAGAATGAAGGGCCTTTGTGGGCGTGGCTTGCGATCCATCAATTGGAACCCCTAATTATAAAACTTGGACCTTTGACAGGCATTGGAGTAAACATCTTAAAGTGATACTAGGTTTTAGGGGTTCCCCCATCATCTCGCTTATCTTATGTTCATAAATGTGCACATATCTAAAAATTAAAAGGCAACTATTTACCAGTCAATTCCTTGATTTACGTTGTTTTTACAGAGAATATAAACTGATATATACATATTATATACACAGTGTGTATGTACAACCCTCAGTATCAGGTCGAGTCCTTTTTTTGTAGTCGTATCACTACAAGTCGCGCTTGATACGAAGGGTTGTACATACACACTGTGTATATGATATTTTTATCTAACATTTCCTATTAGGTCATTAAAATAATAAAAAACCCAATACTTTATGTGAAAAAAATACATTTTACCACAGAAAACCACTGAACTATGTTATGGCATGTTTTGTAGTAATGACGTCATTGTTTACATTTGACAAATCGGAGATTCTCCAATCGGCATAAACGTTAGGGGAAGATCAAATGGTACAGGGACAAATCCCATTATGTCGTCTGAAACATTTAACATTGATAATACGTTAAACTCTCCTACAAGAAATACTCATAACTTATTATCATACAGGGGACCTTGGTGATTAAGTGGACTAAATCCTACAAGAAATACTCGTAACTTATTATCACACAGGGGACCTTGGTGATTGAGTGGACTAAAGCAAAAATCACAGTACCACTCATCTCTATGTAGGTTTGTATCCAACTCGGGACAGATCCTAGTGTGAAAAAGGTTGTCAGTTCACTTGCTAACGGTGGGTGGTATCCTCAATCATTCCAGAATCGACCACCTCTATAATATAGGTGAAAGAATATTGACTGGGGCATACAAACTCTATTATTCCACTCTACTCATAAATATATAAACTATAAGATACTTTAATAAGAGTGTGACAACTTAAATTCAAAGTTGAATTAACTACATATAGCTTGTTACACCCCAGAAAGTAACATCAATGCGGTTGTCTCCCTTTAATACAATCATGGACGACAAAAAAATAAACTAAAGTATAAAACTACATATAGCTTGTTACACCCCAAAAAGTAATAACGATATGGTTGTCTCCCTTTAATGCAATCATGGAGGACAAAAAAACTAAAGTAATTTATGTGTAGATACCTCTTTTTTCAAACTTGTCATTTTCTCTACTGGAGGAAATTCAGATAAAAGTGATAAGATATCAGCAATGTCGTCATGGTGATCGGCAGAATAAATGTCACCCTGGAAATAATGCAGAAAATCTCTATGATTATAATTATGGTAAGACAAGTCATTCATAAAATACAAATTGAATGCAAAGTTATGATTTAATTTCTAATTTTCAGGTTAATTCCTTGGTCTTTGAGGTAAGCCTAGTTTGCCCAAGGTGATGGCTTGGTCTTGGGTCTATTTAGATTAACAATCTGCATATATTATTTACCTAGGCAAGAAGACATGAAATAATTGACAGATCGCTGGCCACCCCCACAATGTTCCGACAAAGGCCCAACATGCTTGAATTACACACAAAAAGATTGAAAACTTGTCCTGTATTGTACAATTTAGTGACATCACTGACACTGGTAAGACATTAGTTGCCATGATGCTTGATGGCGGTCAGTGTCGGAACATAAATGGCATGGCCGGCGATACGTTAATTAAGGTTTATACATCATATTGGCATATCAAGAACACAGAGGACATTGACAGAAACTTTTATAGTTTAGTTTTATAGTTACAGTTCTTGGCTATAAACTTCACTCCCAGTTTTGCCTGTACAGCGCAGCTTTATACTTAATTCTGAGTCTTAAATAGTAAGTGACTGTTGTAATCAGTATATATGGATAAACGTACCAAACAGGAAATCCCATCATTCATACTTGTGTCCCTATGGTTACTGAAAACAAAAAATAAAAGTATTAAAAGTAAGAAGTATTTAGTCATGTTGCAATGCTTTATACCAGGTATTTATTACCGGTATGTTTGTCCTGTGCCTTAAACAATTCCAAGTTTCAGTCATGAACCGGGCCATAAAACTATACTTTAAAGTCTAACATCCAAATAATCATTCTTATTAGTCTGAGAATTAACTTTAATCTGAAAAGCCCACAGCAATTAAACATTTATGAGTGTAAATAATTGCTCAGAAATAATAATATTCTTAATATTTAAAAAATTCTCAAATTCAGAATTCCTATGTTTTCTGACACCAGACCCTATCTCATATAAATAGAATCACCACAGTTCATTCTAGTCCAAAATTAAGTCTTTTTCTCATACCAAATTTGTAAAAATGTACTACATTTTCTGTGACTCATTACAATGTATTATTAATATAATTATGCTTACAAATTATAATTGAAATAGGATGTCATTTCAAAAGTGTCCCCCAAAACAAACTCCAACTGTGAAATCTGCAACCATGTTGCATGATGAAAATAAGAATAGCAAATGACAAATCTACTCCACCTAAAGATTGTTGTTTCCTTGAAGCTTCATAAAGATCTGTTTTTGAGACAGACAAAATGTTGGCAGAAGAAACCATGTAGACAACATGTCCCCTGACTATGTTTGTGGGACATACTTTAGACTTTCCCCGTTTGAAAATTATGAATCAGCCAGGTTGAGGATTATCCCTGCACCTGGGGGCGGGAATCAAATTCAAAATAGAGACAACATGTAACATGCCCTCTTCTGTTGCCTGTTAACTACTATTAGATAAAAACATTATCTTCACCTATTGTATCATAGTCAGTCCCAATGCCAGGCAGAACACAATGATTTGCATCATTCAAAAATACTTTAATGGATTTTTAAACCAACCCTTGTCAGTTTGGGAAAATGTTAGAACTTGTAATAGTAATTTTTGCATGGTAAACTATAGTGTACCTTTATGAGGTAGTAGTGGGGTTCACCGCTGTACCATGTGATACCCCTTAACATCCTGCGGAACTATTATTCCCATTGTATATTAACTCATATTAGGTCACTTCTTCCCGTAAAGTAAAAATGTTATTCCACAGAAATTGTGATGTAAACATTTCCAAAATTTTCCTGCACAAATGTTAAGGGGTGTTGATCATGTGGTACAGAAGTGAACATCATTTTAGACCAAAAAAAAAAATAAATTTAAAAAAAAAAAATATAAATAATAACCTGTGAAAGACAAAGTTTACTGTAACATACCTGTGTGTTTTAACCATGACCTGAGTATCTGTACCTGTATTTCTAACCTTTGGAGCTATACCAACATAATGATACCTGTACAAAATTCAGGAGATATCTAAATTGATAAGTTATATCAACATTTCATACATCATCATTAAATTTTAGATTTACAAAGAGACTACCGGTAGTTGTGAAAATTCATTTCAAACATTTTTTTCCAGGTTTTGGTTGATTTTTAATGTTTTAGTGGTAAATAGCTTAATTATTCTAGGGAAAAGAGCCTCAAGTTTTATTTTTCAAAAAAAAAAATAAAAAAAAATAAAAAAATCAATACATTCTGTATATTGGATATGTCTGTGCATACATGAATTATGTATCTGTTTGTGGGTATGTGGACAGTGTTGATTACATGATACAGCAACAAACCCCCGTATTACATGTGTAAATTTCCAACAAAAGATATACTTTCTGAGAAGGACAACATTAAAGTTATGTCAGTGGCTCAACAAATAATTATTATTAAGATTTTTTTTTCACAATGCATCAATGATATGGTCAAAGGGAGACAACCTATCCAAAAACATAACAGTATTAAACTTGCATATATCCGAATTATCAGCAAATTTAAAATAAAAAAACCACTTAACAACTAAAACAGCACACACACACACATACACACACACACACCACACACACACACACACACACACACACATGTACACACACAACTTACTTGGACCGGCCCCTTATACCTATCCGTCTGGTCTGTATGTTAGGGAACATAAATCGTATAACTTTACCAAAGTTAGCTGGATTACATGGTGTTATACCATAAATGTGGCAGTTTTCTACATAATATCTATAAATGTCACAACGAGCCACACTGCCACCCACCTCCTCTTCAAAATAGTCATTCAACCTTCAAAATGAGATAATTAATAAAACAAGCATTCTGAGAGTACTGCAAAATAATACATAGTCCCCTACCGGTCACATATTTCACTAATCCCAAAGTTTTAGGTAAAATGTACCTTATTATATGGTACAAAGATTTATAGTTATAAATTATACGTGTTGTTCAAGATGAAAGCAAAACTTGATCATATTAAAATCAAAAACCACCAATGGAGTTCTCAAAAATTCATTATCTGCAAGCATGTAGAAAAAAGTGCAAAAAACTGAAATTTCATTGAATTTTCAAAGTTCAAAGGGCCATAACTCCCATAAAAACTAGTGGAATGAACGAAACGTAAACTTGATCTGTAACTCATCATGGTTGACCTCCATACCAAAAAACAATTCATTAACTGCAAGTGTGTAGAAAAAAAGAGCGGAAAACTGAAATTTCAGTGAATTTTCAAAGTTCAAAGGGCCATAACTCCCGTAAAAATTAGCAGATGGAAACGAAACGTAAACTTGATCTGTAACTCATCATGGTAGAGTCACATACAAAACATTAGTTCTATTTCTGCAAGCGTGTAGAAAAAAAGTGCGGAAAACTGAAATTTCTGTGAATTTTCAAAGATCAAAGGGCCATATCTCTGGTTAAAATTAGCAGATGGAAACGAAACATATACTTGATCTGTAACTCATCATGGTAGACTCATATACCAAAAATCAATTCATTATCTAAAAGCATTTAGAAAAAAAGAGCGGAAAACTGAAATTTCAGTGAATTTTCAAAGTTCAAAGGGCCATAACTCATGTAAAAATTTGCGGAGCAGAATAAAACTCTAACTTGATCTGCAACTCATCATGGTAGACTCACATACCAAAAATAAGTTCATTATCTAAAAGATTTTAGAAAGTAAGTGTGGAAAACTGAGCGTGACAGACGGATAGAGCGCAAACCTAAAGCCTCCTTCGGCTTTCGCCGATAGGGGACTAAAAAATAACCACCCAAATTTCTCAGTTAAATAGATATAAACATCAACTGTTAAAGGAAATTCAATTGGAAATTAAAATTTGAACTAACAAAATGCTGTTTACTTCAGCCATTCAGGTTTGTATGCTGACTGTTCTTTATAATTGCCAAAATGGAAGTAAAATAATATTTGTTTAGTTGTAAGACAAGGCAAACCGCACAAAACTGTAAACATTAAACAAATTGACAAACAGATTCTATTTTCACTTCACTTTTTCACTTGAGACATTTCTGACAAATAGCGAATAAAAAAAGGTCTATATTATTTACCATATTTCTACAAACAAATTGGTGTTTTTATTTCCATCTGATGATAGAAGAAACTGATTTAGACTGTTTCTATGAATGGCCTTAGTTTGGCCTGTGTCAACTTCTTTATCTAAACTTTCTTCTGCTTTTTTACATAACTCATGTGCTTCTTGTAGTTCCAGCAACTCTTCACCTGAAATATAAATATAAGCCCCATATACATAAGTTGACAGGGTTTTTCTATCAATTTTAGACTTTCAAGAAAATTTGCGTTTACAATGGGGTTCACCCCTGTACCACGTGACCACTACCTCTTAACATTTGTGCAGAACGTTTTAAAAACGTTTAACGTGGCAAATTCCCGGACTAACCTCATTTTTACAGGAAACATCATCTTATGGGATTCCATATCCATTGAAAATAAGTGTTTCACACAAACATTAGAGGGTGTCACGTGGTACAGCAGGGAACCCCATTTAATGTCATCATTTGTTCAGTCAGATTTTGACATTATAAAGGGGTTTGGTGATATTCAAGAGAAGTTTATGAAGAAAATAAAGAAGAAATAGATAAATGTGACTTCAAGATACCATAAATATAAAGTGAAGTGGCACAGCTATATTACATACATTTATATCAACTGTGGTGGAACTCCACCCAGAAAAAAACCCATTCTAACCCACAGCAATCTTGTGGGTCTAGATTTACATTTTTTCAGGGGCAATGTCACACAAGTCTCTTCTAAAGAGGGAGTTAAACCTAGACAACAAGAGGAGACAATACTTTTATAACAGGAAGGACAAATAATGCAGTGTTATGTTTAGTTGGACCAGGGATCAAAACTCAGGACCTGACTCACTATAGGGGTGTGCTCTAGAACCAACTGGTCACCAAACTGTAAAACTAAGAGGATTGCAGGCTCTGGCCGGGGATCAAATTTGGACCATCCTGTACTAGATACAGTACAGTACTGGAGAGATGGATCATAAGACCTTTTACAAGTCAAAGAAGTAGAAGTAGATCTATGGGGAGGCTGTACCAACTGAGCTACCTATAAAATTTTAGAGATTTTAGAGAAAAACCACTTTACTTCAAAGCTGATTATGACGTCATTAATAATAACCTTCAGAGTGTAGATTGGAAGACCGAATTAAACCATCTTAGTGTTGAAGATGCTTGGAACCGGTTTACCGATATTATTAACAAAGAAATTAAAGCAAATATACCAGTGAGTAAACCGAAGAAGAAGATCTTTAACACACCATGGATTGACAAAGAAGTCATAGAGTGCATACGAAACAAACGCAGGTTATGGAAAAAATACACTTACTGCAAATCTAATGAAAACTGGCAAAAATACAAAAAAGCAAGAAACGTTACAACGAAGAAGATAAATATCTCCAAACAAAAGTATGAAGATTCTATTATTAACAACATAAAACAAGATTCTAAATCCTTTTGGAAATATATACAATCCAAAACGAAATTTAGAGAGACTATAAATACCCTAACCGATAGTATGGGAAATAAAGTAGAATCTGACATCGGTAAGGCAAATTTGTTGAATAATTTCTTCTCAAGTGTGTTTACTGTAGAGGACTTAACATGTGTTCCAGACATAGAAAAGAAAACAGAATCAAAGTTCAACGATTTCACTGTAACACCTTTAGAAATTAATAAACTGACGAATCAGTTAAACGTTGCTAAATCACAAGGAGTAGATAAAATTCACCCGAAGTTCCTATTTGAAACCGGTAGCTCATTATGTCACCCACTCAGCATAATATTCAATAAATCACTGATTCAAGGAACTGTGCCACAAGCATGGAAAGAAGCAAATATCACCGCTATTCACAAAAAAGGACCGAAAAACGACCCAAACAACTACCGTCCTATCAGTCTGACCTCAACTGTTAGCAAATTGATGGAAAAAATCATAAGAAGTAAGATAATTGATTATATGGAAAGTAACAATCTGTTCACAAACAGTCAACACGGTTTTAGGAAGGGAAGATCTTGTGTTACACAGTTAATCGAAACGATGGATGACTGGACAAAATCACTCGATAATCAAAAATCCGTAGACGCCATCTATTTAGATTTCAAAAAAGCTTTCGACTCTGTACCACACCAAAGACTCTTCCGCAAACTACAAAATTATGGTATAAACGGCAACACACTCGGATGGATTAAAGATTTTATTACAGGACGCCAACAAAGAGTAGTATTAAACGGTCAATTCTCAGAGTGGAAACAAGTTACCAGTGGTATACCGCAAGGTAGTGTGTTAGGGCCCACACTGTTTTTAATATACGTAAATGATCTTCCGGAAACCATATCAAGTATTGTGAAGATATTTGCAGATGATACAAAAATTTACAGGGAATTAGGCAATGAAACGGACACTACCCAGTTACAAAGAGATTTGGACAACATCCACAAATGGTCTGTAACATGGCAATTAAAATTTAACACGGATAAATGCAAACATCTACATTTAGGACCTACAGAACCAATCAAATATACAATGCCGAATAATGGAGATAGGGTGAATATTGATCTCTCAAAAGAAGAAAAGGACCTGGGAGTAATCATCGATAAAGACCTAAACTTTCAACCACACATAGCACAAGCAGTCAAAAAAGCAAACAAGAAACTAGGCCTTGTAAAACGGACGTTCAAACATCTGAAAAAAGAATCATTTTTACACTTATATAAAAGCATAGTACGTCCACATCTGGAATATGGAAGTAATGTGTGGTCCATATTATATAAAAAAGAAGCAATAGCCCTAGAAAATATTCAAAGAAGAGCAACGAAATTGGTACCTGCTATTAAAGATTTAACATATCCTGATAGACTTAAGGAGCTAGGGTTACCATCATTAGAATACAGAAGAACACGATCAGATATTGTGGAATACTTTAAAATCATCAAGGGCTATGAAAACATTGACAGCAACAAGTTATTTCCAAGTCTGATGACAAATAAAACAAGGGGACACAAACATAAAATATACAAGCAGTATTCGAAAAGTATTAAAAGAAAACAAACCTTCACCCAAAGAGCAGTAAACACCTGGAACAATTTACCAGAAGATGTCGTTGATAGTACCAGTATTAATATGTTCAAAGGCAGGCTCAATGACTTCTGGAAAAGAATTGAGTTAAAGTTCAATCCACAGTGCTTAAGACCGGAAGTGACAACAGAAATAGTAAACAACCAGGATGACACACTAAGAAATGGGTCCCAGAAGCACAAAGTGCTTACACCGACCTCGAGGAAAAGGTAAAAGGTAAAAAACAGAATGCTACAAACAGACAATTAAACTTCTAACACATCAATATATTATATTTTATTTAATGCAAACATGCCAATGCAATTTTGAAGTCATTCATAAGTGTCTTGAAATAAAAACTTACTAAGATTTTCATTATGATTGTTGGCAACAGAGTATAACATAGGATCCGTCAAGTTTTTCAAGCACAGGGCACAATCTTCTAAAGTCAGCCTCAAACAATGTGGGCGTGGCACCCTGTATGACAATTCTTTCATGATGAATCAGAGAGAAATCTTTCAGAAATCATAAAATATTTCATCACTCTCTATAAATCAACAAGTGAATTTTTCTGTAAATGGTTCTGGAATTGTTGTTGTTGTTGTTGTTGTTCTGGAATAATTTTGACAAAGATTTCGAACAAGTTGTTTTTTCGAACAAGATAATTTCATATTTTCGCGGGTTATTTCTTTTGGTTGAAGAAGCAATTTCAAGGGACCTAACTCATGCTCATTCACAGAAAAAACTTTTTATATATTTCACGTGACTACTTTACATAATTGTGCGTGTTTTAAATATCGTTTAAATATATGTTATTAGAAGTTCTTAATTGTATAGGCCGTACCAACAGTAGTTGTGCAAAACTGTGCCCCGAGTGCCGTTTCCGGAATTGTTCCGGTTTTCATTTCCGTAATTTACTGATCATTAGATTGAAAGTGAAAGTTGGAAGTTGCGTAACGTCACGTTGGTTATTGCACGTGTGTGAAGTGATAATAAGTATGTGCTGTATGTGATGCCGGAGAGATTACTCCTAAATCGCAAGTGATTCTTAGTCAAACTGGAGAAATTGAAAACAGTGTTCATATTATATTTGGCTGATGTAGATCGGCTTACTGTAAACTGGTAAAGTCAGCTGGTATATTGTAATAACGATGTCTACCGTGGTTATTGTTGGTGGAGGAATAAGTGGTTTGTCAGCAGCATACTATATTACTAAACAGTTCACAAAGTCACAAATACCAAAGGTATCTCTCTCTCTCTCTCTCTCTCTCTCTCTCTCTCTCTCTCTCTCTCTCTCTCTCTCTCACACACACACACACACACACACACACACACACTGCATGACTGGTCAATACGTTATTGAGTATATTTTGTCCTATATGTGGCATAGTATTTTGGTAAAAACCTTATAAGCTTTTTAAGTTCTTTTTCTAAAATTGTGTCTCTTAATGCATTGCAACAATCAATTTCTGATTATTATAGTGCTGTGGTGCTAAAGACAACTGGGCCGTACTAGGCAATACTGATGTGCTCATGATTGGAAGTCAGTAATGCACCAGTTTGCTTTGCACTAGCATGCAATCCTGTAAACGTTTGAAGTGCTAGCTCACCAAGATGTTGCCACCCTACTGGTTCATTGTCGAGACACTGGGCATTTCAGAAGCAGTGTGAAATGAATTGACTTGCTTAATTGGTCACAACATATGTCCCTGTTTGGATTCAAACACTCTGCCCTTGAATCTGAATTCTGATGTACCACATTTCAAGTGAAGGTGACCCATTTAGATTTCTGGTTATCGTTTCTCTATGGTGACTATGTGTCAGTCTGGTCACACCAGGCTTCCTTAATGTGGCTTAACTTGTGATAACTTTAAATAGTATGTCAAGCCAAGGGTTCGGTTGTACTGCTCAGGGTTTTACACGTCCGTCCGACAGTGTCTAGAAAAAACTTGGTCCGGATGTGCGAAAATTTCGCTGACTAGCCCGACTGGTCGTGTGTTACAGTCCCAGATGAATTAATTTCACATCATTTATTTTTATTTCTGAATAAAAATTGTGTCATCTTTACCTTAATAAAAACGTCTGTAATACCAGAAGTTGAAAATAAAAACTCTAATCAGATAGATGCTTTACTCAAATTCACAGTCTACTCCAGCGCAGATATGATTAAAATGCAAACTGCAACAAACACATGCTTTCTGGTCCAGGCAAAAAAAAAGTAATTAAAGTGTAGGGAAGAAACTAAAACAAAGTATGAAAATGAAAAGTGACAACGAAAAAATTGACTTATCAGTCAGTAATTTTTAAATACAAATGTTTTGTTAAACCACAATGAAACATTTATGTTTTCAAATTTCACTTACCATTGGGTTATGTTAACAACACTTTTAATAATCTGCAATTTCTGCAATGATAACGCCAGGACTAACATTATCTAAAATGGTGTACTAGAACAATAGGTACAAAATAAGTTTAGTTGAATTGAGTTGAGTAATGGTGTTTAACGTCCAAGTCAAGAATATTTCACTTATATCGAGACATTGCCAACTATAGGCGAAGGTTTCAACACTGAAACAATGTTGAATTAAATGTCTTGTTTTAGGCCATAATATGCAGTCTAGCTGGGGCTCAAACCCATGAGGCTTAAATGATGGGTCTGCAACTCTAACCACTTAGCCACATGTTAAACAATTTGTACATTGAGAGTTTAAAACTTTATTTTACAGATTATTGTGTTGGAAGGCAGTAAAAGGTTGGGTGGTTGGATTCAAACAACAAAAACTGAGCATGGAGCAATATTTGAACATGGACCAAGAACCTTTAGACCTGCTGGAAAAGCTGGAAAAAATACTCTTCAGTTGGTTTGTATTTTAGTGTTCTGTCTAACGGGTAATTGTATCTTAATCAAATGATCAGTGAGGGAAAAAATATTAAAATGGTGTTAAAAATAGAAGTGATTTTATTATAGTTGAAAAATATAAACCTTAATAAGCTACTAATGGCTGATTGGTCGACTTATTCTTCATTAAAGTTACAAATCAAATTTTTAAGCTTACAGTTTTGAACAATTAAGACAATGAGAATAAGTTTTCAGGATTTTGTTTTTTCATCTAAATGTGACTTAATCATACATTCTTATAACAGAAAGACAAAACTTCTTACTTTTAAATGAATCTCATTATTTATAATAAGTGTCAGCTTGTTAATTACATATTTGACTGATTAAATGAAGATATATAAATAACTTGTACATATAAATATCTCTGGAATTAGATTATTAATTAAGTTGTGGCATAAATACTAGTAGACAACTGGATGTATTTATATTATACATATTTTCTACTATTTTTGGTGTCTAGTTTGTATAGAAGAATACATGATTGTATAGATGGTATGGGCAGACAGTAGTACTGTGTTCTACTTGTTTTTATTTTTATACCCCCATCCCGCCAAGGGATTATGTAGGAATCACCATGTCTGTCTGTCTGTCCATCTGTCTGTGTAAAAATGTGTCAAATCCATATCTCATAATTGCTTTGGACCACTGTCATAAAACTTCAATGAATAATCTTCATGGCCCAAAGGTGTGTCATGTATTTGCTCTCAAGAGAGAGTTCCAGTTTACTATTATTACAAGTGCATTTGTATATTGTAATTGTATTTAATTTCAAATGTATAAATTTTTGGGTATAGGAAATTTAGACATATCCATGTAGTTAAATGTTCATGTTTTTGAAATATGCACTATAACACAATAAGCATAGTATAATTTTCGCTTGGTATTAATTTCCGTGCAAAACAAATGACTGCAAAATAATTGAAAATTAGAACACCGCGAAAATAAATACGTTTACAGTAATATTTTTATATAAAAGTACATGTACATGATTATAATCATTTTGTTGTAACTGTTGTTAATTTTGAAGGTTGAGGAATTAGGACTTACAGAAAGTGTAATGGGAATTCCCAGATCTACTGAAGTAGCTAGAAATAGATATATTTACAAGAATGGAGAGATCAATAGATTAGGTAAATATAATGTAACATACTTAAAAGGTGTTTATAAATAAACTGATGATATAGGGATATTACAAGCCTAGGCTTATCAGGGACCGCATAAAGTCACCATCACTATATTGTTAGTTCACCTGAACCAAAGGTTCAGTGGAGCTTTTCTAATCAAAGTTTGTCGTCGTCGGCGTCGTAGGCAGCGTAAATTTTTACATTTTTGACTTCTCCTCTCAAACTACTGGACAGATTTCAATGAAACTTAGTCAGAGGTATATATGGGCCGGTGCACTTCAGATTGATTTGTGGGGTTGCCATAGCAACCAAAACTAGGTCAAGGTGACCTAGGGGTACAAAAATCTTAAAAAAATCTTCTTTTCTGAAACCAATGATTGGAGGAAAAATTTGATGTGATATTTGGCTTCTCTAAAGTCTTATTCTTATAAACTGTTCATTTCGTGAAATTTGAACAAAAAATAGGTTGCCGTACACGTTTTTGCGTTTAATCTTTAAAAAATCGTAAAATTGCTTCAAATTGTTATAACTTGACTATTTCATCAGACAATCACACGGGGTTTTGAATTTTGGCATAATCTTGTAATTACCTTCAAAATAGGGTCAAGGTCAATTGTAAAGATCATGACCTAAATTTTGACCTTTCTGATTTTATCTATTATCTGGAAAAATAGTAACTTTTTGTATAGCATGTGTATTAGAATGTTGTAGGTATTGATACAACGATCATTTTGATGTATAAAAAAAGTTCATGGGTCTAAAGGTCAAGGTCATGGTAGCAAAACAATATCAAAACGGTTTATTTTTCTCGAAAACTATTAACTTTTTGTGTAGGTATATATATTAGAATGTTGTAGATATTGCAGGGTTCGCACAGAACTTGAAAAGTTATGGAATTTGACTTCTGTCTTGAAAAGTCATGGAATTGAGATCTTGCCTTGAAAAGTCATGGAATGTTGTAACATGTGATGGGAAAGTCATGGAATTTTGAATTTTAATTAAATAAAACTTTGATTTAATCTGAAACTAAATCAAAATAAATATTATAAAACTGTTTCTGACTTCATGAGATACAGTTTGGTCCAAGTAAACCCCAAAGACGTTTTGTCTGTTTCCGTGCCCGACTTGTAGTTTACAATCGAATGTAAACTTCTGCCTAATGTGATTCGTATTGTAAACGCCTGGTTAATCATGCTACCTGATGTAATTGTGTCCTGGAAAAAGATGAAAATGTCCTGGAAAAATCATGGAAAAGTCATTAAATTTTTATTGGCAATGGCTGTATGAACCCTGTATTGATACAACGATCATTTTGATGTATGAAAAAAAACATGGTTCCAAAGGCCAAGGTCACAGTAGCAAAACAATACCAAAATGGTTCATTATCTCGAAAACTATTAACTTTTTGTATAGGCATGTATATTAGAATATTGTTGGTATTGATGCAACAGTCATTTTAATATATAGATTAAGGTCATGGGTCCAAAGGTCAAGGACACAGTAGCAAAACAATACCAAAATGGTTCATTATCTCGAAAGCAATCAACTTTTTGTATAGGCATGTATATTAGAATGTTGTAGGTATTGATCCAAGGATCATTTTGATGTATAAGAAAAGGTCATGGGTCTAAAGGTCAAGGACACAGTAGCAAAACAATACCAAAATGGTTCATTATCTCGAAAACTATTTACTTTTTGTATAGGCATGTATATTAGAATGTTGTAGGTATTGATACACCGATCATTTTGATGTATGGAAAAAGGTCATGGGTTCAAAGGTCAAGGTCACAGATGCAAAACAATACCAAAATGGTTCATTATCTCAAAAACTTTTAACATATTGTATTAGCATGTATATTAGAATATTGCTGGTATTAATGCAACGATCATTTTGATATAAGATTTAAGTCATTGGTTTAAAAGTCAAGGTCACCCATGGGAATGAATACATAATGGATTATTATCTTGAAATCTATTAACTTCTTGTATAGGTATGTGTATGACAATGTTGTAGGTATTGATATAATGATCATATTGATGTATTCTGTATAGGCATATGTTGTAGGTATTGATCCAGTGATCATTTGGATGAATAGAAAAAGATCATGGGATCTAAGGTCAAGGTCACAGATGTGAAAGAATGCTGAAATGGTTAATTATCTTGAAAGCTATTAACTTTTTTAGGCATATTTATCAGAATGTTGTAGGTATTGATCCAATGACCATTTTGTTGTGTAGAAAAAGATCATTGGTTCAAAGGTCAAAGATGCAAAACAATACCAAAAATAATCTGGAAAACTATAAATCTTTAGCTCAGCTTTAAGTTTGATTTTTTCTCGTGGGGCCAATTGAAACCAAATTTGGTGTGGAAGGTCCCTAGGTGGAGTAGCTAAAAGTTTGTACAAGGCAACCTTGTAAAAAATCTAAGATGACCGCCATTACTATAAATAGCAAAATCACTAAAATCGCCATTGTACATTCAATTTGCCACCAATTTTCTTGAAATTTGAAATATAGAAAGTAGCTATAGATTCCTAGTCATATAATAAATGAACAGGGTTTTTTATTTACCTAATTTAAGCAAATTAGGTCAAATTTTGCCTGTTGAGCATTACAGGCCCTTTTCGGCCTCATGTTTACATTTGCACTTTTTTGTTTAGTATTTTAGCTGTTTATAAATAATATACTGCAGTTAGACTTTAGATATTTTAGATGTAGCATTCTTAGAACAAATTATAATTACATTGCAAAAATTTTGCATATTTGCCATAATTTCTAAAAATTTAGATATTCTTTTAATCAACGTAATTGACCGTTAACACTTTGCATGAGATATGTACATACCTTCAGGTGAGCGTTAAGGCCCATGGGCCTCTTGTTGATAAATATAATAGGTGTCCCTGTACTAGTATCCAAAATTGCTCTAGATAATATTTGATGTCCCATTGTTCCATATTCCTTTCTCACAATTTTTATTACACATGTGGTGGGTGTAGCTAGCTAAACAAGAGGTGCTTACCCTTCCGAAACACCCGGCCTGACTTCCCTGGTGGAAGTTTGCATTTTAACCTAATTTGCCAGTTAAAAGTTTTTACTTTGCTTTGAGATTGTGGTTTGGACATGGATTGGTATGTTTGTTTTGGATTATAACTTGTATATATATGCACACAGGATTAATGTTAAACAAATAATGACAATAAATAAATTAAATATGTCCCAGTGAAGAAAATTCACTTAATATATATTGAGATGTCACCAGCTATAGGTGAAGTGGCAGAATTTTTTGCCTTTGCAGTGTGCTTAGGGCAATGTGTATGGAGGGTTCTTTAACGTGTCATGTTTGCCATGACATGGTACGGTGTATCGGTTTTTTAAAGTCTCTTCCGAAGGACCCCTTGACTTTCATTTCTAAATGCAGCGTACTTGATGAAAGAACAGTTACTATCTATTTTCAAGTCTTGGTTAGACCCTGCCAGGGTTCAAACCCACTACCTACTACAAATATAGCAAGCATTATACCAACTGTGATATCATAGTGGTTACAAAAGATTTAAAGACAATCCCTTTGTTAATTTGTTTTGGGTAAAAAAAATCAAACTCAGCACTGAGACAAATGACAGAATCTTTATTCTTTATAACTCAGCACTGAGACAAGTGACAGAACCTTTATTCTTTATAACTCAGCACTAAGACAAGTGACAGAAACTTTATTCTTTATAACTCAGCACTGAGTCAAGTGACAGAATCTTTATTCTTTATAACTCAGCACTGAGACAAGTGACAGAATCTTTATTCTTTATAACTCAGCACTAAGACAAGTGACAGAATCTTTATTCTTTATAACTCAGCACTAAGACAAGTGACAGAATCTTTATTCTTTATAACTCAGCACTAAGACAAGTGACAGAATCTTTATTCTTTATAACTCAGCACTAAGACAAGTGACAGAATCTTTATTCTTTATAACTCAGCACTGAGACAAGTGACAGAATCTTTATTCTTTATAACTCAGCACTGAGTCAAGTGACAGAATCTTTATTCTTTATAACTCAGCACTGAGACAAGTGACAGAATCTTTATTCTTTATAACTCAGCACTGAGACAAGTGACAGAATCTTTATTCTTTATAACTCAGCACTAGACAAATGACAGAATCTTTATTCTTTATAACTCAGCACTGAGACAACTGACAGAATCTTTATTCTTTATAACTCAGCACTGAGACAAGTGACAGAATCTTTATTCTTTATAACTCAGCACTGAGACAAGTGACAGAATCTTTATTCTTTATAACTCAGCACTAGACAAGTGACAGAATCTTTATTCTTTATAACTCAGCACTGAGACAAGTGACAGAATCTTTATTCTTTATAACTCAGCACTGAGACAAGTGACAGAATCTTTATTCTTTATAACTCGCACTAGACAAATGACAGAATCTTTATTCTTTATAACTCAGCACTGAGACAAGTGACAGAATCTTTATTCTTTATAACTCAGCACTAAGACAAGTGACAGAATCTTTATTCTTTATAACTCAGCACTAAGACAAATGACAGAATCTTTATTCTTTATAACTCAGCACTGAGACAAGTGACAGAATCTTTATTCTTTATAACTCAGCACTGAGACAAGTGACAGAATCTTTATTCTTTATAACTCAGCACTGAGACAAATGACAGAATCTTTATTCTTTATAACTCAGCACTAGACAAGTGACAGAATCTTTATTCTTTATAACTCGGCACTAGACAAGTGACAGAATCTTTATTCTTTATAACTCGCACTAGACAAGTGACAGAATCTTTATTCTTTATAACTCAGCACTAAGACAAGTGACAGAATCTTTTTTTTATAACTCAGCACTAAGACAAGTGACAGAATCTTTATTCTTTATAACTCAGCACTAAGACAAGTGACAGAATCTTTATTCTTTATAACTCAGCACTAAGACAGAATCTTTATTCTTTATAACTCAGCTCTGAGACAAGTGACAGAACCATTATTCTTTATAACTCAGCACTGAGACAAGTGACAGAATCTTTATTCTTTATAACTCAGCACTGAGACAAGTGACAGAATTCTTTATAACTCAGCTCTGAGACAAGTGACAGAACTTTATTCTTTATAACTCAGCACTGAGACAAGTGACAGAACTTTATTCTTTATAACTCAGCACTAAGACAAGTGACAGAATCTTTATTCTTTATAACTCAGCACTAGACAAGTGACAGAATCTTTATTCTTTATAACTCAGCACTAAGACAAGTGACAGAACTTTATTCTTTATACTCAGCACTAAGACAAGTGACAGAATCTTTATTCTTTATAACTCAGCACTAGACAAGTGACAGAATCTTTATTCTTTATAACTCAGCACTGAGACAAGTGAAGAATCTTTCTTTATAACTCAGCACTGAGACAAGTGACAGAATCTTTATTCTTTATAACTCAGCACTGAGACAAATGACAGAATCTTTATTCTTTATAACTCAACACTAAGACAAGTGACAGAACTTTATTCTTTATAACTCAGCACTAAGACAAGTGACAGAATCTTTATTCTTTATACCAGCACTAAGACAAGTGACAGAATCTTTATTCTTTATAACTCAGCACTGAGACAAGTGACAGAATCTTTATTCTTTATAACTCAGCACTGAGACAAGTGACAGAATCTTTATTCTTTATATGTATCTTTTATTGTAGGTTTATTTTCAATGTTGCTAGGGTTACCACCATTTACAAAGTCTGTACTACCTTCACAGCTCAAAGAAACATTTTCCACAACACCAGCGCTAGAGGATGAAAGTATTTACAGTTTTATGAAGACAAGACTTGGAAAAGATGTAAAAATTGATTTACTTGCAGTATTTAGAATTTTGTTTCCAGGTCCTGGTTGTATAGACATGTGTACAGTCGAACCCAGTTAACCGCATAGGCTCCGTGATTCAAAATTCTATGCAATTACCCGATATATGCGATTAACCGATAAGCAAGGTTAAACGATATCGGGACTTCGAGACGCATGCTGGGGGGTGGGGGGGGGGGTGGGGATCTACATATCTACAGTTGTCATTAAGTACATTGTACTTGTTTATAATTTCAGAATAAGTAACATGTCTACACTTCTTGTGTTAAACAAAAAGAAAGATGATAATCCTGAGAATAAAATAATTTAAAAAGTGTTTGTTGTTGTCGTTTTTTAGCCACAAGTTGAATAGAATACAATATAAAAACTTGATAACTTCAGTTTTGAGAGTATTACTAAGAATTGTAACATGTGCTCGATGATGTGTACATGAAATGGCATCTTCATCAAGTTATTAAAACAATATTTTTTAAAATAATTTTATTGAGTTGTAATAATTTTTAAGTTATAAAATAAGAAACTTAGGAAAAATTGCATGAAAATAAATTCCGTCAATTATAAATGACATATGTCACTGAAGTTACTGCTGTTTGAATAAGAAATTTTCATTTTAATAGCGTCATTTACAAGACGCTTTAATGGGTTATTATTAGAATTACGACATCAGAGGAAAACCTTAAAAATGTGTAAATAAACAAGTAAGCCTGTAAGACCGTTTTTTATCGATCAATTTTTAATACGTTACACAATAAAAACTTCAAACAGCTCTAAATGGCTAATCGGAATGGCCCATTGTAAATAAGTTAAACACCTGTGAGTTCTGTTAGGTTTTGTGTCATCGGCATTACACATTTTAGTAAATTTCCGATAAGGGAGACAAACCAATAAATATTCAAAATGGCAGCTGTTTTACTGAAGTAACCGGATATGTTCAGAAAGAAGGAAAAAGTACAAAACTCAACATATTTTATTCATTAAATACAAATGTTCTTCTACGTCTGTATAATATACATATTTGACACTTTCCCTCGATAACGGTGACGATCTTGGGTTTGTCACAAAACCTGGAAATGAAATCAAGTGCACATCGTATTTTGAAGAAAAATCATGATTTTTTAAAAAAAAAATCTTGGGGTTTTTGGAACCGGTCGGGAATTTTTCTATGCGATTAACCTGATTTGGGCATTTTTGGCTTGCAATTATGTGGGTAATTTTCAATAGAATAAATAAGAAATGGTTTGGGATTTCAAAATCCTATGCGATTAACCGATTTATAGGATTATCTGATATGCAATTAAGTGGGTTCGACTGTATTAGAATATTGTTATTATTGATTAGGGCTGGCACGTGTATAATTTTAAAATTATACCCGGATACCCAATGTGTGTATTCGACTCGTAACCGAGTACCCGTGATTCAAACCTATGTGTTTTATCAACATTGACTTGTATCTGTTCTATTTATAACCATGGCTGAGCGGTACATATCCTCTCGCGCATGCGTGAATTCATTCGGGTCACCTTTGGTTTTACTTAATTTAATTTCCAAATTTTGGATCGCTTAATGTCGTCGCCACTAGCCATGGTTATTAGATTATATTTATTCAATACAGATTTTTAGATTATTTACATCAATATAATTATCACTGCTCAAGAGCAGAAACATTCTGAGTATCTAGGTCAACATATTATATATGGTAAATGCCAAGAGTATTCCGATAACTTGACAGACATCATCAATGACTGTTCACAAATTGATACATTGTTGTAAAATATACATATATAAGACTAACACTCAATGAAACAAGTGTCAAAAATGAAAGATATTGATCACCTCTGATGAAAACAATGACACAAATATTTTTATTTATTACACATTTGATGTAGCTTATGTCCCTTATTCTGGTATTGGGTAGTCATTTTCTTTTCCGGGTAAGGCCCGTACCCTAACCGATAATGGGTATCTGGGTACTCGTGATAGCACTAGTTTTGATATAACGATCATTTTTGTATAAAAAAGAGGTCATGAGTCCAAAGGTCAAGGTCACAGTAGCAAAACAATACCAAAATGGTTAATTATTGCGAAAACTATTAACATTTTGTATAGATATGTATATTAGAATATTGTAGGTTTTGATTTAACGATCATATTGATATATAGATTAAGGTCATGGGTTCAAAGGTCAAGATCACAGATGCGAAAGAATACTGCAATGGTTCTTTGTCTTGAAAACTATTAATTTTTTGTATAGGCATATTAGAATGTTGTAGGTATTGATACACCGATCATTTTGATGTATGGAAAATGGCCATGGGTTCAAAGGTCAAGGTCACTGATGCAAAACAATATTGAAATGGTTAATTATCTCAAAAACTTTTTTTTTTTTTTTTTTTTTTTGTAATGTATATTTTTATTGACATAGAACAATCACAATCAATATTGTTATTTAACACAAAATACAAAAACAATAGATATATCAACATAGCCAATAATGCAGAAATAAATAATACAAATATAAACGAATAATATTTATTCTAATATGAAATTTAATATTAAACTTTTTTGTAATAATTGTAGTATAATTGTCATTGCTACCTCTGACTTTTTTATAAAGCAATGCATTCAAAAGTAGCACGTTTGAGTGTATTATTTTATAAAAATTCAAAAGTAGCACATGACATAATTGATGCTGACAGAGGACAGGGGTGATGTAAAAAAAACAAAAAACAAACTAGAACAGCTGTCCAAAAGGTCTCCAAAATTGTTCAAACTCTTCGATTTCATTTGATTCAATTGCTATATGGTTCTGGGTGATAAAATGAGCTTGATAGTATGAAATAAATTCTTGAACATTGAGTGTTTTTCCTTTAACTTTCGTTCTAAAAATATAATTTCTAATTAAAATATATAAAAAATTTATAGGTTTTGTTTCCTTGTTAAAATTCAAAATTCCAAATATCGCTTCTTTTCCATTGATGTATAGGTCTATTTGACATTTTGCTTTTATTAATTTTGTTAATTTCATCCAAAAATCGTTTACAATTTGGCATTCCCAGAATAAATGAGTAGTTGTTTCACAAAATATTTTACAGAAGGTACATTTGTCATCTAATCTTATTTGTAACTTTTTCAAATAATTGTTTGTGGCGAGTAATTTATTGTTTATTCTGTATTGAAACCATTGTAAATACGTGTTTTTTGTTGTATAAAAAGGGAGACAATAAGTATTATTCCATTTTTTTCGTCAAATAAAAATTCACTTGTCCATTTTAATTCTTCTGTTTTACATCTTTTAGATTTGAGAAATACACTATACATATCTTTGCTACCTTTTTCTGATTTTTTAATAATTTCAAAGACATGTGGAATAAATGGTCGTATTAGTTTATTATTTTGCTTTTGAAATTTTCTTGAATTTGATTTTACTTTATTTATTACTCATAAATATTCTAAAAAATTAGATTTTAAATGATGCGTTTTTTGTAATTCCTCAAAAGTATAAAACTCATCACTATTCTTCATGAGATCGCTTATAAATATAACGCCTTGTTGTATCCAGTGTTTTGAAGATACTATTTTCTTGTCAATTGTAAACTCAGAATTATTCCAAATACTAGATTTTAAATATTGAAACCATGTTTTACAACGGTTTATCTCATTAAGCTCAGTGAACATTTGTAAAACTTGTTGCCAAAAATTGTTGATTTCTTTACTGGGTATTGTATTTGTTATAACACTATTCGATGTGATCCCCATGTTTTTGATTAATTTAATTAATTTAGACTTTTGTGATATTTTTCTGCGAATCCATGTTAACTTTATTGCCTTTATGAAACTTTCAAGGTCAATCATTTTCAGTCCCCCGTTAATTCTTAATTCTTTTGTCATAATTCAAATTTATTATTTCGTCTAAGTTTATTGAAAAATTTATACCTAACAAAGAAAAATATTCAGCGTTACATTCAAATTTATACCTATGATTAAAAGTTTCCCCACAAAACTTTTTACAACCTATCCAAACAGATTTACATTTAGATTCGTTAATATCTAGACCAGAAATTTTTGCAAAATAATCTAGAACTTTTAAAGTTTCTTCCAGAGAAGACTTTGATCCGTCTAAAATAAAAGTGGTATCATCTGCAAATTGAGATATTTTGTATTCTTCGGTACCGATTGTGATTCCCTTTATACTCTTATTATTTTCGTCTAGAATATATAATATTTCTGCACATAGTAAAAAGATATAGCTTGAAATTGGATCTCCTTGTCTAACCCCTTGTGATATTGGAAAGAAATCAGATAAATAATTATTCTGTATTACTGCTGCAGTGATATTTGTGTAGAAAACTTTAATCCATTTTTTTATACTTTCCCCAAAATTAAAGAAATTTAAAACTTCAAATAAAAACGGCCAGGCTACACTATCATATGCTTTTTGAAAATCGATCAAAAACAACATCCCAGGGAGATCTTTTCGTTCTGTATATTCCATTATATCCTACCTCTCACTAGTTTCTGTGAATTTCATTCGACGATGCTGGTCACGTGGTGACCTAATATAATCCATATCGAGTCAGGTCTGTTCATATCCAGTCAGTATGAGAGTTATTTCCCCTTACCAACGTCAATGGCGCCCGCCTCGTAGTAAACACGTCATATTTATCACAAGTATTTACGGCAAATACAGGCACTAGTAAAGATGTTATGATATTAAAACAAAATGTTTGATGTCCAAGGATAAAAGTGCAATTGATTTCTTTGACGGAAGTTGCTAGTAAGTCAAATTCATTATTATTTTCAATATTTTGTCAGACAGAATGTCAAACGATGGTATTTCTAACTCAGTCACCATTCACATGTCGCTGTGTGGATACATTCAAATTGGTTTTGTAAATGATTTATTGATATGATCGGTATGATATAATAGTTACACGATGTTTTAGTGACATAATATGATATATCAAGGGTTTGTTTGGAGCTATAGGTTACTAAAACATACAGCAGTGTCTCATCCTGAACTTCTCTCCGGTCTCCATATCCGTGTACTGTATGTTTGTTTAAAGGTATCCACCGTGGGTCTTCAGGGTGTTCGGTAGGATATAATCGTTACACAGTCTGTTAGTGACCTAATATGGTTTATACAGGGTCAGTAAATTCCATATCTGGACTCGGGCTTCGCCCTTGCCCGATATGGAATTTACTGACCCTGTATAAACCATATTAGGTCACCAACAGACTGTGTAACTAATAATATCGTATATTAATCTTATATTTTCTCCAATATATCGCCCGCTTATAAATCCGGTTTGGTTTTCTGAAATTAAGTTACTTAGCACCAGTTTTAACCTATTAGCTATACAGCCAGATGCTACGGTATTTTATATACCACGTTTAAGAGAGATATGGGCCTCCAGTTATTTAAAAATTGTCTATCTTTATCCCCCTTTGGTATATATGTTATGATCCCTGCTCTTTGAGTTATAGATAATTGGCCTAATGAATACCCGTAATTTATTGAACG
The DNA here is from genome assembly GCA_021292105.1 of Anadara kagoshimensis. Lineage (NCBI taxonomy): Eukaryota > Metazoa > Mollusca > Bivalvia > Arcoida > Arcidae > Anadara > Anadara kagoshimensis. The sequence goes on from CM037869.1 coordinate 512,412, forward strand.
TACGACAAAGTCTCCTAAATCTTTCCAAAAGACTTTAAAAAATTCTGTTGTAAACCCATCAGACCCTGGACTTTTATTATTTTTCATATGTTTTAACGTATTAAGAGCTTCAGTATAAGTAACTTCTCCTTCTATAGATTTTGCTTCCTTGTCTGATAATTTAGGTATGTTTAAATTTTTAAACTGTTCTTCAAGATTTACTGGTTCTATTGGTTTTTCTGAATATAAACTTTTATAAAATAATTTTACTTCTTCGAGAATTTCTTTTTGATCATTTAGTTCTGTGCCATCTTTCTTTTTTATTTTAGTTATCGTCTTTGATATATAATTTTTATTTTCAAGATTACAAAAAAAGTGAGACGGTTTTTCTCCCTCTAAAATCCATTGTGCTCTTGACCTTATTAAATGACCTTTAAGTTTTTCTTTTCTTATGTTTTCTAAGTCAGATTTCTTTTTTTTGATAATGTCGTAGTTTGTTTGAATGTTATCAATATCTATTTCAAGTTTATTTATTTCATCTATTAGTTGTTTTTCCTTTTTATTTATTTGTTTTTTTCTGTAACTACTGTAAGAAATTGTTTGCCCCCTAATTTCCATAAGTAAGGTTTCTAAGAACAGTTGATCTGAAATTGTAAATTGAATTGATTTATTGTCAATGGTATCTATGTTTTTCAAGTTATAAATTGGTACGCTATATTGGAGTTTAACTGTTGAAATGGTAGTTTTAATTTTTTCTAGATATTTTTTATCTTCAAGTAAAATGTTATTAAATTTCCATAAACCTCTGCCTACAGAAAATTCGTTTAATTTCATTGATAATATTACCATTGAATGGTCTGATCTATAGCTAGGGTCAATGTCTATTTTTGAAATTCTATTGGTAAGAGAGTTGCTTATTAAAAAGAAGTCTAATCTAGCTTGTTTAAAAGGGTTTTTTCTGCGCCATGTATATCTCCGTAAATTTGGGTACAAGTATCTGAAGGGGTCTACTATACTAGTCTCATCAATTATTTCTAATAATTTACATCTTGCTTTTGGGTTATTAATGTTTTTATAATTATTTGTGTTCAATTCTGGTTTAAGAACAAGATTAAAATCACTGCATATTTTTGTTATCAAACTTATTACATACAATTTCTTTAAGTTTACTATAAAAAGAAGGGGTATCAGTATTTGGACCATATATTGTTATTAATGTAAATGATTGGTTTTCTACTGTTATATTTAAAGCTAGGAGGTTACCATCGTCCTGTTTATATTGTGAATTTATTTTGTATTCAAAATTATCTTTAAATAGTATACATACTCCTCTAGCAGCAGTATTGTATGAACATGATACTACTTTACCACCCCATTGGGCTGAAATAAAATTTTCATCATTTGGACCGAAATGTACGTCTTGTAAACAGTAGATATTAATATCTTTAGCATTTAGAAAATTAAAAACATTTCTTCTTTTATGTAAATCACCAATTCCTCTGCAATTATAAGATAGTATTTTCAGAAACTGGTTATCAGTCATGTTGTTTAAGTGTTATGTGGCTAATTAATTGCTTACATTGGCAGTATTTGTCTTTGGATATAGATTTGGTTTTGTGTGTATCTATGTCATTTTTAGAGAGGTATAATAAGAACAAAAATGAGAAAAAGTAGAAAGGGCAGAAGAGAAGAAAAATAAGGGTGTAGAGAAAGTGAAAGAGGACTAAAGGGACTTTAATTAAATTAAATTACCTCAAAAACTATTAACTTGTTGTATAGGCATGTATATTAGAAGATTAAGTTTGGCCTCACTATCATTTACAAAGGTCATACGTTCAAGGTTACAGTCCCTAAAAAATCCCAAAATGGCCTAGTCTTAATACTTTTGTACTTTTATTTTCACTACATTAGCCTCAAATCGTTACTATAATGAAATTATGACGTTGGGGTTTCAGTATTTATGTTTTCTTGAAATCTATCACCTAGCCATTATTTATCAGGTGAGCGTATCAGGCCCAAGGGGCCTCTTGTTTATCTACACTGCCAGAATACTTAGATGAGTTATTTATGGTCACTTTCATGTTTTAGTTTGAAGAAGTTGCAATTAATGCTATGTTTAGAGGGATATTTGCTGGAGACACCAAGGAGCTTAGTATTCGATCGTGTCTACCAGATTTCTACCATGGTGTGAAAAAACATAGTACTCTACTCTGGTTTATGTTAAAACAACCTAAAGGTAAGTGTCATTATATGTTGAATAGAGTTTTACGACCCAGTCAAGAATATTATGTTTCACTTATATTGAGATGTCACCAGCAGCTACAGGTGAAGTGACAGAAGATTTCAGCTTTTAAGTAAGCTCAAGGCAATGTGCATAGAAGGTTCTTTAAAATAGTACACCTGCTGTAACACAGTTTTATGAGGTTTCCTCTGAAACACCCCATGATTTTAATTTCTAAATGCCTAGTGCTTGGTGAAAGAACAGCCACTACAGTTTTCAAGTCTTGATCAGATTCCGACGGGTTCCAACTCAAAACTTCCCACCCTATGTACATGTAGTTATAACAGTTTTAAGGAATTGCTGTATATAACTCACTAACCTGGCTGCGAGGACTAATGGATAAGACATCAGTCTATAAATCTAGGGTCTCTCACCCGCTCAGGCCACATGTGGGAAAGTGAAATTTCCTTGCCGTTGTCACCCAGTGTCAGTATAATGTGACTTGGGGAGTGATACGCTTTTCTGCAGTGTACTGACTAGGTGAGCTAGCACCTTAAAGTCACCTTGAGTTGTGCTGGTACAAGGCAGACTATAAAACACACTCACACTTCATATGCATACAAGAACTCTTCATAGATTGATGCATAGAGATAAATAAAGTCGTCGGAATAGCTGAAAAATTGAAGATGCAACGTTAAACAACATTCAACACAAACAAAACACACTTGTTAACTAGGCTTGGTCAGACCATTGAGCAATGTGGTCATTAAAAGGTGGACTACAGGAACTGACCACTACATTAGTTTTGCCGTGTTAATTGTTGGACATTGTGTATTGTTTGTAGATACGACAGAATATAACTCACCACTAATTAAACAGGCCCAGTCACAACATTGGGCAATGTGGTCATTAAGAGGTGGACTACAGGAACTGACCACTACATTAGTTTTGCCGTGTTAATTGTTGGACATTGTGTATTGTTTTGTAGATACGACAGAATATAACTCACCACTAATTAAACAGGCCCAGTCACAACATTGGGCAATGTGGTCATTAAGAGGTGGACTACAGGAACTGACCACTACATTAGTTTTGCCGTGTTAATTGTTGGACATTGTGTATTGTTTTGTAGATACGACAGAATATAACTCACCACTAATTAAACAGGCCCAGTCACAACATTGGGCAATGTGGTCATTAAGAGGTGGACTACAGGAACTGACCACTACATTAGTTTTACCGTGTTAATTGTTGGACATTGTGTATTGTTTTGTAGATACGACAGAATATAACTCACCACTAATTAAACAGGCCCAGTCACAACATTGGGCAATGTGGTCATTAAGAGGTGGACTACAGGAACTGACCACTACATTAGAGGACAAATTGTCACAGACTGATCGTGTCCAGATACAGCTAGAGTCTTCTTGTAAAAAACTGACGTTTGATAGAAACACAGCACAAGTAGGTAGATTATAATCATCTGAAGTATTAGTTGATTTTTGTACATTATATACAAATGATTAACCTAATAATACATGTATGATAGCAATATGTACTTATATCACAATATTTACAACTGCAATATTTTTGCTTCAATAAAGTATTTGACATCGACTATACTTAGCAACTTCATAGAGACATTGCTCCACACGCTGACATGGTGAAGTCAGATGTCAAATGCTCTTGTTGACTGACAGGAGCTGACCCATTTTTAGCTCACCTGGCCTAAAGGCCATGTGAGCTTTTGCCATCACTCGGCGTCCGTCGTCCGTCAGTCCGTCCGTCAGTCCGTCTGTCAGTCTGTCAGTCCGTCTGTAAACTTTTCACATTTTGGCTATCTCCTCTGAAACCCCTGAACCAATTTTAACCAAACTTTACAGGAATGATGTATGGAAGGTCCTTTACTTAGATTGCCGAAATGTTTTTGATCCGCCAAAAAACATGGCTGCCAGCGCAGAAGATAGTTTAACATTGGACCCTATGAGAAAAATGCATTTTTGACTATTTCCTCAGAAATGACTGAAGCAAATTTAACCAAACTTTACAGGAATGGTGTAAGGAAGGTCCTTTACTTAGATTGCCAAAATTTTTTTGATCCGTCAAAAAACATGGCCGCCAGCGCAGAAGATAGTTTAACATTGGACCCTATGGGAAAAGCATATATTTGCTATCTTCTTTAAAACCGCTGAGCCAATTTGAACCAAACTTTACAGGAATAATGTATGCAAGGTCATTTACTAAGATTGCCCAAATTTTTCTGATCCGCCAAAAAAATGGCCGCCAGGGCCAAACAAAGTTTAACATTGGGCCCTATGGGAAAACGCACATTTTGGCTATCTCCTCTGAAACGACAGAAGCGAATTCAATTAAACTTTACAGGAATAATGTATGGAAGGTCTTTTGCAAAGATTGCCGAAATTTTTCTGATCCGCCTAAAAATATGGCTGCCAGCGGGGAACATAGTTTAACATTGGACCCTATGGGAAAAACACATTTTGGCTATCTCCTCTGAAACTATTGAAGCAAACTTAACCAAACTTTAGAGGAATGATGTATTGGAGGTCCTTTACATAGATTGCCAAAATTTTTCTGATTGGCCAAAAAACATGGCTGCCAGAGCAAAAGGTAGTTTAACATGGGACCCTATGGGAAAAGCGCATTTTGGCTATCTCCTCAGAAATGACTAAAGCGAATTTAACCAAACTTTACAGAAATGATGTATAGAAGGTCCTTTACTTAGATTGCCAAAATTTTTCTGATCCACCAAAAAACATGACTGCCAGCGCAGAAGATAGTTTAACATTGGACCCTATTAAAAAAGCATATATATGCTATTTCCTCTGAAGCTTGGGAAGCAAATTGAACCAAACTTTACAGGAATGATGTATAGAAGGTCCTTTACATAGATTGCCAAAATTTTCCTGATTGGCCAAAAAACATGGCTGCCAGCGCAAAAGGTAGTTTAACATTGGACCCTATGGGAAAAACGCATTTTTGACTATTTCCTCAGAAATGACTGAAGCAAATTTAACCAAACTTTACAGGAATGATGTATAGAAGGTCCTTTACTTAGATTGCCAAAATTTTTCTGATCCGCCGAAAAACATGGCCGCCAGGGCAGAAGATAGTTTAACATTGGACCCTATGGGAAAAACACATTTTTGACTATGTCCTCAGAAATGACTGAAGCAAATTGAACCAAACTTTACAGGAATGATGTATAGAAGGTCCTTTACATAGATTGCCAAAATTTTCCTGATATGCCATAAAACATGGCTGCCAGTGGAGAACATTGTTTCACATTGGACCCTATGGGAAAAGCATATATTTGCTATTTCCTTTGAAGCTACTAAAGCAAATTGAATCAAACTTTACAGGAATGATGTATGGATGGTTCTTTACTTAGATTGTGGACATTTTTTGATCCGCCAAAAAAGATGGCTGCCAGCACAGAACATAGTTTAACCCTATGGGAATAGCATATATTTGCTATCTCCTCTAAAGCTACTGAAGCAAATTGAACCAAACTTTATGGGAATGATGTATGGAAGGTCCTTTACTTAGATTGACAAATTCAAATTGCCCGTTTCATTTACAATAAAGGCAAAACACTTTCAAAATCTCGGAAGCTGAAATTTCATTGGACAATAAATGTTACAACAATGGCTCATTCACATATGCCCCTAAACGTTGTTTCCTCAGATCTCCCGCTCCGCGCCTATATCAAAAATGGGGGAGCAAGTGAGAGATGTGATTTTAATCAGATTGAAAAAACTGTGAATGGTACATATAGTTCTACAGTGATTTCCTTAGCCATTCTGTCTGATATAAACAGTGCATTTTTTCATCACTGGAATACAAATTTGATTTAAAAGCATTTTATTCAGGTGAGCGATACAGGCTCAGCCACACTGAGCCTCTGGTTATGAAAAGTTGCACCAACTGCGCAGTTCAAAATTGTTTTTCAAATTAACATGGAAAATGTGAGACAGCAATAAAATTAATGTTTATAAATATTGTAAATGTAAGAAATAAGGTAATTTTTTAATGTCTTTACGAATTTGCATAATGGGCTGTCTTGCCTTTTATGCAATTTGAGACAGCCAATTATACTTTGCAAGTTCATAACAACATTGGAAATTTACCTTATTTCTTAATTATAGTTAAACTTGTATGTAAAGTTCACCCACAGGATCCAAAAATTATCTACAGGTACTGTATTTTTTCAGATAAAATCTCAAATTATTTTGTGTTATGTCCCAGGTTTCCATTTTTAAGTTATAACATGTATGACTTTATTGGCAGGTTGTCTTTATATGCAGTTATCATTTCTTCTATAAATTATTAATGGAGGATTTATGTTGTAGGTACAGACAGACAAGGAGGAAATAAAAGCAGACCATGTCATCTGTTCTACACTGTCTACAGGTAAAGTGTGTGTGTGTAAGTGTTGTGTGTTGTGTGTGTGTGTGTTTTTTTACTTCTTCATACCGGTATAAGTATGGGTTAGAAAATCTAACGCGCACTGCTGGTGTAAATGTCACAGTCAGAAATAGGCTGAATTCTAGCTGGTGTAAATGTCACGGTCAGAAATATGCTGAATTATAACTGATGTCAATCTCGGGGTCAGAAATAGGCTGAATTATAACTGATGTCAATCTCGGGGTCAGAAATAGGCTGAATTATAACTGATGTCAATCTCAGGGTCAGAAATAGGCTGAATTATAACTGATGCCAATCTCGGGGTCAGAAATAGGCTGAATTATAACTGATGCCAATCTCAGGGTCAGAAATAGGCTGAATTATAACGGATGTCAATCTCAGAGTCAAAAATAGGCTGAATTCTAACTGATGCCAATCTCAGGGTCAGAAATAGGCTGAATTTTAACTGATGTCAATCTCAGTCAGAAATAGGCTGAATTATAACTGATGCCAATCTCAGGGTCAGAAATAGGCTGAATACTAACTGATGCCAATCTCAAGGTCAGAAATAGGCTGAATTCTAACTGATGCCAATCTCGGGTTCAGAAATAGGCTGAATTCTAACTGATGTCAATCTCAGGGTCGGAAATAGGCTGAATTCTAACTGATGTCAATCTCAGGGTCGGAAATAGGCTCAATTCTAACTGATGTCAATCTCAGGGTCAGAAATAGGCTGAATTATATCTGATGCCAATCTCAGAGTCAGAAATAGGCTGAATTCTAACTGATGTCAATCTCAGGGTCAGAAATAGGCTGAATTCTTACTGATGCCAATCTCAAGGTCAGAAATAGGCTGAATTCTAACTCATGTCAATCTTGGGGTCAGAAATAGGCTGAATTCTAACTGATGTCAATCTCAGGGTCAGAAATAGGCTGAATTCTAACTAATGCCAATCCTAGAGTCAGAAATAGGCTGAATTCTAACTGATGTCAATCTCGGAGTCAGAAATAGGCTGAATTTTAACTGATGTCTATCTCGGGGTCAGAAATAGGCTGAATTCTAATTGATGTCAATCTCAGAGTCAGAATTAGGCTGAATTCCAACTGATGCCAATCTCAGGGTCAGAAATAGGCTGAATTCTAACTGATATCAATCTCAGGGTCAGAAATAGGCTGAATTATAACTGATGCCAATCTCAGGGTCAGAAATAGGCTGAATTCTAACTAATGCCAATCTCAGAGATAGAAATAGGCTGAATTCTAACTGATGTCAATCTCAGAGTCAGAAATAGGCTGAATTCTAACTGATGTCTATCTCGGAGTCAGAAATAGGCTGAATTATAACTGATGCCAATCTCAGGTTCAGAAATAGGCTGAATTCTAACTGATGTCAATCTCAGAGTCAAAAATAGGCTGAATTCTAACTGATGCCAATCTCAGGGTCAGAAATAGGCTGAATTATAACTGATGCCAATCTCAGGGTCAGAAATAGGCTGAATTCTAACTAATGCCAATCTCAGAGATAGAAATAGGCTGAATTCTAACTGATGTCAATCTCGGAGTCAGAAATAGGCTGAATTCTAACTGATGTCTATCTCGGAGTCAGAAATAGGCTGAATTCTAACTGATGCCAATCTCAGGTTCAGAAATAGGCTGAATTCTAACTGATGTCAATCTCAGAGTCAAAAATAGGCTGAATTCTAACTGATGCCAATCTCAGGGTCAGAAATAGGCTGAATTTTAACTGATGTCAATCTCAGGGTCAGAAATAGGCTGAATTATAACTGATGCCAATCTCAGGGTCAGAAATAGGCTGACTTCTAACTAATGCCAATCTCAGAGTCAGAAATAGGCTGAATTCTAACTGATGTCAATCTCAGAGTCAGAAATAGGCTGAATTCTAACTGATGCCAATCTCAGGTTCAGAAATAGGCTGAATTCTAACTGATGCCAATCTCGGGGTCAGAAATAGGCTGAATTCTAACTCATGTCAATCTCAGGTTCAGAAATAGGCTGAATTCTAACTGATGCCAATCTCGGGGTCAGAAATAGGCTGAATTCTAACTCATGTCAATCTCAGGGTCAGAAATAGGCTGAATTCTAACTGATGTCAATCTCAGGGTCAGAAATAGGCTGAATTCTAACTAATGTCAATCTCGGGGTCAGAAATACGCTGAATTCTAACTAATGTCAATCTCAAATTGCGTATTTTCTATGAGAGCATACAAGAGAAATTACAATTATAGAGGTTTATCTGAAAGAAGAGTTCAGTTGAGTTTTGTGTTTAATTTCCCAGTCAAGACTATATGACTTTATCAAGATGTCACCAGCTATAGACGAAGGTGCAGAAACTTTGCTTGCGTGTTTCGCTGATGGTATTATACAGCAGTGTACCTATTGATTATACATTAGGACCTTTGATATTTAATTGTCTGATGGACCTATTGATTGTACATTAGGACCTTTGATATTTAATTGTCTGATGGACCTATTGATTATACATTAGGACCTTTGATATTTAATTGTCTGATGGACCTATTGATTGTACTTTAGGACCTTTGATATTGAATTGTCTGATGGACCTATTGATTGTACATTAGGACCTTTGATATTTAATTGTCTGATGGACCTATTGATTGTACATTAGAACCTTTGATATTTAAACTGTGAATGTCTAAAGAACTATTGATTGTACATTAGGACCTTTGATATTTAATTGCCTGATGGACCTATTGATTGTACATTAGGGCTTTTGATATTTAATTGTCTGATGGACCTATTGATTGTACATTAGGACCTTTGATATTTAATTGTCTGATGGACCTATTGATTATACATTAGGACCTTTGATATTTAATTGTCTGATGGACCTATTGATTGTACATTAGAACCTTTGATATTTAAACTGTGAATGTCTAAAGAACCTATTGATTGTACATTAGGACCTTTGATATTTAATTGCCTGATGGACCTATTGATTGTACATTAGGGCTTTTGATATTTAATTGTCTGATGGACCTATTGATTGTACATTAGGACCTTTGATATTTAAACTGTGAATGTCTGATGGACCTATTGATTGTACATTTGCCAAAAATAAAGACAAATGTACCAGACCTTCCATTACAAAACATAATATCTGAATCCCTGATAACCTAGCTTAAATAATGCTAATATAGGTACTGGGTATATATTTTACTGTTTTCTTTACATAGTTCTGTCAGATTGTCTGCCATCAGAACACCAGACTCTGAAAGACCAGCTAAATAGGATAAACACTGTGTCATGTGTTGTTGTTAATGTAGAATACGGGGAAAAAATCCGAATGAAAACTGTAAGTATGAAAGAATTCATTCTAAAAGAGGCAATCGTACCATAAGCCCCTAATGCAAAAATATTGATGTTATGGTATTTTAAAGGAGTTTTTGAAAATGGCTTTCTCTGAAAATCCTAGTTTGAATGCTGCTTTAGTTTGTTTAATTTCAGTTTTGGCTTCGAAATAAAATAAAATAAAATAAAATAAAATAATTACTGTAACAGTAATATCAAGAATCAATCCTTTTATTCAAAATGGCAGAAAAGGCATGACCAATCAAAATACTGGAAAGAAAGGAGAATTAATAAAATCTAAAAATATGTACTTCATTCAGGCCGCTGGTTAGGATATTTGCTTTCACACTGTAGTTTCAATTATTGAATCTGTCGTTGATTAAATATTTAAATTTGTCTAAGTTGGAGTAACTATGTCAAAGTCATGTATACAGGTTCATTTAGGCTCTTGTTCTCATTACAAATCAACTCAAATTCGCATTTACCTCTCAATCTTATTGCCTTACAACAAAATTATTTGGCTCAGTTTGCATACATATATTTTCCATGCCTTTTTAGCTCACCTGACCGAAGGTCATGTGAGCTTATGGCATAGCGCAGCGTGTATGTGTGTGTGCGTGCGTGTGTGCGTCGTTAACACCTATTTTCGACTTCTCCTCTGAAACTACTGGACAGTTTTTAATGAAACTTTGTCAGAAGTATATATGGGCCGGTGCAATTCAGATTTGTTCTTGGCGTTGCCATGGCTACCATAACTAGGTCAAGGTGACCTAGGGGTGCAAAAATCTTAAAAAATCTTCTTCTCCGAAAGTACTGATTGGAGAAAAAAATCTGATGTGATATTTGGCTTCTCTAGGGTCATAAGCCTATAGTTTGTTCATTTTGTGAAATTCGGATAAAAAATAGGTTACGCGTGTTTGCGTTTAATTTTGAAAAAATCGTAAAATAGCTTCAAATTGTTATAACTTGACTATTTGACCAGATAATGACATGGGGTTTTCAGTTTTGACATCTTCTTGTTAGTATCTTCAAAATGAGGTCAAGGTCAATTGTGAATGTCGTGACCTAATTTTTTTTTACCTCTGATTATAATTATTATCTCGAAAACTATAAACTTTTTGTATAGGCATGTATATTAGAATGTTGTAGGTATTGATACAACAATCATTTTGATGTATAGAAAAAGGTCATGGGTTCAAAGGTCAAGGTCACAGATGCGAAACAATACCAAAATGGTTAATTATCTCGAAAACTATAAACTTTTTGTATAGGCATGTATATTAGAATGTTGTAGGTATTGATACAACGATCATTTTGATGTATAGAAAAAGGTCATGGGTTCAAAGGTCAAGGTCACAGATGTGAAACAATACCGAAATGGTTAATTATCTCGAAAACTATAAATTTTGTATAGGCATGTATATTAGAATGTTTTAGGTATTGATACAACGATCATTTTGATGTATAGAAAAAGGTCATGGGTTCAAAGGTCAAGGTCACAGATGTGAAACAATACCGAAATGGTTAATTATCTCGAAAACTATAAACTTTTTGTATAGGCATGTATATTAGAATGTTGTAGGTATTGATACATCGATGATTTTGATGTGTAGAAAAAAGTCATGGGTTCAAAGGTCAAGGTCACATATGCGAAACAATACCGAAATGGTTAATTATCTCGAAAACTATAAACTTTTTGTATAGGCATGTATATTAAAATGTTGTAGGTATAGATACAACGATCATTTTGATGTATAGAAAAAGATCATTGGTTCAAAGGTCAAGGTTACAGATGTGAAACAATACCGAAATGGTTAATTATCTCAAAAACTATCAACTTTTTGTATAGGCTTGTATATTAGAATGTTGTAGGTATTGATACAACGATTATTCTGATGTATAGATAAAGGTCATGGGTTCAAAGGTCAAGGTCACAGATGCAAAACAATACCAAAATGGTTAATTATCTCGAAAACTATAAACTTTTTGTATAGGCATGTATATTATAATGTTGTAGGTATTGATACAACGATCATTTTGATGTATAGAAAAAGCTTACGGGTTTAAAGGTCAAGGTCACATATTCGAAACAATACCAAAATGGTTAATTATCTCGAAAACTATAAACTTTTTGTATTGGCATGTATATTAGAATGTTGTAGGTATTGATACAACGATCATTTTGATATATAGCAAAATGTCATGGGTTCAAAGGTCAAGGTCACAGATGTGAAACAATATCGAAATGGTTAATTATCTTGAAAACTATAAACTTTTTGTATAGGCATGTATATTAGAATGTTTTAGGTATTGATACAACGATCATTTTGATGTATAAAAAAAAGGTTATGGGTTTAAAGGTCAAGGTCACATATGCAAAACAATCCCGAAATGTTTAATTATCTCAAAAACTATAAACTTTTTTTATAGGCATGTATATTAGAATGTTGTAGGTATCGATACAACGATCATTTTGATGTATAGAAAAAGGTCATGGGTTCAAAGGTCAAGGTCACAGATGTGAAACAATACTGAAATGGTTAATTATCTCGAAAACTATAATTTTTTTGTATAGGCATGTATATTAGAATGTTGTAGGTATTGATACAACGATCATTTTGATGTATAGTAAAAGGTCATGGGTTCAAAGGTCAAGGTCACATATGCGAAACAATACCGAAATGGTTAATTATCTGGAAAACTATAAACTTTTTGTATTAGCTTGTATATTAGAATGTTGTAGGTATTGATACAACGATCATTTTGATGTATAGAAAAAAGTCATTGGGGTTTAGTATTTATGTTGTCTTTAAATCTATCAGGTAGCCATTAGTTATCAGGTGAGCGTATCAGGCCCATGGGCCTCTTGTTTTATTATTTGTTATATTGTTTTTCAGGGTTTTGGGCACCTTTTACCTTCATCAGAAGATGGGCCTGTGTTAGGCGTTATTTATGACTCCTGCTGCTTAAAAGTGCATGATCGTCCAGGTCAACCAACAACAAGATTTACAGTGAGTCGATTGTTATCAGACTTCCCATAGGCTAAAATCTTTATTGCTATCACCAATTTCATTGGCTTAAATCTTTCCTGCTATTGTCACTGTCATTGGGTTAATTAAAGATTCTTGAAATATCTTCATTGAGAAATCTTATGAACTAATATTACTCATTGAATGTCCAGTTATTTAGGGCTGTAACAATATACCTCTAAACTGATAAAACTGGTATGACGTGCTGCACTGTTAGAACCGTGATATGGGTTGCGTGTATTGGGTTTCTGGTAGTACAAAATTTTGTGTCATAGTAAAATTACTATACACTAACCAAAGTGTTATTTAGTCATTTTCTTGTTTATTCTAAACATCCAATATTCATTACAGAATTGATTTGCTTTATTGTGTAAAAACAATTAGGCTTGATTTTGCTAGTTACTGAAAATTTAAGGTATTTCTAATTAAACTGAAATCATTCATTGTTACTATGATAAATTTAATATTAAACATTCAAATTTATGTTGGTAATACATATTTGATACACATTGTAATACACTTCACAAAAGTTGCAATATATTGCATTATGATTTTATATGTATTATTACAGCCCTATTGGTTGGTGGTTTTTTCTGGACACTCCTAATTCCTCCACCATACAAGAACTGACTGCCTCTGTTTCCTCCACCATACAAGAACTGACCGCCTCTGTTTCCTCCACCATACAAGAACTGACCGCCTCTGTTTCCTCCACCATACAAGAACTGACTGCCTCTGTTTCCTCCACCATACAAGAACTGACTGCCTCTGTTTCCTCCACCATACAAGAACTGACCGCCTCTGTTTCCTCCACCATACAAGAACTGACTGCCTCTGTTTCCTCCACCATACAAGAACTGACTGCCTCTGTTTCCTCCACCATACAAGAACTGACCACCACTGTTTCCTCCACCATACAAGAACTGACTGCCTCTGTTTCCTCCACCATACAAGAACTGACCACCTCTGTTTCCTCCACCATACAAGAACTGACCACCTCTGTTTCCTCCACCATACAAGAACTGACCGCCTCTGTTTCCTCCACCATACAAGAATTGACTACCTCTGTTTCCTCCACCATACAAGAACTGACCACCTCTGGTTCCTTCCACCATTCAAGAACTAACCGCCTCTGTTTCCTCCACCATACAAGAACTGACCACCTCTGTTTCCTCCACCATACAAGAACTGACCACCTCTGTTTCCTCCACCATACAAGAACTGACCGCCTCTGTTTCCTCCACCATACAAGAACTGACCGCCTCTGTTTCCTCCACCATACAAGAACTGACCACCTCTGGTTCCTTCCACCATTCAAGAACTAACCGCCTCTGTTTCCTCCACCATACAAGAACTGACCACCTCTGGTTCCTTCCACCATTCAAGAACTGACCACCTCTGTTTCCTCCACCATACAAGAACTGACCACCTCTGTTTCCTCCACCATACAAGAACTGACCACCTCTGTTTCCTCCACCATACAAGAACTGACCGCCTCTGTTTCCTCCACCATACAAGAACTGACCGCCTCTGTTTCCTCCACCATACAAGAACTGACTGCCTCTGTTTCCTCCACCATACAAGAACTGACCGCCTCTGGTTCCTTCCACCATACAAGAACTGACCGCCTCTGTTTCCTCCACCATACAAGAACTGACCACCTCTGGTTCCTTCCACCATTCAAGAACTAACCGCCTCTGGTTCCTCCACCATACATGAACTGACCACCTCTGTTTCCTCCACCATACTAGAACTGACCACCTCTGTTTCCTCCACCATACAAGAACTGACTGCCTCTGTTTCCTCCACCATACAAGAACTGACCACCTCTGTTTCCTCCACCATACAAGAACTGACCGCCTCTGTTTCCTCCACCATACAAGAACTGACCACCTCTGTTTTCTCCATTATACAAGAACTGACCACCTCTGTTTCCTCCACCATACAAGAACTGACCGCCTCTGTTTCCTCAACCATACAAGAACTGACTGCCTCTGTTTCCTCCACCATACAAGAACTGACCGCCTCTGTTTCCTCCACCATACAAGAACTGACCACCTCTGTTTCCTCCACCATACAAGAACTGACTGCCTCTGTTTCCTCCACCATACAAGAACTGACCGCCTCTGTTTCCTCCACCATTCAAGAACTGACCACCTCTGTTTCCTCCACCATACAAGAACTGACCACCTCTGTTTCCTCCACACCATACAAGAACTGACCACATCTGTTTCCTCCACACCATACAAGAACTGACCGCCTCTGTTTCTCCACCATACAAGAACTGACCGCCTCTGTTTCCTCCACCATACAAGAATTAACCACCTCTGTTTCCTCCACCATACAAGAACTGCCCACCTCTGTTTCCTCCAACATACAAGAACTGACCACCTCTGTTTCCTCCATTATACAAGAACTGACTGTCTCTGTTTCCTCCACCATACAAGAACTGACTGCCTCTGTTTCCTCCACCATACAAGAACTGACCGCCTCTGTTTTCTCCATTATACAAGAACTGACCGCCTCTGTTTCCTCCACCATACAAGAACTGACAGCCTCTGTTTCCTCCATTATACAAGAACTAACCGCCTCTGTTTCCTCCACCATACAAGAACTGACCGCCTCTGTTTTCTCCATTATACAAGAACTAACCGCCTCTGTTTCCTCCACCATACAAGAACTGACAGCCTCTGTTTCCTCCACCATACAAGAATTAACCACCTCTGTTTTCTCCATTATACAAGAACTGACCGCCCTGTTTCCTCCACCATACAAGAACTGACCGCCTCTGTTTCCTCCATTATACATGAACTGACCACCTCTGTTTTCTCCATTATACAAGAACTGACAGCCTCTGTTTCCTCCACCATACAAGAATTAACCACCTCTGTTTTCTCCATTATACAAGAACTGACTGCCTCTGTTTCCTCCACCATACAAGAACTGACCACCTCTGTTTTCTCCATTATACAAGAACTGACTGCCTCTGTTTCCTCCACCATACATGAACTGACCACCTCTGTTTTCTCCATTATACAAGAACTGACCACCTCTGTTTCCTCCACCATACAAGAACTGACCACCTCTGTTTTCTCCATTATACAAGAACTGACTGCCTCTGTTTCCTCCACCATACATGAACTGACCACCTCTGTTTTCTCCATTATACAAGAACTGACAGCCTCTGTTTCCTCCACCATACAAGAATTAACCACCTCTGTTTTCTCCATTATACAAGAACTGACTGCCTCTGTTTCCTCCACCATAAAAGAACTGACTGCCTCTGTTTCCTCCACCATAAAAGAACTGACAGCCTCTGTTTCCTCCACCATACAAGAATTAACCACCTCTGTTTCCTCCACCATACAAGAACTGACCGCCTCTGTTTTCCTCCATTATACAAGAACTGACCACCTCTGTTTCCTCCACCATACAAGAACTGACTGCCTCTGTTTCCTCCACCATACATGAACTGACCACCTCTGTTTCCTCCACCATACAAGAACTGACCACCTCTGTTTCCTCCACCATACATGAACTGACCACCTCTGTTTTCTCCATTATACAAGAACTGACCACCTCTGTTTCCTCCACCATACAAGAACTGACCACCTCTGTTTTCTCCATTATACAAGAACTGACTGCCTCTGTTTCCTCCACCATACAAGAACTGACCACCTCTGTTTTCTCCATTATACAAGAACTGACTGCCTCCGTTTCCTCCACCATAAAAGAACTGACTGCCTGTTTCCTCCACAATACAAGAACTGACCGCCCATACAAGAACTGACCGCCTCTGTTTCCTCCACAATACAAGAACTGACCGCCTCTGTTTCCTCCACCATACAATAACTGACCACCTCAGTATAAGTTAAAGGGATAAAACATAATTAGTTCAATCCATTAATCAAAAGACATCGAGTATACAAAAACAGATATACCTATAGTCGGATCACATTTTCAGTGATGAAAAAACATGTTTTGAATGGATGGTGTGATTCAAACTTAGATATCTTACTTGATATAACTTCAATAGACTTGAAATTTCACATGTGTTATTAGAACATATTTTTTCATATTTTGAATATTTTTTGCTAATATTCTCAGCTTTTTTCAATTTTTTGTTTTTAATTTATATGAATAAATTTAAATAAACTTTTTCGATAAAAGTCTGTTGAGAAATTAATACTTGTTCATTTGTTATAAAGATAAGTATTTAAAAATACTATGTTTCTATCTTCATGCTTAATTTATTAATAGTCACTGTAATTTTTGAGTTTTCGGGAGTCAAAATTTAGCAATTAATTGAAAGGTAGCCGTTGTCCCTCTCATATGTTGATATGGCATATTCGACAGTTTCATTCATATAAGTTATTCATAATTGGGTTTTGATTGGCTAATACCTATTCATGCCATAAGGGTTTATACAGGTGTTTCTATTTCTAACCAGTATACGTCACGGGCTAACCCATTGCACTTTTTATGAATGGACAACAGGTAAAACAGCACAAACATCAAAATAATGAATGATATTCATTTATTACACATGTTTGACCTAGAACGACGCAATTTTTTAATTTAATTTTTATCTCAAAAGATGAAGTTATTGGCGATAATGCATTTTACTACATGATACGCATTATCTGAATTCAGATGCGTGTCGGATAAAAACTGGTTTTATTTTTAGACTTAATATTGGGAATTTGATCAAACTATTTAAACACATGTTATAAAAATAACAGATCTACATATAGCATTAATAAAATTTGAGGTAAGTAATCCACAATCTTTTTAAGGCCACATCGGTATTCATCACTGAATAAGTGATCAGACTATAACTAAAGTAAAACCAACATTTCACTACACATTATACTCATTATGTCCACAGGGAATATTAGAAAGGTGACAGATTTTCTTTTTGTATAATTGGGACAAACACCAACACCATGGTTGGCCTTTATTACATATTATACCAGTTTTAATTTCAGCACTAGATGGCTGTTTTTGAATACAATTCCTCATCAGTAGTGCATGGACCAAAATTATGAAACCAAAATTGTTATCAAGATGTCGAGGACCAAAATATATTTTAGCAAATTAAGCTAAGGAAATACTTTGCTGGAGGGAGTATACCTTAGTTTTTGAGGAATTTCAAATTTTAACTTCATCATATTTCCTTTTAATTGAATGAAGTCCATAAATATTGACACTTTGAAATGTTACAATTTTGCCACATTTCCACAATTTGATTAGTCATATAAGGACATTTTGCAAATAATTTAGTGAGAAAGATGTTTTACTTTAAATACTGTGGAGAAAGTTGAGATGACTTAATGTTATTTAAGGGTCATTATAAATATTACAACGGAAATGGGATGTCATTTTAAAAGTGCCCCCCCCCCCCCCCTCCGAATAAACCCCAACATAACCCTTTTTATAACCCCTACCATTTAGGAATGATTAAAATAAGCATAACCAAATAGCATATCTTCTCCACCTAAAGATTATTCCTGTGAAGTTCTTTAAAATCTGTTAAGTTGTTTTCAAGAATAGGGGCAGACAACAAAATGTTGGCTGGAAGAATTGGAGTAAGCATTTTACTCATCCACCCCCCCCCCCCCTTCCCTTTGTTTGAGGGATATAACAAGTTTTATTTACTGATACAGCACATAATGTTGTTTTATAGGTGATGTTAGGCGGTGCCTGGTTTAATGAGCTAGAACAGAGAGTGGGCAGTTTGGATAAAGATGCCTTATCTAAGTTTGCAGTAGATACATTATCACAACACCTTAATATCACAGTACAACCTATATGGACACATGTTGCTATACAAAAGGTATACACTAATGCTACTGATACAAATTATCATCACAGTATTGTTGATAAGTTTGATGTCTCTGTATTCAGGAATGCCGTCATTACGGTATTGTTGATAAGTATGATGTCTCCGTGTCCAGGATTGCCCTGGATATATTTGACGTCCCATAGTTCCATGTTCCTTTCACACAGAGACTTTGTACAACGAAGTAGGCTGCTTGCAAATAAATTGTTGAGACTCAGGGATATTGCAAGCCTAGGCTTATCAAGGCCCTCAAAAAGTTTTATGGCCGTCATCACAGTATTGTTGATAAGTATGATGTCTCTGTGTCCAGGATTGCCCTGGATATATTTGATGTCCCATAGTTCCATGCTAAACAGGAAGTGCTTACCCTTCAGGAGCACCTGGTCTCACTTCCCAGGTTCATGTGTTTAGCCTAACTTATCAGTTTCAAAGTTTTAACTTTGCTTCTTTATTGTTATTCGGACATAGATTTGTGTTTGTTTTTAATTGACTACTAAAACATATTCATTATTACTAAAACACCTTTTTTCAGGGATTATAGCAACATTTTACAAAAATTTACATTTTTTTCATTCATCCCATCCCAGACCTGTAACTTCACAGCAATTCGTCTCACATTAGGTTCTACTCCGATTCGGATTTGAACGATATGTTTATAAGGAAAATAACTAAAGGGTTCAGAGACTCCACCTGATTTTGGACACTACACCCTATAACACTACTTTTAAAAGAATGTATTATTTTTATTTCAGAACTGTATACCACAGTATAAAGTTGGACACCATGCTATTTTAGATAATATATTTGACTATATTGATATAAAAGGACTGCCACTTAGTTTAGTTGGATCTTCTTATGAAGGTGTTAGTCTTAATGACTGTATATACAACTCTAAAATGGAGGTAGAAAGACTAACAAAATACTTACAACGATCACAACGAACATAAATGAAGACTCATATTCCATTAACCAATCATGATTGAGATAGGTTAAATAAAGACTGGTATTCCATTAACCAATCATGATTGAGATAGGTTAAATAAAGACTGGTATTCCATTAACCAATCATACAATGTGTAAGAAAAAGATATAGGTAAAGAAGTTTGATATTTAATAAACCAATCGTGAAGTGTTTTAGGAATGAAGTGATTATTCATTAACCAATCATGAAGTGTATTAGGAATGGAAATAGGTTAAGACTATTGACACCAATCACTATTACAAAAAAAAATTATGTTAAGTTGCACACATGAAGAATTTCTGTTGCTTATAACTGGTATTGTACAAGGAGTGGAGTTAGTATTGTGTCAAGAGCAAATCGGCAAGTAAACTAATAGACAAGACAATGAGAAGTAGTTTGATAATCAACCATTTTAAACTACCGTAGTTGCTGTTCTATGAATATGATTGCCTCAATGCCTCCCACCAAATCCCAATGACCTATCAATACTCGTATGATGAAAACTAGCATCAATCATGTG
Organism: Anadara kagoshimensis; assembly: GCA_021292105.1. Lineage (NCBI taxonomy): Eukaryota > Metazoa > Mollusca > Bivalvia > Arcoida > Arcidae > Anadara > Anadara kagoshimensis. Next base: position 532,719 of record CM037869.1, read on the forward strand.
ACTAGTTCAACTTTTGTTGAAATAATGCATAAGCTTGTTAGTCTTCAGAGCATGAGTACAACCATTCCAGTGTAATTCAATGACATTTAGCCAGAGTGATTTCAACTGATGTTCCCATGGTTACTAATCAAACTACATTAAACAAGTACAGTAAACCCTCGATTCATCGCCACTATTTGTTTAGTCAAATTTTGGCGTTATAAAGGGGTTTGGTGATAAATAGGGGGAAGCGAATAAAGAAAAAAACATAAACTAAATGGATTTTGGGACTCCAACATAGTGTGGCGATAAGCAGGTGACAAAGTTATCGAGGACCAAAAAAACGAGGTTTTACTGTAATGCCATACCACTGTAGACAGGTGCCCTTTATATGTAGCAGAGAAGCTCAGAACATAGTATTTATATCCACTGAGATTTGTAGCTTAGTGTCTCTGGTAGGTGAATTTAGTGTTCTACCAGAAAAGCTTTACATTCCAAAATGTGAAATCACTGAATATATAGAGGATCTTACAAGAGTCATTATGTAATTTTGAAAATATTAAAAAGAGTTGAATAAATTTTATGCAATGAGCCTTGTGCCACTTGCATAAAGATTTTGTTGAAATTTTTATATAAATTAGATTTTACATAAGCAAGAATATGATATTCTGTTTATTGTATAATATAAGAAAACTCAATTTTTGGTATCTGAAAAGTGTTTTTCTCAACTATATTAGAACAGCCAAAATAGCTACAGAACTACAAGTCACACGTCTAAAATATGACGTAATGATATGCTACAACAATCGTATGATCATGCACTAACCAAGGAAACATGAGTGATACTGTGTATTGTTTTATTCTCAAGGTATCAAATTTTCATGGTTTGATGATGACTAGTGTATTAGCTGTGTCAAATTTTTGCGATCTTCTCGAGCAACAATTCTCAATGCCTCAAAATTCTGCATTTTCGTGGGAATACACTGGACCGCAAATACAGCGAAAATAAAACCACAGTGAAATATAAGCATTATATAGTATTACAAATGTGTAATATAATTTTTATCACATGGCTTTATTGTCTGGTTTTTGGTGGGTGATGATATACAATATATAACACTACCATATAGACATGCTGAAATCTGTAAACACTGCCAATGTTGTATTTAAATTACTGCAGAGTTTTATTAAAAAAATTAAACATAGATATATAACTTGTTCTCCATATAGATCTGAAACATGAAGTGTTTTGTTGCATTTATTAAGAAATTGGTGCTTTATTAACAATAAATTTTATATTTGAAGATGCCTGTTTTCAGTATTTGTTGTTTTATAATTTCTATATAAGTTATAAGCATGTTTCCCATTTACACTAAAATATTTTGTATTCCTTTGCCATCATTACTTATAGCTTAATTGCTAAAATGTAAGCAGTATATCTGTTTATCTATTTTTGAAGTGTGTTAGAATGGCAGGAAAAATGGAATTCTGTAGTTGGTTGGCCCCATACAAGTATCTCAGAATGAAAGATAAAAGTTGATAATGTGATATTAAAATTATTTTCCAAAAATTGCCTATCAGCAATACTGGTAGCTGAAACAAGATGGATGCAATAAAAACAACACACAACCAATGAAATTTATGATTGTATTTGTTAGATGAAATTTTGCTACTTCACCTTTAGCTGATGTCTCAATATAAGTGAAACATTCTTGACTGACACATTCAATTAATCAACCAATAATCCAAAGATGACTTATCTTCAGGATAATAACCATATGTACATGTATGTCAAATTGTAATGGTATAACAGGTATAAGAAGAGAGCTCTATGAAAGAGTGATATACAGTTAAGTATAATTGTGAAACCAGGACCTGGTAATCAACTGTATATCATAATTGTGAAACCAGGACCTGGTAATCAACTGTATATCAAACTTGGTTTTTCATCTCAGAAAATTAAGCTAATTTTGCCCTTTGGATGTTACAAAAAATGTATTGCAAATACAATTTTTGAAACTGTAGCCAGTTAAGTGTCCTAAACTAAGAAAGGCTACATAAGAAGCTGTATGACAAACATGATGACTTCCATTTTTGAAACTGTAGCCAGTTAAGTGTCCTAAACTAAGAAAGGCTACATAAGAAGCTGTATGACAAACATGATGACTTCCATTTTTGAAAATGTAGCCAGTTAAGTGTCCTAAACTAAGAAAGGCTACATAAGAAGCTGTATGACAAATGTGATGGCTTCATTTTTCTATTGTCAATTTTCCTTTTCTATGCAGCAATATACCTGCTTCTCCTGCTAGTTGGCCAGGTTGCACGGAGTGCAAATCCGGTTTATAGTATGGTGAATGTCGGGTGGGCGGTGAAAATAGGGTACCAACTTTGTAAACTCAACTCCATCTACAGTTTTCGACCAAAAACCTTGAAACTTCACAGAATGTTTGTATATATATTGAAGATGTGCACCAGACTTTTGGAAATTATTCAGGATTTTTTCCCCATTTTTCCAGACTTTGAAACTTAGGTTACTTTGTACTGTACATATCAACAGATTATTAAAGATGTGCACCCGACTTAATGGCAACCCAGCCCATTGAGTCTTTGACCCATTTTTTTTGTATAATATGTTTTACAATTAATATGCTATAGTAGAGCTTGTTCCCATTACTGGAACTTATGCAACAAAGCAAGGTGCTTACAATTAAATTGTTGACGCGAGATATTGCAAGCCTAGGCTTATCGAGGCCCTACAAATGTGCTGTGGCTGTCATCACAATATTATTGATAAGTTTCTGTATCCAAAATTACCCAGGATATATCTGACGTCCCATAATTCCATGTTCCTTTCATTTTCGATTTGATTACACACATGGTGGGTGTAGCTAGCTAAACAGGAAGTGCTTACCCTTCCGGAGCATCCGGCCTCACTTCCCTGGTGGAAGTTAACTGTATAGGTCATTCAATTGTTTTTTTTACTACTTTCAAATGATATATACATGTACAAGTATTCTGTCATTGAGCTACTTTTTAAGCACTAAGAAAATTTCACTTGAATTGTTTAATGAAACCTTTGAAACCTACCGTAACCTTTTTAATGACTCTTCTAGTCAAACTGTTCCATTACTAATGCATATATATAAGAATTTCAATGTGTTAAAAATATAATGATACCCAATGTAAATAAATATTTTATTAAAACTTTCTTTTAATTACAATAGATCTTCACAATCAATACATCAGTCCCTGTAAAATACATCATCAATCTTATCATCAAAATAATTCAGTCTGTATAACCATGATGTGTTCAGTATCCATAAAGGGAAACAACTTTTCTTCACAAGGGAAATAATTCTTCTCAAAAGGGAATAACTCTTCTTCACAAAGAGAAATAAATTTTCTGTTCTCCAACTTAGCGCCTTTTAAATAGCTGAAATCTTACATATGTTATTTCAATGTTCATCTGTAAAGTACAAAGGTACAATAGATAGAACAGCTGGATACAGATAGAGAAAAGACATTAAAAATAACAGTCTGAGTTAAGTGTCAAGTCAAGTTTCACTTTTTCCCTTCCACCATTATAATATGATAACCAAATTTTGTTTTAACGGGAGGATCTGTATAGACGGGATTTCCAAGTGAGCTAGTGGGCAGGGCAAATGCTGCTTCCTGGAATGGACCAACCATACTGCCTCTTGTCATCCATCCTAAATCTCCCTAAAACGAAAAAAAAAACAACTTGCATCCAAAAACACATAATTTATGTTCATTATTTGTCTAAAGAAATCCGACACTTACTTCTCTATCTTGATAAAAATCTGGTCTTAAATGTGTGACCTGTAATATATTCATTTTTGAGGCAGTGTTCTGAGCTAATAGCACAGTGTTCTGAGCTATCAGTGTAGTGTTCTGTGATAACAGTGTAGTATTCTGAGCTAATAGTGTAGTGATCTGAACTAATAGTGCAGTGTTCTGAGCTAATATTTTAGTGTTCTGAGCTAACAGTGTAGTGTTCTGAGTTAACTGTCAAACGGAAAGGAACGGTTAACATTCACTTTTGAGGTAGTGTTCTGAACTAACAGTGTAGTGTTCTGAGTTAATTGTCAAATGGAAAGGAAAGGTTAACATATTCATTTTTGAGGAAGTATTCTGAGGTACAATTTATTATAGTACTTTTGGATGTAAATGCCATCTTGTATTGTCAAATGTCAGAGTATTTAAGACCTCAGTCGCATCATTCAAGGATGTTTTAGCCCAGTCTCATATGTCAGATAGTTTTATTAAAAAATAATAGTTTTACATGGTTCCAGTCCATGTATCTGTTTAATGAATAGCCTGGCTTTTGTCAAATTTACCCAGCACCTGACCTAACTTCCCTGGTGGAAATTTACATGTTTAGCTTTATTTGCTAGCCTCAAAGTTTTTGCTTTGCTTTGGAATTGTAAATTTGGTGGATGTGGATTTGTACGTTTGTTTTTGATTGATACAACATACTGAGTGGGATTATTATCATGATATGGTTTGGTGTCCTATATCATGTGTGGCAGGCCAAACTCGATATGTTGGGGGGTAGCTCAGTGGGTAGAGTGCCCCCCCCCCCCCCAGTATCGGGTAGGTCCCAGGTTCGAGTCCCAGTTTGGCTGCTGCATTTTTCCCTTTCCTGTTACATTTGTGGGCTCATCCAACCATGAGAAGAGGCTGACCAACAGGTTGTTCCCTGGGAGAACCTTGTGATTTTGATTCAAGGGAGTTGAATCTGAAAAAAAGGAATGGAGGAATGTAGCGGGCTTGACTTGATAGGTGCCTTGGTAACTCAGTGTGTAGATCTAGTATTGGGTTGGTCCCAATGTTTGTTTCCCTGTTCAGCCTGATGAGAGGATATAAGCTCTGGGTAAACTAAACCACTCTGTTACAAACATAACTTACCCCTGATCTTGCTTTATCTTCACTGTATGTGGCAGCTACTTCATTAAACTTCATTCCACTTTTTATCTTTTCTAGAGCTTCTAAAGCCTTTGACTGTTTCTCACAGAGTATGTGACGGACCTGAAATTATACATTTGATTATAAGTAAAAATATGTCAAATCAATGTGTAGTGGTTCAAGTAGCATTTGCTTATAGTGTGGGAGGTTCTGGGTTCGATCCCTGGTCCGACCCCACATTTTTTCCCTTCCCTGTTACACATGCAACGGTTAAGAATGTTTTCTGTAAATTAAAAATTTAAAATATATTAACTCTCTCTCTCTCTGTGTTATAGATGCAATTAAAATCTGGTAAAAAATCAATTAACTATCTCTCTGTCCGCGCGCGCGCGTGTGTGTGTGTGTGTGTGAAAGAGAGAGAGAGAGAATATAACTGGTATTTTACAGTCTAAACACTGCTAGATCTAAATGTAGAAATATCTTTTTAGTTGACAATGTTGTCAGAATTTTACCTTCACGGCGGTTCCACCTTTGGATTGTTTTTCTCCTCCCCCTTCAGCACCTTTAGATTTATCCCCTCCTTTACCGCCTTTTCCTCCACCTCCTCCTTCACCGCCCTTGTTTTTAGGCATCTTGTAAATATAAACAAACCACACGTGTGTCACAACACGCAGGAAGTGAAGAAGTTGGAAATACTTAGATCTCTAAAACGCTTGACTTTATGGTCGTTTTCAAGTGTCTGTATGCAAGCGTAAAGCCGACTCAGAAAAAATTAAATATGGCTGCGCCCATGGCAATCTTGATAAGTATCTTTTGCTGAATCTGATATTGAAAATGTCTGACGATGAATTTGGGCCACCTCTTCCTCCAGGTAAATGCAATTTAAAGTTGAAAATACATAATTATATTTTGGATAAATCTAGTTTTACCTCGGTTGACAGGTAAATGGAATTCCAGTAAAATTTAGTACAAGATGATGGATGACACTGGAATTCCAGAATTAATTTACAATTCCTTTACCCTTTTTTCATTAATCAGCAACAGTAAACCATCACGCTGATTGCTGTGTAATCAAGTGCAGGTTCTGAACAAAATATGATCTAAAGGTTTGAAGATCTATATACTGGTAACAAAAGTGAAATGTGCAGGTGGTCTAGCATCAGTCCCTCTGGTGTCTGGGTGGTAGTGAGACCAGAGCTGCTCTTTGAACGTGTTGGTATCAGAGTCAGTTATGATGCTGCTAGGAAGGTGGTTCCAGTTGTGTATTGTCCATGTATAGAAACTGGTATTCATAATATCTGAAGTGTTGCACTGAGGTTGCATGCTGTTGGTGTCCATGTATAGAAACTGGTATTCATAATATCTGAAGTGTTGCACTGAGGTTGCATGCTGTTAACTGTATAGCTCTACAGTTTTAAAAGCATATATGTAGATAAGGCAATATTTAACAAAATATTTTGAAAATACAATGTTTAAAAATAAAAATTAAATAGGTAATTGGGTGGGATTTGAACCCTTGTCATACAGTTCTTAAAGCATCCTCACTTACCACTGAGCTAACCATAGCGGTTACTGTCCTGTTAATATATAACATCAGTTAAATATATGCATGGGCCAGTTTTAATTTTCCAGAAGTTCTTTTAGGGCAAAATCTCATCAAACCCGCCATACCTCTTAGCGATTGGCTAAATTGGCCAATGCCTTGAAATGGCAACTGCTCTAATCCTGATAATGAAGTGGACCCATGCATTCATTTGGAGAAAAATTTATCTACTTAGGTATCTTAAAAAGGTTTCTAAGTATTAAATTACTGTTATTTTGATCCTCACTGACCTCAGGTTTTTTCAGACTGATAGGAAGAAACAAATTAGCATGGATGTTTAACTAGAGCATTTCTATGTTTCTTGTTACATCAATTGACGGATCGCCAGCCACGTTCACAATGATCCAACAGAGGGTCGACATGATTGATTTACACTCAAAAAGAATGAAAATTTGACCAGAATTGTGCAGTTTAATGACATCACTGACACAAGTATGTTATTGGTTCCCATGATGCTGCTTTGGTACCGTGATGGCGGTCAGTGTCGGAACATAATAGGTATGGCCAACAATACGTTAATTTTAGTGATGTATTGATTTTAGCGATTTCCATGGTGATACAGTAGTTGTAAATTAAATCTACTTTCAAATCAAATTTGATAGTAGTGAACTAGGTGATCCATGCCAATTCAAGTCTGCCTGAATTTACCTAAATTATTATTTGCACTAAATTTGTATACACTATAATTAATACATAAATACATTTTGTACAGTACTTGTGGCTAAAACATTCTGATGTTTATTTGAAGGTTTCCAGAATCCTGTGACGAAGGATAAAGCAGACTCCACAGTAGATACAGAACTACCTCAAGAAGACAATTCTGATGTCATTGGCCCAGTTTTACCACCATCTACTAGAAATGTTTCTACTGAGAGCGATTCACAAAGAATTGGTCCTTCTTTACCACCAGGTTTACATCTGAAAAAGGACTTAAATAAAGACTCAGATGTGATTGGACCATGTCTACCACCTGGTTTGTCTAAAAGTCCAGAAACAAGTGCAATTGGTCCATGTTTGCCACCAGGATTGGGTCAAAGTTCAAATGCACATAAAACAGACGTGATTGGCCCTTGTTTACCACCAGGTGTAGGTCAGAGTTCAAGTACATATACAGGAGATGATTCTGATAGTGACAGTGACAATTACATAGGACCTCAGCCTTCTGAAATGTCAAACCCTGATGATGATAAATATTATACAACATCTGAATTTGAAAAGAGAGCAAGACTTATGAAAGACAAACTGGAAGGAAAGGTAAAAATAGAATATTGAAAGTAGGGAAAACCCGAAACCTAATAGTATGAACTTAATTTTCAATTCCTACCTGGATATACATATACTTTAGTTTTAAAGAATAAAAAATAAAATCCTGTGTATAATGTTTATTATTGGCATCTCAAACTTTCTTAAAACTAAGTTCCTAGTGCTAAAGAATTCTTTCCACTGGTTCCAGCTCAATGATAATTGGACAAGTAGCTGTTTACACAACTAGACTAGTAGACCGGTAATGTGTCACACAACTAGTTTAGTAGACCGGTAATGTGTCACACAACTAGACTAGTAGACCGGTAATGTGTCACACAACTAGACTAGTAGACCGGTAATGTGTCACACAACTAGACTAGTAGACTGGTAATGTGTCACACAACTAGACTAGTAGACCGGTAATGTGTCACACAACTAGACTAGTAGACCGGTAATGTGTCACACAACTAGACTAGTAGACCGGTAATGTGTCACACAACTAGACTAGTAGACCGGTAATGTGTCACACAACTAGACTAGTAGACCGGTAATGTGTCACACAACTAGACTAGTAGACCGGTAATGTGTCACACAACTAGACTAGTAGACCAGTAATGCATTGTACATATGAGTATCCACTACTTCCTGAAGCGGTAGATTGAAATATATACTTGTCATTCAAAAATTATGGAAGAAAAACTTCAAGCCCTATGGTTAGTCAGTTTTGAAAGGTTGAACTGTATATCAAATGACATGTCAGGAACATGGCACATCATATAATTTCTATATTTCAATATTCCATTCCTTTGGAATTATAACTTTTAATATATGTAATTACTATTACCTAATATACAACTTTAGATTTGTTCACAATAATTGCGTAATGTAGTTTTTGTAAATTTTGTGTGTAAAGGATTCCAAGTCTGCTGAGAAACTACAGAGAGAATCCTGGATGATGGAGCTACCCTTGGCTGGACTGGCCAAAAATATCGGACTGACAGCTAGAACATTTAGAACCAAAGCTGGTCCAGATTTAGGTGACCGATCAGTGTGGACAGATACTCCAGCAGACAGGGACAGAAAAGACAAGGTTAATAAAATTAGTATGAAGTTTTCTTGCTTATGTTTACAATGGTTTAAGATTTAGTCATTTACATGTACATGGATTTACTGTTTTACAGTCTCAAGTTTTTAGCTCACTTGAGCTCATTTCTATGTCTGTTGATATCTACTATAATCCTAATTAATATAGTAGATGTTACATTTTTTCAAAATTTATCAAAATACAAATTATTCTCAGGTAAGCACCTGAGGTCTTCATGGCCCTCTAGTATACATCTTGTATCATTAAATTGCATGTGGAGAAATAGTGGAATTTGGTTGTGATCTTACAGTATTTTAATTCATAATTTGCAACGAGATAACATAATGTGGTATTGTTGTGTTTATTTTTTAGGAAGGAGATGATGATAGAGGTAGCAGAAAATCACATGACAGTCACATGACCTCTAGAAGAGATAAAGAGATGGCTAAAGAAGTAGATAAATATAATGTATGACTATGTAGTTTATAACTCTTCTACAAGTGTCCAGTGTTGGGGGATGGGGTGTGGGGGGGGGAACTTTAGTTTTGCAACAATCTGTCTTGTCATTTGTCTCTTAAATCAGTTTTTTATATTTTTTCATCATGCTTAAAGATAAAATTTCCATATTTGGTATATAGTTTAATCATGACAAGTTACAGATCAAGTTCAAATTTGGTGATTGTTTGTAATGGTTCTTAACTTTGATAAATTCAGTCAGTAGAGAGGCACTGTTTATTGTCAAGCACTACTCTCAGAATGCTTCATTCACTTTACGTTTACAAATTGGTCACTTTTTGTAGTACACTAACTTTCTAGGGGTAACACATATACCGGTATATATAAATTCAAATATACATTGTCCATATATTTGGTCTTTACCAATAGTAGCTGATGTATATTTTAAAAATACTCAATCCCTTAATAAGTAAAATTTTTGATGCTTTTTTTATTCACTATAAGTCTTTTGTGCAAACATTATACAGTATGTTTATATTGTTTTACTTTTATAATTTCAGAAATCTAAGAGACCTGTGTCATTATTGGAAATGCATGAGAAAGAAAGGAAAAAATTGAAGGTGAAGATTGAAACAATTTATTAAATATGTTTTATTTTAGTTAGGATATGCGTCATTAATAACTTTTTCAGATATGCATACAGTAGGCTAAAATATTGAAAGGGGTATATATATATATTTGTTACCCTTCAAAGAAATTTCTCGCATGCTGATTGGTTAACTTGCTGAAGTACATGGAACTGTTTGGAAATCTGCCGGGGTACTTGAACGCACGCAACGTTTAGCGGTAAAAGGGAAGTAACTCGTACATCGTGGGCGTCTAGTTACGGTAAACAAACATGGAGACAACATACGCAAGTCACACAAAACACCAAGTTGAAGTTTAAAAGATCCAACTGGTAACGCTTTGAAGGGTGACAAAAACATTATACAGGGCTTTGGCAGGTTACACGGTCCCATGAAACCTGCCAAAGCCCTGTATAACTTATAATATTGGAAGGGGGGGATAAGCCTGTATCCATTATAAAATCTTCAGAGAAAGTTCTTAGCACTTCTTACAATCTCTTTTCTTTTTTAATAATAATATAGTCAAACCTGTCTATAAAGGCCACCCAAGAAAACCAATAAAAGTAGCCTTTATAGACAGGTGGACTTTATATACAGGTTCAAATAACACGATTGAAAAGCAACTGGGATAAAATATTACTGGTCCTTAAAAGCAGGTGTCCCTTATATAGAGGTGGCCTTAAGGACAAGTTTGAGTGTACTTTCATGCTATTCATTTGTAATGCCTAATTAATTCAGATGTAAAATGCATTTTTTTTATTTTTGTTAAAAATTAAAAATGATTTAACACAAATTTGGTAAAAAAAAAAAAATAATGAGTGGAATTGAATAATGATGTTTTACTTTGCTCCAGTCAATATTGCTTCACTTTATTGTAGTGGTTATTTATTTTGAATGTGGAGGAAACTGGAGTGCCCAAAGAAAACCACCAACCTTCAGCAATTAAGGAATGTTTTTAAATTATAGATATAATTGTAAAATCAATTTTTGTTTGTTTGTTTTTCAGAAAGAGAAAAAAGATGAACCAAATGTTAGGAGACCCTTTGACCGTGAAGTGGATCTACAGTCCAATAGATTTGATGATGCCCAGAGACAGTCTATAATAAAGAAATCAAGGGACTTAAACACTAAATTCTCTAAAGGAAAGTTTACTTCACAGTTTTTATGATGATATTGGTGTCATTATCTAGGCCTTGCTTCACTGGCCTCAAAACTCAAGTTCTAGCCCTGACAAAGAACTGCACTGTCTGTTTGCCATGCAAACTTGTCAAGTGTTGAATAATGCTGGTTTTACACCTTTCTCATTTCTGTTTGTTATCTGTATATTTGAAACTAAAGATATTACTTTATCATATTAATATAAGAATTAGCATAAAGTTATATGAACCAGACCACCAACATTGGTCTCTTCAAATAAACCAGATCAAGGTCCAGTGTTTACCGTTTTTGTAAATATGGCCAGTTTTTTTTTCAAGGTATGCAGCAAGGTGATTTCTAAATCATTTTTATACGCCCGTCATATGACAGGACGTATTATGTTACGGTGCTGTCCGTCCGGGCGTCCGGGCGGGCGGGCGGGCGTCCGGGCGGGCGTCTGTTAACAATTTGTATTCCGTTCAATAGAGACCACAAACATTTATGGATTCAAATGAAATTTGGTATACAGCTTTACCATGATAATACCTTGTGCAAGTTCGAATTACAACTTTTTCGGATTATTTTTGGAGGAGTAATGCCCCTTTTTTAACTTAGAAATTTTTGTATGTATGACCATGTGGTTTCCGATCATTAGAGCCTACAACTATTTATGGATTCAAATGAAATTTGGTATACACATTTACGATGTTAATATCTGGTGCAAGTTCGAATTACAACTTTTATCGGATTATTTTTGGAGGAGTTATGCCCCTTTTTTAACTTAGAAATTTTTGTATGTGTGACCATGTGGTTTCCGATCATTAGAGCCTACCACTATTTATGGATTCAAATGAAATTTGGTATACACATTTACAATGTTAATATCTGGTGCAAGTTCGAATTACAACTTTTTCGGATTATTTTTGGAGGAGTTATGCCCCTTTTTTAACTTAGAAATTTTTGTATGTATGACCATGTGGTTTCCGATCATTAGAGCCTACAACTATTTATGGATTCAAATGAAATTTGGTATACACATTTACGATGTTAATATCTGGTGCAAGTTCGAATTACAACTTTTTCGAATTATTTTTGGAGGAGTTATGCCCCTTTTTTAACTTAGAAATTTTTGTATGTGTGACCATGTGGTTTGTATTCCATTCAGTAGACAATACAAACATGGATTTAAATGAAATTTGTTATACATTTGGTATACACATTTACGATGTTAATATCTGGTGCAAGTTCGAATTACAACTTTTTCAGATTATTTTTGGAGGAGTTATGCCCCTTTTTTAACTTAGAAATTTTTGTATGTATGACCATGTGGTTTGTATTCCATTCAGTAGACAATACAATCATGGATTTAAATGAAATTTGTTATACAGTTACACCTTAATCATGGTAATATCTTGTGCAAATTTGAATTACAACTTTTTTGGGTTACGAGTTATGGCCCGAACACAGAGTTGGTAATATATTTTTACATACATATATCCTAGTTGTACTTATACTTCTCAGTAAATAGTACTACTCGATCAATATAACACGGGCGTATAATGCTCCGCTCAGCGGTGCTCTTGTTTATAGATTGAATACTGCATAAATATACAGTAATTTATGTCTTTGAGAACCTAGAGCATAACAACTAGACAAAGACACTATTTTATTGTTTAGCTAAATAACAGTATCAAAAGTTCTGTAGGAAAATAAGCAGACAGAAGATGGATTGTCCGATTTTTGTATGGAAAGAGACAAGATAGTATTGTACAGCTCTGGAGAAACAGTACCAAAGTGTTGTTAGTGGCAATATAGCCATTTGGAAAATGGGCAAGATACACAGACTTTACAGATTACACAATGTTTAGGCAAAGCTGTTCTGGTCCTCTGGCCAGGTGAGCTACAGATGTGAAATGGAAGTTTTTCATCATTATGTATTCTGATAATTAACAGTTTGTTTATCTACATATGATCTGTAGTCATTATGATAGATATCAGTCTGGTTGATTGACTACACCATATATCTGGGGCATGTATATTTCATCTATATGTGACTATAATTTAACCTTCCTTGCAATGATAGTTACACTGGTTTGTTCCTATAATATGTATACAACCATGTTTACTTGCCCACAGCATGTAGACAGCCTGAGTGAGTTCTAACTCTGACCACTGACCGTAGGTTTCTTGGTGATTGATGGAACTAATTCCCTGTTGTTTGTATGCTTGCAGCTGTATTTCAAACTTATTCACATACAAACTCAACTTTTCAGCATCAGTTGTAGTTTATTTACATGTATATAGACCATTACTGCATGTATTAATTGTAAATTTGTCATCAGTGTAAAAAAGTTATATTTTAACAATTTTGTAATATTTATGAAAATAAATTACCAGACATGTCATTAGTGTGAACTTGTACCTATGCAGTAACATATGATATCCTTCAGATGTGTCAAAGAATATATTTCCTATTCTTAGCAGGTTAAGCCTTGAATATTGAAGAGGACCTGTCTGTCATAAGTGCATAAATGACATCAAGATTTTAGAGTATAAAAAATGGCATATTAAAGAGTATTTAAATCAAAATTTACTTGTTTTTAACATACAGATTTTTAATTGTATTAAACTGTTAGAATTTAGTAAACTGGTTCACCCTTCAAAAGCACCAACACAGTAGTTTAGTCCGTAGAGTGCTCGTTCTGTACGTGGGTGGTTATTGGTTTGAACCTGGTCGGGTCTGACAAAGACTTGAAAATAGGTAGTGACTGCTCTTTTGTCAAGTACTTAGCATTTAGAAATGAAAGCTAAGGGGTTCTTCGGGAGAGGCCCTTAAAAACTTATGCCATGTGGCACCTTAAAGAACCCTCCCTGCACATTGCCCTAAGCGCACTGCAAAGGTCAAAATTTCTGTCACTTCACCTATAGCTGATGATGTCTTGATATAAGTGAAATATCGTGACATATACGTACAACCCCAATTAATCAATTAATGAATCGACCAATCAATCAATCAATAACCCTTCTAAAGTGCTTAGAAGAAAGAAATTTGAATCTGAAAAATGTACTTGGAAACAAGCTTTGCAACCAAGAACGGCAACAATGCATTTAAATGACAGAACAGCCAAACAAGATCTTACAAGAACAGACCACTTATTACTTCTTGCATTTTATTTCCTATACAGTGTATATCTAATTTACTTTTGGGATCCAACGCATTAATTATATAACGCAGTGACGAGTCCGTTGTTCAAACCTGTGTTAACTTAACCAATCGATTAGTGAAATTTCAAAATGATATAAATAATATAAAAATTCAGTTTTGAGTTTAGTGGGTTGTATTTGATAAAAACAGTAGTGTGCATTAACTTTTGAACAGAAATTTCAGAAATATTGCCTAAATCACAAAATATAAATTTTGGCTGACCAACTGGTAAAGGTGCTTGTTGGCTAACCAAAAAAAAAACGAAATTCGGTTCGGGATCATCATTCACAGTTGAGTGTGGCCATGTTAAAAAATGCAATGGTCAAATAAAGTTTAGATCACGTGACACGGTTTAGAGACGATAATGACAGACATTTTATACATCATGCTTCAGCGGAATATATGTAGAACAGAATGGTATATGTTGTGTTTTTGAATTCCTAAACATTGCGTAAAACAGAAAAATCAAGGGGGGGTCAACGTTTTGGATAGCGTGAAGATCTATACCTTGTGTTTGTTATGTTTAGGTATAGAGTTATTTTTTTAAATATCAGAAACAAGTGCCTGTGCCTTACACAACTGGTGTTATTTTGGCACCACGTTATGATAACGTTCAACCTTTATTGTAGGCAATTATTTTCTATCAACTTTATTATTATATAAAGTAAAAGCCTCGTATCGATCATCGTAACTATTTGCTCATCAGTCAAGGATTTGACTCGATCAAAGGTTCTTATAACTAGGTTTTACTGGAGGAAATATATACTGGTTATATAGTAATGATGTCTGTGGCACTTTCCATGAAATCACATTGCGCATTCTTCCTTATCTAGGTAAAATTCAACTCAACTGCTAAGCGACCTTAACACCACCTATGTTCTAATCCCACTACGACAGATCCTAGTGCGAGAAAATGTTCGCTTGCCGAAGGTCAGCGATTTGCGCTGGACAACTCGGCTTCCATCTCTTAACTGATCACATACATATAAGTGAAAGAATCTTAACTGGGCGTGAAGCTCCTTTTCTCCACTCTATTCCCCATATTACGTTTACACCAAAAGAAGTAGCATGAAAAAGCAGATGGTTTCTGCTGACTACTAGGAAGTCATTGTAAGATATTGTAGCGCTGTGTAAGTGATGGAGACACTGGATTATCATATTTAAAGGCCTAATTACAGATTGAACGGTGGTAAGGTGATGCTTAGAGCTGTGCAGAAATTTGAGGAGATAGATTTGTAGGTGTCTTAATATAAACTAGTTTGATATATATAGTTCCTTTCATAGCGAAAACAATAATGTTTCTGTGTATTTTCAAAGAAAGCAGTCATTTAAAAATCATGATTTTTTTTATTTTTCAATAATTACATGTATTGAACATGCAATATAAATTTTATCAGTATTTGTTAAAAAATGCTGTTAATAATACCGCTATTCCAAAAGATGAATATATAAACATAAGAAGACCTGTTAACATCAGTTTATCATTTTTAGTTAATGGTAAGTCTGGAACAACTTCATATCCTTTACCGAGAAATTTTTGTTCTTTGTTCGTCTTTTTGATGAGAGGGCGTGTCACGGATCCGGTGTCTGCTATCTTTGGCTCCGTGAGGTGTGTCACGGATCCGGTGACAGCAAATCTTGTCTCCATAGAGCGTGTCACGGATCCGCCTTCTGCTATCTTTGGCTCCGTCAACTGTTGCTCTTTCTCAGTCTTTTTGATGAGAGGGTGTGTCACGGATCCGGTGTCTGCTATCTTTGGCTCCGTGAGGTGTGTCACGGATCCGGTGACAGCAAATCTTGTCTCCATAGAGCGTGTCACGGATCCGCCTTCTGCTATCTTTGGCTCCGTCAACTGTTGCTCTTTCTCAGTCTTTTTTATGAGAGGGCATGTCACGAATCCAGTGTCTGCTATCTTTTGCTCCGTGAGGCGTGTCACGGATCCGGTGTCTGCTATCGTTGGCTCCGTGAGGCGTGTCACGGATCCGGTGTCAGCAAATCCTGTCTCCATAGAGCGTATCACGGATCCACCTTCTGCAATCTTTGGCTCCGTCAATTGTTGTTCTCTCTCAGGCTTTTTGATGAGAGGGCATGTCACGGATCCAGTGTCTGCTATCTTTTGCTCCGTAAGGCGTGTCACGGATCCGGTGTCTGCAATCTTTGGCTCCATAGGGCGTGTCATGGATCCGCCTTCTGCAAACTTTGGCTCCGACAATTGATGTTCTTCATTAGGATCTTTGGTGAGAGGGCGTGTCACAGATCCTGTAAGTTCTGAGCCGGTTTTATTTGTTTTGGCAGGAAATCCAGAACTCATTGTGTTTTCCTGTAAGTATAAAATAAAAAACAAACATACTAATCCATGTCTGAATTACAACTCAGAAACAAAGTAAAAACAAACATACTAATCCATGTCGGAATCACAACCCAGAAACAAAGTAAAAACAAACATACTAATCCATGTTGGAATCACAACCCAGAAACAAAGTAAAAACAAACATACTAATCCATGTTGGAATCACAACACAGAAACATAGTAAAAACAAACATACTAATCCATGTTGGAATCACAACACAGAAACAAAGTAAAAACAAACATACTAATCCATGTTGTAATCACAACACAGAAACAAAGTAAAAACAAACATACTAATCCATGTTGGAATCACAACACAGAAACATAGTAAAAACAAACATACTAATCCATGTTGGAATCACATCACAGAAACAAAGTAAAAACAAACATACTAATCCATGTCCAAATCACAATCCAGAACCAAAGTAAAAACAAACATACTAATCCATGTTGGAATCACAACACAGAAACAAAGTAAAAACAAACATACTTATCCATGTTGGAATCACAACACAGAAACATAGTAAAAACAAACATACTTATCCATGTTGGAATCACAACACAGAAACAAAGTAAAAACAAACATACTAATCCATGTTGGAATCACAACACAGAAACAAAGTAAAAACAAACATACTAATCCATGTTGGAATCACAACACAGAAACAAAGTAAAAACAAACATACTAATCCATGTTGGAATCACAACACAGAAACAAAGTAAAAACAAACATACTAATCCATGTCCAAATCACAATCCAGAATCAAAGTAAAAACAAACATACTAATCCATGTTGGAATCACAACACAGAAACAAAGTAAAAACAAACATACTAATCCATGTCCAAATCACAATCCAGAATCAAAGTAAAAACAAACATACTAATCCATGTTGGAATCACAACCCAGAAACAAAGTAAAAACAAACATACTAATCCATGTTCGAATCACAACACAGAAACATAGTAAAAACAAACATACTAATCCATGTTGGAATCACAACACAGAAACAAAGTAAAAACAAACATACTAATCCATGTTGGAATCACAACACAGAAACAAAGTAAAAACAAACATACTAATCCATGTTGGAATCACAACACAGAAACATAGTAAAAACAAACATACTAATCCATGTCCAAATCACAACACAGAAACAAAGTAAAAAACAAACATACTAATCCATGTCCAATTCACAATCCAGAAACAAAGTAAAAACAAACATACTAATCCATGTTCGAATCACAACACAGAAACAAAGTAAAAACAAACATACTTATCCATGTTGGAATCACAACACAGAAACATAGTAAAAACAAACATACTAATACATGTTGGAATCACAACACAGAAACAAAGTAAAAACAAACATACTAATCCATGTTGGAATCACAACACAGAAACAAAGTAAAAACAAACATACTAATCCATGTTGGAATCACAACACAGAAACAAAGTAAAAACAAACATACTAATCCATGTTGGAATCACAACACAGAAACAAAGTAAAAACAAACATACTAATCCATGTCCAAATCACAATCCAGAAACAAAGTAAAAACAAACATACTAATCCATGTTGGAATCACAACACAGAAACAAAGTAAAAACAAACATACTTATCCATGTTGGAATCACAACACAGAAACATAGGAAAAACAAACATACTAATCCATGTTGGAATCACAACACAGAAACAAAGTAAAAACAAACATACTAATCCATGTTGGAATCACAACACAGAAACAAAGTAAAAACAAACATACTAATCCATGTTGGAATCACAACACAGAAACAAAGTAAAAACAAACATACTAACCCATGTTGGAATCACAACACAGAAACAAAGTAAAAACAAACATACTAATCCATGTCCAAATCACAATCCAGAATCAAAGTAAAAACAAACATACTAATCCATGTTGGAATCACAACACAGAAACATAGTAAAAACAAACATACTAATCCATGTTGGAATCACAACCCAGAAACAAAGTAAAAACAAACATACTTATCCATGTTGGAATCACAACACAGAAACATAGTAAAAACAAACATACTAATCCATGTTGGAATCACAACACAGAAACAAAGTAAAAACAAACATACTAATCCATGTTGGAATCACAACACAGAAACAAAGTAAAAACAAACATACTAATCCATGTTGGAATCACAACCCAGAAACAAAGTAAAAACAAACATACTAATCCATGTTGGAATCACAACACAGAATCAAAGTAAAAACAAACATACTAATCCATGTTGGAATCACAACACAGAAACAAAGTAAAAACAAACATACTAATCCATGTCCAAATCACAATCCAGAATCAAAGTAAAAACAAACATACTAATCCATGTTGGAATCACAACACAGAAACATAGTAAAAACAAACATACTAATCCATGTTGGAATCACAACCCAGAAACAAAGTAAAAACAAACATACTAATCCATGTTGGAATCACAACACAGAAACAAAGTAAAAACAAACATACTAATCCATGTTGGAATCACAACACAGAAACAAAGTAAAAAACAAACATACTAATCCATGTTGGAATCACAACACAGAAAAAAAGTAAAAACAAACATACAAATCCATGTTGGAATCACAACACAGAAACATAGAAAAAACAAACATACTAGTCCATGTTGGAATCACAACACAGAAACAAAGTAAAAACAAACATACTAATCCATGTCCAAATCACAATCCAGAAACAAAGTAAAAACAAACATACTAATCCATGTTGGAATCACAACACAGAAATAAAGTAAAAACAAACATACTTATCCATGTTGGAATCACAACACAGAAACATAGTAAAAACAAACATACTAATCCATGTTGGAATCACAACACAGAAACAAAGTAAAAACAAACATACTAATCCATGTTGGAATCACAACCCAGAAACAAAGTAGAAACAAACATACTAATCCATGTTGGAATCACAACGCAGAAACAAAGTAAAAAAGTAAAAACAAACATACTAATCCATGTTGGAATCACAACACAGAAACAAAGTAAAAACAAACATACTTATCCATGTTGGAATCACAACACAGAAACATAGTAAAAACAAACATACTAATCCATGTTGGAATCACAACACAGAAACATAGTAAAAACAAACATACTTATCCATGTTGGAATCACAACACAGAAACAAAGTAAAAACAAACATACTAATCCATGTTGGAATCACAACACAGAAACAAAGTAAAAACAAACATACTAATCCATGTTGGAATCACAACACAGAAACAAAGTAAACACAAACATACTAATCCATGTCCAAATCACAATCCAGAATCAAAGTAAAAACAAACATACTAATCCATGTTGGAATCACAACACAGAAACAAAGTAAAAACAAACATACTAATCCATGTCCAAATCACAATCCAGAATCAAAGTAAAAACAAACATACTAATCCATGTTGGAATCACAACCCAGAAACAAAGTAAAAACAAACATACTAATCCATGTTGGAATCACAACACAGAAATAAAGTAAAAACAAACATACTAATCCATGTCCAAATCACAATCCAGAATCAAAGTAAAAACAAACATACTAATCCACGTTAGAATCACAACACAGAAACAAAGTAAAAACAAACATACTAATCCATGTCCAAATCACAATCCAGAATCAAAGTAAAAACAAACATACTAATCCATGTTGGAATCACAACCCAGAAACAAAGTAAAAACAAACATACTAATCCATGTCGGAATCACAACACAGAAACAAAGTAAAAACAAACATACTAATCCATGTTGGAATCACAACACAGAAACAAAGTAAAAAACAAACATACTAATCCATGTTGGAATCACAACACAGAAAAAAAGTAAAAACAAACATACAAATCCATGTTGGAATCACAACACAGAAACATAGTAAAAACAAACATACTAGTCCATGTTGGAATCACAACACAGAAACAAAGTAAAAACAAACATACTAATCCATGTCCAAATCACAATCCAGAAACAAAGTAAAACAAACATACTAATCCATGTTGGAATCACAACACAGAAATAAAGTAAAAACAAACATACTTATCCATGTTGGAATCACAACACAGAAACATAGTAAAAACAAACATACTAATCCATGTTGGAATCACAACACAGAAACAAAGTAAAAACAAACATACTAATCCATGTTGGAATCACAACCCAGAAACAAAGTAGAAACAAACATACTAATCCATGTTGGAATCACAACGCAGAAACAAAGTAAAAAAGTAAAAACAAACATACTAATCCATGTTGGAATCACAACACAGAAACAAAGTAAAAACAAACATACTTATCCATGTTGGAATCACAACACAGAAACATAGTAAAAACAAACATACTAATCCATGTTGGAATCACAACACAGAAACATAGTAAAAACAAACATACTTATCCATGTTGGAATCACAACACAGAAACAAAGTAAAAACAAACATACTAATCCATGTTGGAATCACAACACAGAAACAAAGTAAAAACAAACATACTAATCCATGTTGGAATCACAACACAGAAACAAAGTAAAAACAAACATACTAATCCATGTCCAAATCACAATCCAGAATCAAAGTAAAAACAAACATACTAATCCATGTTGGAATCACAACACAGAAACAAAGTAAAAACAAACATACTAATCCATGTCCAAATCACAATCCAGAATCAAAGTAAAAACAAACATACTAATCCATGTTGGAATCACAACCCAGAAACAAAGTAAAAACAAACATACTAATCCATGTTGGAATCACAACACAGAAACAAAGTAAAAACAAACATACTAATCCATGTTGGAATCACAACACAGAAACAAAGTAAAAACAAACATACTAATCCATGTCCAAATCACAATCCAGAATCAAAGTAAAAACAAACATACTAATCCATGTTGGAATCACAACACAGAAACATAGTAAAAACAAACATACTAATCCATGTTGGAATCACAACACAGAAACATAGTAAAAACAAACATACTAATCCATGTCCAAATCACAATCCAGAAACATAGTAAAAACAAACATACTAATCCATGTTGGAATCACAACACAGAAACAAAGTAAAAACAAACATACTAATCCATGTTGGAATCACAACACAGAAACAAAGTAAAAACAAACATACTAATCCATGTCCAAATCACAATCCAGAAACAAAGTAAAAACAAACATACTAATCCATGTTGGAATCACAACACAGAAACAAAGTAAAAACAAACATACTTATCCATGTTGGAATCACAACACAGAAACATAGTAAAAACAAACATACTTATCCATGTTGGAATCAGAACACAGAAACAAAGTAAAAACAAACATACTAATCCATGTTGGAATCACAACACAGAAACAAAGTAAAAACAAACATACTAATCCATGTTGGAATCACAACACAGAAACAAAGTAAAAACAAACAACTAATCCATGTTGGAATCACAACACAGAAACAAAGTAAAAACAAACATACTAATCCATGTCCAAATCACAATCCAGAATCAAAGTAAAAACAAACATACTAATTCATGTTGGAATCACAACACAGAAACAAAGTAAAAACAAACATACTAATCCATGTCCAAATCACAATCCAGAATCAAAGTAAAAACAAACATACTAATCCATGTTGGAATCACAACCCAGAAACAAAGTAAAAACAAACATACTAATCCATGTTGGAATCACAACACAGAAACATAGTAAAAACAAACATACTAATCCATGTTGGAATCACAACACAGAAACAAAGTAAAAACAAACATACTAATCCATGTTGGAATCACAAAACAGAAACAAAGTAAAAACAAACATACTAATCCATGTTGGAATCACAACACAGAAACATAGTAAAAACAAACATACTAATCCATGTTGGAATCACAACACAGAAACAAAGTAAAAACAAACATACTAATCCATGTTGGAATCACAACACAGAAACAAAGTAAAAACAAACATACTAATCCATGTTGGAATCACAACACAGAAACAAAGTAAAAAAAACATACTAATCCATGTTGGAATCACAACACAGAAACATAGTAAAAACAAACATACTAATCCATGTTGGAATCACAACACAGAAACAAAGTAAAAACAAACATACTTATCCATGTTGGAATCACAACACAGAAACATAGTAAAAACAAACATACTAATCCATGTTGGAATCACAACACAGAAACATAGTAAAAACAAACATTCTAATCCATGTTGGAATCACAACACAGAAACAAAGTAAAAGCAAACATACTAATCCATGTTGGAATCACAACACAGAAACAAAATAAAAACAAACATACTAATCCATGTTGGAATCACAACACAGAAACAAAGTAAAAACAAACATACTAATCCATGTTGGAATCACAACACAGAAACAAAGTAAAAACAAACATACTAATCCATGTTGGAATCACAACACAGAAACAAAGTAAAAACAAACATACTAATCCATGTCGGAATCACAATCCAGAATCAAAGTAAAAACAAACATACTAATCCATGTTGGAATCACAACACAGAAACATAGTAAAAACAAACATACTAATCCATGTTGGAATCACAACACAGAAACATAGTAAAAACAAACATACTAATCCATGTCCAAATCAAAATCCAGAAACAAAGTAAAAACAAACATACTAATCCATGTTGGAATCACAATCCAGAAACAAAGTAAAAACAAACATACTAATCCATGTTGGAATCACAACACAGAAACAAAGTAAAAACAAACATACTAATCCATGTTGGAATCACAACACAGAAACAAAGTAAAAACAAACATACTAATCCATGTTGGAATCACAACACAGAAACAAAGTAAAAACAAACATACTAATCCATGTTGGAATCACAACACAGAAACAAAGTAAAAACAAACATACTAATCCATGTTGGAATCACAACACAGAAACAAAGTAAAAACAAACATACTAATCCATGTCCAAATCACAATCCAGAATCAAAGTAAAAACAAACATACTAATCCATGTTGGAATCACAACACAGAAACAAAGTAAAAACAAACATACTAATCCATGTCCAAATCACAATCCAGAATCAAAGTAAAAACAAACATACTAATCCATGTCCAAATCACAATCCAGAATCAAAGTAAAAACAAACATACTAATCCATGTCGGAATCACAATCCAGAAACAAAGTAAAAACAAACATACTAATCCATGTCGGAATCACAACCCAGAAACAAAGTAAAAACAAACATACTAATCCATGTTGGAATCACAACACAGAAACAAAGTAAAAACAAACATACTAATCCATGTTGGAATCACAACCCAGAAACAAAGTAAAAACAAGCATACTAATCCATGTCGGAATCACAACCCAGAAACAAAGTAAAAACAAACATACTAATTCATGTTGGAATCACAACCCAGAAACAAAGTAAAAACAAACATACTAATCCATGTCGGAATCACAACACAGAAACAAAGTAAAAACAAACATACTAATCCATGTCCAAATCACAATCCAGAAACAAAGTAAAAACAAACATACTAATCCATGTTGGAATCACAATCCAGAATCAAAGTAAAAACAAACATACTAATCCATGTCCGAATTACAACCCAGAAACAAAGTAAAAACAAACATACTAATCAATGTCCGAATTACAACCCAGAAACAAAGTAAAAACAAACATACTAATCCATGTCCGAATTACAACCCAGAAACAAAGTAAAAACAAACATACTAATCCATGTCCGAATTACAACCCAGAAACAAAGTAAAAACAAACATACTAATCCATGTCCGAATTACAACCCAGAAACAAAGTAAAAACAAACATACTAATCCATGTCCAAATCACAATCCAGAATCAAAGTAAAACTTTGAAACTGGCAAGTTAAGGGTCATCTAAGTAGAAAAATTCAAGTGAAACCCATTTGGTTGAAAAACGTAAGAGGGCTACAATTATGAAATTACCTACACAAGTAAATAAAAATAAAGCAGTAATTGATAATTTAAGAATTTTTAAAATCTTTGTTGCATTTTTTAGGGAAATTGTGCAAAAATACACATGTTGAGGAAAGATGATTTTCAACTTGTGTAAGTAATTAATTTAAAAAAATGAAAAGATATTAATAAATTCAACATCAAAGAGCAGTGCAAAGGAGTCAGAGTTTGCTAAAGAAATAAGAGGTTTTTTGAAGACTCGCCAATTTACGGTTGAGGTTATCTACGTTTTATTTTCCTTTTAAAAATGCGTGTACCAGGCCTGAAATTTATATTTTAAGGCCACTAATAATCCAATATACAACAAGTCATAAAAAGTGCACGGTCACACAATACTGTTCAGTTTGAATTGAGGTAAATATTGTTTGGTTTGAACAATGCTGAACTATATAAAGCCGAATATGCCTCAACAATAATCAAGTAATATAGAAACTTGGCTTTTATAATCTTACCTTGGATCGTTGGTAGCCTTAGAATATGAACTATCACGCCTGGTGCTCGCAATCTTTGACACAAGGGACATCATACTTATCAACAATACTGTGATGATGACGGACATAAAACAGAGATCATATTCATTTGATAAAAAAAACTACTGTATGAAAATACTTAATTTATCTACACTAGGTAGATAGGTCAATTAGGATTCGTCAAAAATAATCTTTCTTTAAATTCATACTTATGTCATGTGCTAACTCTTTAAATTTCATGAAATAAATTACAATTTAGTACACGACAAACATATAAAATGACGACTGTACATTGTGACAACCAATTGTAAAACTTGTTAAACATCGGAACTTTACAGTTGCATTCAATTAAAGGTGTCCTATTTGAATTTAATCCCTATGTTGAAGTTTTTTAATTTGCTTCATACATTTATATACACTTGTATACATGATTGGCGTCGCGACAAAAGGGGCCTTATCTTTTTACGTCACAATCGAGAATCCCTATGCGATTCACAATTAGCGTCGAAAGTTGATGTTTTCGAATTTTGAATTTACCGAAAAATAATACATTTCTAAAATATAATGAAAGTCAAATGTTACCTGTATTGTGGTAGCCATTGCTTGACCGGTGTCCAGTTTATGTATGAGTAGAGGTAGGTGTAAGATGTAGTTACCGGAGTGATTGATGGGGTCAGTGCTTTGTACCGTAACCAGCATGTGTATTGTTTATAACCGATTGTTGTGAACAGTATCAAGAATAATTAATGCTGAATCAATGATATAAACAATAAAAATGCATTAATTAAATCAATCGGTCTATACATGTATCTCTATTGTCACTGATTAATGCATTGTTTCAGCAGTATTGCAGGTAAAGGTAAACAAAATTGACCTTTCACAAGGTATAGTATCACAGGAGAGTTCATCCAATATATGGGTAGTGTAATTATTCTCAGTTAATATTTATACAACACTCATGAAATAGCGTTTCTCATGATGTAGATGTAATTATATCCCGCTTAAAAAGTGGGGTATATAGTGATAGGGGTGTCCGTCCGTGTGTCCGTCCGTCCTTCCGTTACACCTTAGAGTACCTATCTCTTATCTGCAACTCCTCCTAAACCCTTCAATGGATTTTCATGAAACTTTCACACAATCTTTGTGATATAATGTAGATGTGCACCTCCTATTTGATTGATCCGATGGGTTTTGTATGGGGGTGGGTGGGAGCGGGTGGTATTTTTTGTGAGCTTGTGGCTCACAGTTTTTCTAGTTAACAGTTGTATTTCAAATGACTATCCATATGCAAAAAGGAAAATATCACTTTTTTTCAAGTACCAACATTGGGTTAAATAAAAATAATCCTTTATGTGGTTTATGGGCTATATAAAGTTGATACGTAAGGATAGATGATTGTAATAATGTGTATTGGGTGTTTATGGTAATGAAACATGCTGTCTTACCTAAATCACACAGTTTAATAACCCAATTTAATATTCAAATCAAAGCTCAAACGGGCAGGTCAAACTTGACACACAATAACGTATTATTATATGTATCCGTCACATATACAGACATAATCAATGTATCTGTACCTGACGCTAGCGGTGACCAGGTCACTTATAGTCGATGTCCTGTCTCAGTCTCCGGTGTCTCATGTGTGTTTTACAAGGCCTAGTTACGTGTTGATGACTGACTGGTTTCTATTCAGGTTTTATCGATACGTGTATCGATGTGACAGCGGGTGGATTGTAATCCACTGGGTATTCCAATCAAAATTATCGGAATAATAATCACAATAGTTATAGACAGTCTGAAGTTATTGTTCTCCATCACCATTATTATATATTAATATTTTTCCTTCCGATGATACAATTTTTCCTATTATAAAACACCCCAGAATACTAGTTAATATTAGATTCATTATATATATGTTGACTCGAGAGCATCTAACATACTGATATGCAATGCAGTTAAATCTGTTTTACAAGAAAGACTTGAAATTGTTTTTGCCAATTATCATAAAACCCAAAAGGGAATAACATAAATGATATTCATCCAGTAATGTGGTTAAAGGTCATAACCGTTTATTTTACAACCAATGGTGTTTTTAAATAAATAGAGATACCAATCTATGTCCAAACCACAATCCAAAAACAAACATACCAATCTATGTCCAAATCACAATTCCAAAGTAAACACTTAGCACTTAAATTAAACATATGAACTTCCACCAATAGGGAAGTGAGACAGGGTGCTCCGGAAGGATAAGTGCCTCCGGATTAGCTAGCTACACCGGTCACGTATTTAATAAAAATAGAAAAGAAAGGAACATGGAACTATGGGACGTCAAACATTTCCAGGACAATCCTGGGTACATTGACATCATACTTGTCAACAATACTGGATGACTCACTTGACTTATTTCCGTCTCTCCGTGAGGAGAATCGGGCCATTCACAAGTTCTCTCCATTTTCCTCTATCTGTCCCTACTTTTAACTTGTTGCCCCAGTCCACGAGTTGTAACCTAGTTCCTTACGCTCGCTTTTAATGGTCCTTCTCCAAGTCTCTTTGGGTCTTCCTCTTTTCCTCTCCCCCTCTGGTGTCCAGGTAAGTGCCAGTTTTGCGTACCTGTTGTTTCCCATTCTTAAAACGTGGCCCAGCCATTTCTATCTTCTTCTTTTGATTGTGGTGCTGATCTTTTCTGCCCCAGCTCTTGCTCTTGTTTCCTCATTTGATACTTTCTGTGGCCAGTAGATTTTTAAAATTCTTCTTAGACATTTGTGGAAGAAAGGTGTCACAATACTGTGATGACGGTCATAAAACATTTTGAGGGCATTGATAAGCCTAGGCTTGCAAATACTTGCATCGTTGCTTCGTTTTATAAAATCAGTGGGCACTCGCTCTACTGTAGAGTATTTATTGTGAAATAAATACACCATCAACAGGTGAGGCATGTATATTGCTGCATAGAAAAGGAAATTTGACAATAGAAAAATTGAAGTAACCATGATTGTCATACATCTTAAATATAGCCTTTTGCAGACGTCACAATTGATGTATAAATCTCAATAATAAGCAGACTCTGTAGAAACCGTCGTATCTTTTATTTCAAGCTCACTAGGATGGATGGCATCCACGTAGTCTCCAAACTTAGGACTATTAATATATAGGTGTGCAGTTGAATGATCTTGCTTGGAGAGTTTTCTTTCAGATTTAATAAGGTTCTGCATCAATTCTGTTTCATACTAATAAAGAAACAAATCAGCAGCCAATGGTGCACAGTTTGTGTCCATTAGTACACCAATTGTTTGTTGGAAAAATATATTATCAAACACAACAAATATGTTCCCTATCAAAAACTCTTAAGATTTTTGAAGGTATCTTTAAGAAAACAGAGAATTAAAGATAATTATCTTTACGCGGTCTCACAAGACCATAATATATGCCATTTCTGTTTGTGATATACTATACTAATAATAATAATAATTAAAAAAAATCAAGAATTTTATTTCTAAATTTAATCAACTCTATCATACATCATAGAAAACATTATATATATACAGGTACATGTTGTGTATTATATACAAAATAATGGACATAAAACATGATACTGATTCAGAACGATTTATATTATCCTTCAATATTGCCTCACAATGATGTCCTAATATAGAAAAACATATCATAACATTACTCAATGAAAACATTTACCTAAAGCCAACGCTACTGACACGCACCTACAATAACACCACTAAAATTTGTCTGTGCGAAAAACAAAACACTGAAGATACAATGTATATTTAAATAAAGTCTGAAAATACTGCCCTTCTCTCTTGAGGTATGATAAATTGGAATTTTGCAGTTTTGAATTAAGTAACATTAAAATATTCATTGAATTACTACTGAAAACTACTATAATGTTAATAAAATTTGCTCGTGCGAAAAACAAAATATTGAAGAGACATTATTTATAAAGTCTGAAAATACTGTCCTTCTGTCTTGAGGTATAATTAATAAGAATTTTTGCAGTTTTGAATTAAGTAACGTTTTCAAATTTGCAAAATAAAAAAAATTAAATAAATAAAAAAGATATAAAAAAATTTATTAACAATATATATTAAGTTTCTAAATTTTAAATTAAATAATGTATAATAAGAATTTGTCCGGTTTTTTAAAACTTTTTTTTTTTGAGAAAAAAAACCAGGACGCATTTTAGACTAGACTGTCTTTATTGAAATGCTCAAATTAATAAGCCGTTAGCTATATTGAAGATTTTACAAGGAAGTAAAATGGATAACGTTCCATTAAGAAGAACCATGTTCAAGTTGTCTTATAAAGAAAGGCTTTTACGTCTAGATAAAAAAAAACAGTACTTAAAGTAGAAGTAGATATAAACGACTGACTATAAATATGAACATCTACAACGGAATAATGTTTGATATCCAGCGTTTATTAATTTATCATCTTTTATAATTATTAATCTCTGATGGGACCTAAATTTATAGTTATAATATTCATGGTTAGGATGTTTTCTTTTTTATTGCCGTAGATCTATATAATTTTACCATAACAATCATCCACCCTTCTACCACGATTAATGACTGTTGATGAAAATTAATGTATAAATGTTATGATGTTGGTCCTGATGCAAAGGAAGACTGTGTAGTTATAAAATGATACTGTATGTTCGCAATTTCAAAATAGAATGCATTGGTTCTCAGAAAAAAGTTACACAAAAATGCAGACATATACTTGAATATAACATTGTGACAAGGAGAACATTAAGGTAAGATAAGGCAATGATCTATTCCAACATACGAATAAAATGAGATATCAATACGCAACTTTAAAACATTGACTTTATTGATGATAAAACTCTTAATTTTACCAGTAGTTGGATTTAACAGATTGCTCCAAGTACTTTAGCATGGCCAGAAGCAACCTTATTTTACGAACAGTGATTAATGAATAAGAAAATATGCTTCATTGAATCAAAGGTAACGAAAAGTGTGGCGTAAATATGATATTTATCATAAAATTTTATTCTTGGTTACACTTGGACGAGTTTTTAGTATTTTAAAATAAAATTGAATTTTAAGCGAATTTTAAATAAGTCTGTATTGTTGGTGTTTGTATCATATGTTTTGTTTATTATTTTACGTTTGTTTTGTTTTTGAACGTTATATTGGCCGACTTTGGCTATTGTCAAGTACTTTTTGTTCAGCTGCCAATTTCTGTTTTCCCTCTTTATTTAACACAGACACTTAAAAATAGTGTGTGCCAATGATAAAAATACTATCAGCAAAAACAAAGTATTAGGTAGAAGAAGAATCTGGTATAAACACACATGTTAACAAAATACCTCTAAGATTCCGTTGTTGTTTTGTATTCATGATATGTGATGAATAAATAAAAATGAAATACGGACAACAGCCCTACAAGTCTGTTGTAACACACACACCACACACACACACACACACACACACACACACACACACACACTCTCTCTCTCTCTCTCTCAGTGTCTGGAGTTATGTTTATCCTGATACGTTTTGTGGACTGGACATATTATATATACATTATGACGTGCATTATCACATGATTTGGTAAAAGAAACCAGAAAGTATTTATATGTTATTCCATATATTTTGTCCATTATATATAATGGACAAAATATAACACGATTTATCCATTTGACCGGTATATGAACAACCAAACAAAAACGAATGAATTATTTCGATGAGTAATTCCCAATATCTTGGTGTGTCCACCTGGCCGGTATATGAAAAACCAAACAAAATGTATGACTATAATGATGGTCCTGGTGTATCCATCCGACCGGTATATGAAAAACAATGAGTAATTCCCAATATACTATAAGACTATTGGATGCTAAGATATAATAGTTTCTGATACATTACTTATTTGTTCAGCGTCTATAGTAACTACGCCATTAAGTTCACCAGGCGCAGATTTACTTTGTTTTAAGTTACCTTGGTGATGAAAAATACTTGTACGATATCTTATTGTAGCTCGTCTAGGATTTGTCTGTAAATGAACTATATTGCTATTAGGATCTTCAAAAGGACTTTTCTTGTCCTTCCACTTCTTGAAATAAAATCTAGCATACTCCCCGCCAAGTGCAATGACTCCTGTAACTATACCGATCCCGATTAAATAAAATGCACTTTGAACGTCAACAAGAGTTATGCGTTTTGCTTCCGTCACTATTTCACCTTTACAAAAGTTCTGCTTTGGCCAACTCCTTATTTTCCAAATTTGCAACAGGCCACTTTCTTGAACTTTTAAAATTCTGAAAATAAATAATCGTATACTTTCTACACGAATAAAATAACAACACTTTCAGTATTACAATGAATTATGTTTGGTTTAATTCCAAAACTTAATGGTCGATTATTGTACATCTTAATAATTTTACATTTTAATGTTTTAACGAAATACTTCCAAAATATCATATTTTCTAAAAGATCTAATTATTCACACGTACTTGGGAACAGGAGTGATTTTTTATCCATTGTAAACAGAAGTCATATACATGTATTAGAATTAGAATACAAATAATCTGACAGAATTTATTATCTTTATTTTTTAAAAACTAATCCATGTCCGAATAATAATTCAGAAGCAAATAAAAAACTGTGAAAGTGACAAACTAGGTTTAACACATATACTTCTACCAGGCAAGTGAGGTCCGGTGCATCGAAAGGGAAAGCACCTCAGGTTTAGCTTGTCTACATCCGCCAATTGTGTAATCAAAATTGAGTTAAAGGAACATGGAATTATGGGACGCCAAACATACACAGGGCAACAATTGACACAGAGACATCAACTTATAAGCAATGCTGGGATGACGGCAATGGAACTTTTTGAGGATTGCAATATCCCTTTGTCAACAATTTATTTGCAAGCAACCTTCTTCGTTGAACAAAGTCCCCGTAGTAAAAACAAGCTCTACAATAGCGTATTATTTGGGAAACAATTACACCATAAGCAACAGAAGCAGGTATATTTCTGCATAGAAAAGGAAAGTTGACAATAGAAAAATTGAAGTCACCAAGTTTGTCATACTGGTTCAAATATTGCCTTTTATGATCGTTATGATTGAGGTACTTAAAATGAAAAAAATAACTACCACTTAGAAAAAAAAACCAATGGAAAACATATACAGAAATGCCCTTTTTGTATGACGCTCACGCCCCTCAAAATGATACATGTATATTATTTGCCGACCAATCATCACATCAGATCCACAAAGCGGTCAACATGTTTTCCAATGTACTTATTCTAAATGAAATTAAAATGTAAAAACAAACTTACTCCTCTGAGAATAATTTGGTATATGGGGAATTGTTCGGTAAACCAAAGGCATACTGTGCCGGCAATAATTCCTCATTAGTCATAACTAACTCGCACTGGTTTGCCATTTTAACTTCCATAAATGTCTTGTCACCAATGAACGCATATTTTCCCGCCAAAACTTTTTCAATGTGAACATTAGGATCTGTAGATAATACGGTCTGATCGGACTTGTTAAATGACACTATACCATCCCACGCTTTCTTCAGCTCTGGTAGTGAGGATTCCTGTAATATATATATCAAATTAATAAAAAATACCAATCAGGGGCGTAGCTGGGGTGTTTACGATGTGGACGCCTAAAGAGGGCAGGGGGTTTGGGGGCCGCCCTGATGCGAATTTTCGGCCCTCCAGGGCGCTATTTATCAGAATTTTTCTTATAATTTTATGCTATGCTGTGGTAGTTTTTGTCGTTCTTTTGAGGACTGGTTCATTCTTAAACCTGAAGACGAGGTACAAGGGGATCTGATGTAATATGGCATAAGCACTACGAAAACAACACACTCAATAATTGAGAAAGTCAAGTTAAAATGAGAGTTCAATTAATATAGTGGTGATGTTAAACGGAGGAGAGGGAATATATTTGTAAATTTATTGCGTTAATACATAATGAAACGTGACGAATGGCTAGTAAAAGTTCTTTAATGTAATCAAATCAGATAGTTTCAATTGTTTTGCCATGCCGGCAAAGTCAAGACAACACCGGAACCGCACCTCAGAGGCTATCGAAGTCAGGTATAAACCGAATTCGTATATAACATTTCCGGTGAAGACCAACGGTTTGGTATAAGAAATATATTATATTCTCTCTCTCTCTCTCTCTCTCTCTCGTTTTTTTTTCTTTTTGCGAAAACGATGTGGACGTTTTTGCGTACAAACGTACGCCTGGCTACGCCCCTGCCAATCTATGTCCAAACTACAATCCCTCAGCAAAGTAACAACAAACATACCAATCCATGTCCAAACCACAATCCCTCAGCAAAGTAACAACAAACATACCAATCCATGTCCAAAATACAACTACTTAGCGAAGTAAAAACTTTGAAACTGGCAAATTAAGTTAAACTTCCACCAGGGAAGTGAGGCCGGGTGCTCCGAAAGTGTCAGCACACTTCCTGTTTAGTTACAAGTGTCAAACATGTAGAACGTTACCGCTAAAAGGACAACAATCAGTCAAATAAAAACATAGAATAAAACATTTCACATATTTCTCTGACCGATTGACCATGTGACTTTAAAGTTGGAAGGGAATCAAAACATAAGTTTTCATATGATGATTTTTTGAATACTGAAAACGCATCCATTCTTGTCGCCATATCCAACATTAACATTAACCAGTAAATAGATAAGGGGAATCGGTTGCCAAGTGCCCTAAAGCGACGACCTACAATCATGGCACCTCTCACCTTCAATGTTAGAATTCAGTTCGGAGATATCCGTGTTTCATCCATTGTTCCAGAACGTACCGCTCTGATATAAGTAAAAACTTGACTGAGACATGAAACTCCTTCATTCCCCTCCTCTTATTATTTTGACGTCTTGGATAGGTTTGTTTGTTTTTGATTACATATATGGACAGAAATCGTAGCTAGAAACCAAACCAACATACATCGTTCATATAGACCATGGTTACTTGGGTTGTTAGTACCAAATACATATAGACCATGGTTACTTGGGTTGTTAGTACCAAATACATATAGACCATGGTTACTTGGGTTGTTAGTACTAAATACATATAGACAAAATAAAGTCACCATACACAAAAATACGTTCATTTATCATTTTTAAACCAGTATTTAGACTTTTTTTGTGCAATTTTATTAATTTTTAGAAAGCAAATACACAGTTCTTTGTTCCAAATGATTCAAAGCAATAGGTGTAAATTTAAAATCCGAATAGGCGAAACTATTTAACCCCAAAATAATGGTATAAATTATAATGAAAACATATGACATTTGAAGTGACAATCACCCTCTGGAGAATCCACATTATCGATATTTACAGATGATAGATGATAACGATTTATTTAGATATTTATGACTTGTTTATATTTACACCCACAACTGTTATGTTTCTTTTACCACCACGAGATCATCGATAAAAACAACAATATCATACTTAAATCAATACGCAAATACAGTTTGTGTTTGACAATTATCTTTCATATGTTTTGATCACGCATTAGAAAAAAAACCGAAATGCTTTGCCAAAGCAAATTTGTGTTTAACACTAAAAAACCCGAAATGCTTTGCCAAAGGAAATTTGTATTTGACACCGAATAAAAATCCAAATGCTTTGCTGAAGCATAAATTGTGTTTAACATTTATTTCCAAATGGTTTGATTACGCATAAGGAAACGTCGAAATGCTTTGTAAACGGACAATTTGTGTTTGACATTAGTTTCTTATGTGAAATATATAAAGGATATGTACGCGGTTTTAATAAAAACAAACAAGTGAGGAAAAATTAAAAAGTAAATATAATATACCAAATACACAGTGGAAGAATATTAATGCAGTTCCTTTTCATACAACAAAGAATACATATCTTAAAGGTTTCAGTATAGAATTAATAATAATATTGTAGCAACCAATAGTTACTTAAAGAAGATTGGCTTATATAACGGTGATTAATGAGGGTTTTGTAATTTGGCTACAGAAATATTTTATACCCCTTTTGGAAATGTCAATATGTTAACACTTTATGGGAGAATTTTGAAACCATTTTGAAAGATTTGGAATATTTTTAGATATAAATACAAAAAGGCAATATTTGGCATACCTGTAATTTCGGAAAAAACACAACCTTTTAATTTTCTTATTCATTTTAGCAAAGTATTATATTTATAATACAAGAACAAGTAATAGATAACTTCATAGGAATGAATTTAAACATAAATTTCAATATAACTTTTAACTAGCAGATAAGTTCAGAAAAACAAGAAAAGAGATATTTAAAGAATGTTGGGATTACATATTTTCGATTTTGAGCTAGTTATTGTTTTATTTATTTATTGGAATTTAAGCAACCTGTTGCCTTTCAAATATTACGTACGTATAAAAAATTGATGATTCTATGCAACTTTATATGATGTTATTATATTTGTACAACCACTTGATATTGTTACTACTCTGTAATTTACATTGTCAAACATATATTTTTTTGTCTAGATATATTTGCTTTTAAAATAAAAAAATACATGTAGAAATCATGTAAAAGCACAATTTGTGTTTGAGTCTTTGACATCTATTTACATAGGTTTTGATCACACATTAGACTTATAGACTGAGGAAGTGCAATAAAACCAGAAGTGACAAGGTTTTTATAAAAGCATACATTACATACATGTATATTGTTATGTTGAAATGGAATATAGAACTGTGTATTTGAATACACAAGTTTACTATAAGAAGACTGCGAATAACACACAATCTACCATTGTCATAAAAATGAAAAAAACTAAGGATGTCATGCCACGACACATACACAAAACAGCACAAGTTAGACATATAGATACCATTCTTTTATAATAACCCCAAATAAAACACCTCGGGCCTAATTCAAAAATATAAATTACATGTTATACCAGTGATAATGACACTAGACGGCCGTTTCTGTCTGCAATTTCTCATCAGTAGAGCTTGAACCAAAATAGTAAAATCAAGTTTTTTAAGGGGTCGAAAAATATCCAATATATATGTGTTTCATATGATTTAAATTATATTTGACCTCGAGGCTTTATTTGTTTAATTTTTTGTTTGGTATATAAATATTTAGATTATTAAATTATTCTCATTAGGTTATCCGAACAGAAGACATTAAATATACTGTGTTCCCCGGAGTACGTCATGTATTCACTTCAGAAAAAATCATTAGTACCAAGCTAGTTTTAATTAGATTTTAGAGTACATTTTTATTGAAGTATCGATACCTTATTGTACTAACAAAAAAATGACCTATTGTTACACGGTGATATCAGTCACAGGTATAAGTAAATATTTACCTGGACGAGTAAATTATCATTTCTAATACGAATTAATTAAATGTAAAAAATGACCTTAATATATTTGATGACCCAGGGCACCTATGTATATACAAAAACATTAACCTGTCCGCTTGACCTTTAATTAAGAAGATACATATAGGTAGGGTTGGGTAGCAGTTAACATATACATCATGCACGTATTTACAATGATGTTCGTTATTAATAAACTTACTTGTCCATAGTTATTATGAAATAAAGGTCAAGCAGAGAGGTCAATATTATTTGCCTATAAAATAGTGTTGTCTCGGATATTTGTAATTACACATCGTTAAGTTTACATTTTATAGTATCTGAACAACTACTCAACATTGTTATATCCACAGTTGATAATTTTGATTATTTGGACATAGATTAGTATGTTTTGTTTTTGATTGGAAACATTTATCATTAAAAGATTTGAATAACTTCTTTGAAACTGAAATGTTTACAAAGCTATGAAATCCCAAAAACCAAACCTGATGCATGTTGTTCAAAAAGCCATATTGGTAACAAATAAATCAAAAACAAACATAGCAATCCATGTTTAAACCACAATCCAAAAAGATCATGCGAACCTTCACCAAAGAAGTGAGACCATTACAGATGAAGTATAGAAGGGATAAGTAGCTGAAGACACAATGAAGGGATGATAAAGATCAAAACGGACGTACACAAAATGTCGGAATGTGTTACTATTGTTCCAATTAACCTAGATAGTCGCTATTTTGCCAATTAAGCTTTTATGTTTAATGATTTATGTTTAATGTTATACATGTTGAATTTAAGATATAAAGGCCCAGTTAAATGTAAGAAAATATGTGTTTTATTGCCCTCTGGTTTTACATACCGAAAATTAGTTGTTTTTCAAACAATGTACATATGCCCTCTCTTTATCCGTGCCTCGTATGCAAATTCGGAGCATTGCATGAACGGTAACTATTATACATATGCAATAACATGAGTAAAACCCGAACAGCACATCTGAAAGACAACCTTGTTTTTACCCGTGTGATAATAATTAGTATGCAGGTCAATCAGGTGTGATGTACACCTATCTGAGGAACATTTAGGTATATTTACAACACATTGACTTTTCTGTGTTATGAAAAAAGACACAAGTTTCGGTATATACCCGTTTT
The DNA here is from genome assembly GCA_021292105.1 of Anadara kagoshimensis. Lineage (NCBI taxonomy): Eukaryota > Metazoa > Mollusca > Bivalvia > Arcoida > Arcidae > Anadara > Anadara kagoshimensis. The sequence continues at coordinate 570,343 of CM037869.1, forward strand.
GTAATTCAAGTTCAGGTCAGCAGACCTCATAGTTTTGGTAGGTGATATGATTTTGTTCAAAGGAATATCAAAATAAGTACTACTATAAGAATACTTGATTTTATGTTAATCTAAGTAACCTGGAACAATAGTAGTCACAATAAACCATTATAATAATTCATACACTATTGAAAGTGGAATGGTTAAAAATTAATATTGATTTATCATTGAATTGCGTGACCATGACTAGACGATGTACTTTGTCCTGACTCACCACCTGCTTGATATTTGATAATTTATTAATTAAGTAAAATTTTTCTGAAAACATTTAATGTGCGAGCATCGTATACAGTAAATTGTAATATTACTTGTCATTGCCACACGTAGTTTAACTTGTTTTGTTGCTATTAAATCTTCATAGCACAAAACCGCACTTTACAACTAGTAACTACACAGCTATAGCCTTGTACTACCCAAAACAGTAAATAAAAAACAAACATACTAATCCATGTCCGGATCACAATCCAGAGAACATGAGAGTATTTCCGTACGAATGTCTAATTCCGTATACAAGAAAGTGAAAGTTATATTTCATATTGCTTTGTCCTTTTGATATTCTGAGCTTTTATAATACGTTTAACTTCAGTCATGTGAATAACAATGGAATTGTAAGAATTTGATCGAATACAAAGTTGCAAAGGCGGGAATCGTTCAAAACAAAGCTTTCGGAATAAATTATACACGGAGTCCAACACAGAACGTATTGTTTTGAAATATATTAATATTTAAAACCAGTTCGTTATAGAATTCGTTTGTTATTCAAGCGTATGGAATTGTACTCACTGATTTTGGCTTATACTTTTGTAACTGAAGTTATATTTCATATGCATACATGTCTTGGAATATTCGTATCCATTAGTGTAAAGTCAATTATTTTAATCAAAAACAAACTAATCCATGTCCGAATCACAATCCAGAAGCAAAGTAAAAACTTTAGAACTGAAACGTTAGGTTAGACATGTGAACTTCCACCAGGGAAGTGAGGCCGGGTGCTCCGGATGGGTAAGCACCTCCTGTTTAGCTAGCTACACCCGTCACGTGTGTAATCAAAATTGTGTGAAAGGAACATGGAACTATGAGACGTCAAATATATCCAAGGCAATCCTGGACACAGAGACATCAAACGTATCAACCATGCCGTGATGACGGCCATAAAACTTTTTGAGGGCCTTGATAAGCCTAGGCTTGCAATATCCCTGTGTCAACAATTTATTTGCAAGCAGCCTACTCCGTTGTACACAGTCCCCGTAGTGGGAACAAGCTATACCATAGCGTATTAATTGGGAAACAAATACACCATAAGCAGGAGAAGCAGGTATATTGGTGCATAAAAAAGGAAAGTTGACAATGGAAAAATTGAAGTCATCACGTTTGTCATAAAGTTTCAAATGTAGCCTTTCTTGTGCGTCATAAGAGACAGCTTTATTAATGTGGGGTTAAAACCAGTAAGCGACCGGCGGTTTAGTGAATTAGTACCATTGAGTGATGGTTTTTAATTTATTTTAATTTAAAAATGCTCAAATATTCGGTAGAAGAGATAACTACTGGGTAGCAGGCCAGTTAGTGGTACACACCTGGTTGTAATCCCCACTTATTACTTACACTTACCTTAAACTGGTCCACCCAGTGCGTACCTGATGTCAGTCCCCACCTATACTGATCTTGTTGAACTAGTTCATGAATATTTGTAAATGGTAATTTAGCTTTTGTAACTGTTAAAAAGGCTATTAAATTTCCACAATACGTTGCCATGGTTATCAAACAGAATATCCACCAAAAACTTAAGAGTGTCCTTCCGGAGGATGATTCTGGCATATGTTCACCACCTGTTAAAATATTTTATGAAACAAATTTATTTTGTAAAATGTATTGTAAGAGTTATTGGGTATATAAAGTGGGATTGCTAAGGTCCTTGCACCACACAATGGCTACCACCTTATCATTACATCGAGTTTTCGTTCAAGCTGAAAAGCGGTCATCTTCAAATGTTAACTACAGTAGTTCGGTTAGAAGGGTGCTCGATCCATATGTGTGAGGTCGGGTTCGTGTTTGATTCCATACAACAAATTTATATCGGTCTGACATCATTAAGAGTGTTTTCATATATAAGATTTTATTGCCTTATTATTAAGTTGTAACACAATAGTGTTATCTATACACAGTGATGTTTAACATAACCATATATATTATTTTGTAGGGCATTAAACTATTACATGTTATTCCATAAAAAAGTATCACATTTAACGCCAGAATTCAGATTACAGGTTTATAATTTTTGTAACTCACCTTGTGTGAGAAGTGCTCCGAACATGTACCAGAAAGCATCAGAGAAGCTCCTAATAGTATGAGTTGTCGTTCCTTCTTCTAGTTCCTGATAGTATGGATTAAGTTTTTCAACAAGATACAACAGAAATGATGACACAGGTAGAGCTATCCCGATACACAACAAAACGTAATCACTAAACGGATCCAAAAATGTCATCCATTTTCTATGGGACGGATCAAGCTTTTTCATGAGAATGTTTGTGGTTTCAAAAAAGAAAGGATGAGTGAAGTCTATTATTTGTTCTCGCTGGACAGAAACGGATAATGGAGCAGCTATCAGGTCTACTTCCTGAAATATAAAATACAGATACGGATAACGGAGCAGCTATCAGGTCTACTTCCTGAAATATAAAATACAGTTACGGATAATGGATCAACTATCAGGTCTACTTCCTGAAATATAAAATACGATACGCTTAATTGAGTAGCTGAAAATATAAAATTAATTAATAAGATGTCAATGGGCAGGATTGTATAGACTAAAAACAATGTCCAGTCCGCTTGACCTTTCGTGAGGATTATTTATACAGGAAGATCCACCCAATACATAGTGATAGGATTCTGGTGTTAGCGGATGTTATATATATCTGGGTATTTGAAAATAAACTTTGATTTCAAATCGCGTCAAATGTATAATCATGTCAATACATCCTTATGATTTGTATAATTTTTTATTTATAATAATTGTGTAAAGATAAAGAGTGATTCAACAATACAATGACAGATAATTTCTTTTATAATGTTTCTGTTTTGTGACATAAACACATATGGATACAATTACAATCACCATACCTTATGTCGTGACTAATAGATGTATTTAATTTACTGAATTTTGATTATAATGGCAGTAAATTTAATATATATCTAAAGCAGAAATAACCACACTATTTCATGTCCATATCACAATTCCAAAACAGAGCAAAAACTTTGAAGCTGGCAAGTTAGGTTTCAAAATGTGCAACTCAACAGGGGTGTGAGGCCGGGTGTTCCGGAAAGGAAAGCATCTCCTATTTAGCTAGCTAAACCCGTTACGCGTGTAATCAAAGTTCGGAATAAACGGAACATGTAACTAAGGTAATTATTGATACAGAGTATAATATGCGGCCTAGGCTAAAGCAACCAAAATAAATAAGCCAAAAAGCACATGGAATATATGTATTAGATAAATATATATGATGAGACACTGATTATGAAATTTATGACTTTAGATGGACATTCCATAAAATGACAAATGGATTCTAACCATCAAGATAATTTCACAATCAGTAGCTCCTGAAAAAGCAAATAAAAAAACTAAATGAACGTCTTTATAGTTAACAGTGCATCAACAATTCAGCATGTATATTCAAGCTTTAAGACATGTACACTAATTTTATTTGTATACTAGTTTACTCGCAAAGGTAGGGGCATCTAGTCACTAAACAAGTTTATTAAACATAAATAAAGCTTTATTTTAATTAATTGCAAATCAATATTCAGCATGCATGTTTTAGAAATCCTTGAAGAATGTAATATTTTTCTTCTTTTCTTGCATTTTAACAGTATTGTTTCACGTCCAAGGTTATCTAGTCCAGTAAGTCGCGTAGATGTATATGGGATTTCATAATGACCTTTCGCCAAATGAAACTGACGAAGGTAAGATATTTCTTTCATGAAGTATTACTATGGCCACCATAATGCCAAAGGCAAAGTAAAGACTTTACTTTCAATGACAAATTAAATAAAACACGTACACTTCTATCAGGGAAGAAGTGAAAAGATAAGTGAAAGATGAAAAAGTGAGAAAAGATAAGCTCCTTTTGTCTAACTACCTAGCTACAACCACCACGTGTAGTGTTGGATGCAGAGACATCATACTTATAAACAAAATTGTGATGACGACCATTACACTTTTGTAGGCCTATATTAACATGGGCTTGATACAGTTCTCAATTTTTGCAGTACGATAACTTACATGTTGTGCTATTTGTCCTACAAGACCTGTCCATGTGCCATCAGGATTCTCATTTCCCCATTGGTTATCTGTAGGCATAGTGATATTATATCTGAAAAAAGAATTAAACAAATCCAAACTCCAGTGAATAAATTGAATTCTAAACATTATTATAGTCAAGCCTGTCTATAAAGACCACCTAAGGGAACCACCAAAAGTGGCCTTTATGGTCAGATAAAGGTTCAAATGATATGAAAAAAGCACAGTTGGGATACAACTCTATAGGCTTTGATAAGCAGGTGACCCTTATATAAAGGTGGCCTTTAAGGCAGGTTGGACTGTATCAAAACGAGTATTTAGGTTAATTATATTTATTTGCCAATAGATGGATCCCATTAAAACTATAAGAGTTAAATTAAGAATTTCATAGATCTGAAATTTATTAAATCTCTCACAATATGTGTATCACTACTCATTAAACAAGATAAAACATTGTGTTGATACAGTATGTGGATCATTCATAGATTCCTGAGGTTAAACAAATATGATGTTATTTACTTACGTAAAATTTAACGCTGTTTTAAGATGCTCTAATAAATCCATACAGAAACCATCAAAACTTCCATTGACTTGTTTAATGAAGGGATCCCACTATAAATAGATGGAATAATTGATATACTTAGATACATTAATTATAACATATAACTTATATTGGATAACAAATAAAGCAACAAATGAGTAAAGGAATCGGATTTACAAAGTACATATTATACCAGTTTTATTTTACAAGACTTAATGACCGTTCCGAAATGCAATTCCTCATCAGTAGTGCTTGGACAAAATAAATGAAACCAATTTTTTCAGAGTGTTACAGTCCGTCAGCGATATTGTGACACAGTGTTTTTAAAGAGTCTATATGATGTAGATAGCCTTAGATAGGGATATATTAAGTGCCAGAGTTGACAAATGAGCACATGATAGCGTGAATATACATATACGATAAAATTAACACGGTACTAGTATTTTTAACTTTTTGTGTAAAGTAAACTCGCCTTTGCTTATAAACACTCTGCCACAATATCGCTGACGGACTATAAAAAGATACCAAAAGGACCAAAATAGATTTTTACCAAATTTGCCTCAGGAAAAACTTTGTATGAGGGAGGTAAGGTTACAGCACAAGCAGCAATCCGATACATTGAAGCCGAAAAGTTCACAAAACAAAAAAGAAGGATTTTATATATATCAAACCAAAAATATAGCAAAAGCATTTTAACTAGATATGAAATACCTGTCCATATCGATGCTAGCATAATAAACAAGTATTTAGTGAGTGACTGAAGACAGTAATATCAGATTGCAAAGATACAAATGAATTTTAGATTCGGCGGTTGTAATCAAAAACAAACATACTAATCCATGTCAGAATGTTGGACCCCTTAGTACTTAAGACGATTTCGTACATATCCCCCTTTAAGTTTGGCAATCTTTGTTTTAACGAAAGATCTCATAACTTTTATCCAGTCGGAGAAGATGTGAAGCTCAACATCTTCTAATTTAGCCCAACATCTATCACAGAAACTACATCACGAACAAATAAACAAATAATCGTTCATTTCTAACTTCATGGGGTACCAAGATGAAACGAGAAAAAGTGCAACATGCTTCTTCGATAATTTCTATAATATCTATATCAATACCACCTGCCTATTAAGACCTCTGTTTAAAGACCCTTTGACATAATTAACACTCAATACCACCTGTCTATTAAGACCACTGTTTAAAAGTATCTTGACATAATTCAAACTCTATACCACCTGTCTATTTCGTAGGTTTCATAAGTGGTCTTTATTTACAGGTTTTATTGTAATTATAATCAACATTATTAGAGAAGCATGATTAAGTGTGTGTCAGTGTGTAGTGGTGAGTGAGTAAGTGAATGAATTATTGTTCAAAGACGCATCAGCACTATTGCAGCTATCCGCGGCTAAGTGTGGTATCATCTAAGTAAAGAAATCGACACACAATAGTGTTACCACAACAGAGAAACTATAAGTCGATTACATGTCTTTTACGTCTTTTACGTGTCTAACCGGACTTGTCAGTTTTAAAGTTTTTACTTTGCTTCTGCATTGTGATTCGAACATAGATTAGTATGTTTGTTTTTTTATTTTGATAAAGTATTTATAACCGAAGAAAAAATGCAATGGACGAACATAAACTTGGTAATAACCAATAATAACAAACTGGAATCAAAGAAGTAAGGGATGCCAAGAATAAACATATACTCAGAGTATTAAGACACTGATTACATACCCCCTTATTGACGGGGATAGAGGAAGGTGGCATTCTGATTGATATCCAGTAGTGTGATAATAGTATTCTTATTGGATCTACCATTATCAGTTTGTCACTTATTAATTATACTGTAGTCTATGATTACGCACGTGTAAAAATTCACCCCTTTCCAAACCATGAAACAACATTACGGAATATTTATCTATCACTTAAATGTGAATAAATAATTTAAGTTTCCTACTTGATGATCTCTATCTTACAAGTAGGTAATATGATGTTCGATAAATGTTAAAGTAGCGTTTACTTTATTTGTATTCTTCATGTTATAGCATAACATGCAGTGATAGGACCATTTGGGTAATACTGAAGACGGACATGGTAATCATCTTGGTCGAATATTTTGTGTCACGATTTTTTAATAATAAAATTTGCTTCAACCATTGGCAGGGTTAGTCATTGCATTTATTTTGCATTTTGTATCAAAGAAGTTTTAATTAAAATTTTACTTCCAATAATATAAGATCATAAAATATCAAAAATATTTGTTAACATCAAACAATTTTACCTCCCTAATTTGTCTATAAATCAACCATCAAAGTCTGTATGTCCATTTGAAGGTAATACATGGTAAAATGATGCAATTTAACAAGGAAGTAATTGACGTTTTCTTTAATGAGTTCTATTCTTGTGATGTTTAATCAACAATTTATTTATATATCAAGACCAGGCAATTTATAACTGAAAAGCATAAAGTTGGCAATAAGCAACATAATGAAGAAAGCACGACATAATTTTTTGAAAAATAGCATGTTCAAATTACAATTCCAAAGCAAAGTAAAATGTTTGAAACTAAATGAAGTTATAGGGTCATACCATTGTTTTAACAATACCTGCAGAACGAGTAAAGCTAAAACCAAAGTAAAATGTATGCTGAGAAGTTTTTGCCAGAACAATTTCTACAGAAGCGCTCAGAAAATAAGAAAACAAACAAACAAATAATGTGCAAACCAAAATACCAAACAAAACAAAGTAAAAACTTTGAAAATCGTCACATATCGTACGTTAAAAAGGCGAACTTCATTTAACAAAGCGAGGCAAGGCGCCTCAGAAGCACATCCAGACATATTACCAATGTTAATATCGTATTTAAAACTATTTAGAAGTAGAGTTTATTTTTAAATGGAAAAAGTTCTCGAGCAAATTATTTACGTAATTGCAAATATAAGAGCAAGGATTTTATTGAAATTTTTAATGCCATCCTTTTATATCAAATTTTGCTTTTAATAATTATTAATTTATTAATGGTAGTTGCAAGATCAAGAAAAAAGAAATCTGAATAGCTAAAATGTTGGTTTTAGCTAATATATAAACCAGGGATATTGCAAACTATAGATCTACCTAAGTCTAGGCCTCACAGTTTTTTATGGCAGTCATCAAAATATTGTTGATATTTACAATGTCCCATATCTCGTTGTTCCTCTCATTCGAAATTTCAATTTCATGCAATTTAACTAGATAAACAGGTGTTTACCCTTCCAGAGCACCCTGTCTCACTTTCTTGATGGAAGGTCATGTGTTAAACTTAATTTGCGAGTGTCAAATATTAACTTTGCTTTGGGGTTGTGATTTGGATACAGATTGGTATGTTTGTTTTTGATTTAGGATTTTGGATAAATGTAGGCGATGAATTAGTCATTAAATTTAAAACATGATTTTTTCCCTTGTTTCTTTAATTACTTCATCTTGAATGATTTTCTTTGATGTAAGCCATAAAATGCTTAAACAATTCATTCACATTGGACCATCAGTAAATTTCATGTAATCACGCATACTACATTAATGTTGTCAGTAAGTATAAAAAGAGCAATACTTTGATGATCGCTAGTCCAATATTTGTATTTTGTATAAGAATTCTTTGATAAAATAGATTCAACACTACGAGTGGCTAGAAATTTAATTATTAAAAATTAAATTTGAATTTAAATGAAACCATAAACCCGACAATATCTTGTAAAAAGTTAACAAGACAATATTACATCTTTAGTACATCCTCTTTCTAACCAATTTAAAACTTCAAACCATAACAATTTTTGTTAAAAATCTTTCATCACAATATATTCATCCTATACAATGATTATTTCATTAAGAAACCTTGTCTTATTATCGATACGATTTGATGTCCGCTTTTGAAGCTCATCATTTATATTCTCAATTATTATCAAAGTCTTCATAGTCATACCATAATAAAAGATAAAATAAAAACGTTATTGGCATATACTTTAATGAGTTCTATTCTGGTTTATCAAATAATAATTGTCTACCACAAGGAAGAAAATTAAAGCTAAAAACATACACTGGATAATTACCAAAACATAAAAACACAACAGAATACATGTTAATGATATAAACAGCCAGATACGACAAGAGACAACAAGCACACTTTAAGGCCAATAATAGATAAATAAATAATATTTTAGTAAATAGGTATTGATATATTTAAAGCCATAAGCAGATTTACTATATGCTGATTAAAGATATTATCTTGATTTAGGAATTTTAAGCAATTAATGATAATATAAATCAAAATGAACTTATATCTTCGATCAAACACGAACATCAATGAAACAAACTGGTCTATGCTCAAAAACAAAGTAAAACCCTAAACTCTTCCAAGTAATCGAGACCGAGTGCTGTAGATAAGTAAGCCCTCGTGTCCACTTACCTACATCAAACACGTGCGAAATAAAACTTCTAATTGAAAAAGAACCAAATGCAAAACATAAAATATATCAAGGGTAATTTGAATACAGAGATATAATATAATAGATTGGCATAGCTAAAACTGAAGGCTGGACATAAAAAAAAGCTTTAAGGAAAGGTAGACTTTATGATTTGATTATATTTTTCACATAAAATAATCCAGAAGCAAATTAAAAACTTAGAAACTGACAAGTTATGTGTAACACGTAATCTTCCACCAGGGAGGTGAGGTTGGGTGCTCCGGAAGGGTAAGCACCTTCTGTATATAGTAATTGATATATTTGTTTATTGTACTCACTGTGTTTGTGCTGACAAGGAAATGCCTTCCGTTGAAAGCATACTTTATGTTTGGAAATATTTGACCATTTGTCATCAATTTCCCAGTCATCTGAATATATGCGACGGTATCAAACTCCCTTCTGCCATGTTGCCTCCACATTAAGGTTCTTATAGGAAACCACTTACACAGGGTTTTGTTGTTCACCTCATTCTGTAAATAAAAATCAATTATAATGTTAACCATGGTTTTAAGATGAACTATGTACTTAACTCTAGACGGATTTATACAGAAAAATATACATTAACCGCAATTCAATTTGGAACCATATGCATCTATCGAGTCATAGATACTATATAAGAAAGATAGTTCTGGAAAATGCCTGAAACAAGTCATTGCAAGATAAGTTTAATCGTGAACAAAAAAGTACAAAAAAATAAGAAGGATACACAAAATGTTTAATTTTCCTACAATTGACAAGGTCATTAGTCGGTCTAAATTGAGATATAAACAAAAAGACAAGGTAAACACATATCAAGACATCTTTCCAATTACAGACTGGCATACAGAATGCATAGGCAAAATGAAAATGTAATTGGTATGAATTACTAAAGCGAGGTTAACCATCTCACTTATTTTACTAGCTATAATCCATAGACAATACAATATTTAAATATAACAAACCTTTATTTTACCATTAATGAAACAAATGCACATATTTTTTCTTGCAAATTTGTATATTTGTTGTATTTTCATATATAATATGTAATTTAAACACTAAGCCGGTATCTCTGAGGGTGGCTGTTGTCCCGAAGATATCATAAACTCAGTAGGCAATAATTGTGTATTACTGTTAGAAATATACTTTTGTCTAAATTTGCTGCTAGGTAAAATTTGAAATTGCTAAAAACATATGGTATACTCTCTCACGCAAAGCATTTCCTTAGCTAAATTTGTGAAAATATATTTTGGTCCTTTGGGTGTCTTTTCAACATCTTCTAAACAATTTTGGTTTTATAATTTTAGTCCAAGCATATCTGTTGAGGAATTGTATTCCGAAACGATCGTCTTATGCTGTAAAATTGAAACTGGTATAATGTGCAATTAGATAACGCGCAAAACAGTTTTAGTTATACCATATTAAAATTCCTATATTATTTTACAATTACGTAAAAAGACTTATTAAAGAAAACAGTAAGCCAGTAAACTGACATTTATCTTGTTAATTATCAAAACATTTCCGATACATAAATCGAAAAGAAAAGATTTTGCAACATGTTTGGTATAATGCATTTGTTTGAAATGACTTTCGTCAAGCATATGTATAATTAAAATGTGTTTTTCTTGTCTCTGAAAATGCTTGCTCTTTAACCATATGACGGTTTTGGGTTCTTTGATCATATTATGAATACTGGTTTCTTTCAATGTTTCAGTATTTATCCAATTTATCTATTAAAGTCTATCAATGGTTGATTAATGCAAAACATTGATGGGAAGACCTTTGGTGTAGACTGGTAATATTTCTCTAACAAATCTTTTGTTATTGTTCTCACGAAATCATGCTATTATTGTGTGTTAGTGTATTCATGATAAAATATGAAAAATAAAGCTATTTGAATAAAATCATTTGATAAAATATGTGTTCGATTGTTATTATTTGCACACGGTTGGTTTTGGGTTTGTAGGAGGCAGCAAAATCAGGCGAATAAAATTTTGGTATTGACTTTAATGGTTATTCAATTGAAATTGGGAGCATGAAACATAATGCATTCAAAATGTATCAGTTTATTGATAATTGCATATTATACCAGTGGTAATTTTACAACACTAGACGGCCGTTTTAGAATTCAATTTCTCATTAATAGTGCTTGGACCAAAATTATGAAACCACAGTTTTTCGAGGGAGTGAAAAAATATCTAAGGGACCAAATGAAAAATGATAAATGAGTTTCAATGACACTCAAAACAGAAACATAAATGTTGATGAGTTAAGCAAATTAAAAGTAATTCAATTTTGAGTACTTAACAAGTTTATTGTCTTCGATTTGAGATTTATATTTGTCGTCATACATTTGTACTTGCCTGACGTATATTATGTTTTGACTACTGATCTAGAGTAAAATTCCTTATTTTTCATACAACAGTATAATTGGCAGGGCGCAAACATGAAATATAACTAAAACATAGAATAACAAACTACAACTGATGACAAAGTGACAAATACAACCTTTCAAAAACAGTAGAAATCTACATAAAGTTGCATCTTTGTGTTTTTGTCATATATTTACAAGATTAAAAAAAGCTTTGTTTCTGATTCACAGCTAGAACTTAAAATTGACTAGAACATATAAGTAAAGCACACGATTCAAATATACTCAATTTCGATGCGAATTGTTAAAAAGTTATAGATATATCATTTTTATTAAATGTAAGTAAATTATACGCTATTTTCTTACTATTCGTTCATCATTTTGATTTAACAAACTATTACAGGAAAAAACGTATGAGTTTGTATGTATAATATATCGCAGTTTCAAAGAGGAACAACCAGTGACATACATAAAATATTTTTACGTAAATGTATTTCTTTTTATGTTTCAGTAGCACATTTAAGATAGAAAGACGTAAATATTGAAGGATAACTAGGTATAATAAGAAACATGCATAACATGCTGATTTGTTTCGTCCAAATCCGATCAATATGAAGTTTTAATTGGAAGCTATCGATTACTGATCCCGCATATTGCAGACCCCAAATTTTTCTTTTTTATCATCATTATTTTTGGTTTTATCCCTGCATAGGCAAAAAAGTTGTTAAAATTTTTATACTTATACATATTACAGGAGGAAAGTGCATAGCTTCCTAGACTTCTCTACACGTCTACACTCCAAGAAAATAAAATGCGATATTTCTTAAATCGCCAATACATTAATGACCCTGTATACCTCTTACAATTATGATGTCGGGTAATGTTGGGGTGTGGTCATGATTGAAACATAAAAGTCATGGTAGACCAAAGACAATTAATTATGCCTGAATTTCACGAACCGAAATATTTCAATAATACGCACACCAACCATTTTTATTTCTCTTGTGATATCAATAACAGGAATCATCTCCAGAAACCGCTTCGATGCCATTCGCAATTCAAACAACATTTTTATGATCATACATCACCATTGTAAACAAATCACATTTATCAAATAAAAAAAATAAAACTGTAAACACAAACATACTTTTTTACAAACAACAACCCCCCCCAAAAAGCAAGTAATTTGAAAACTGACAAATAACTAGTAGATTAAATACGTGCAGTTGTATTATTTTATCGATTTTGTTTTTGTTTTTAAAAATGAACAATTAAAAATGATAAAAATACAAAAAGTATTTTATCTATTTTTGATGCATATGTAATATTCAGGTAAACTGTGACGTCATATGATGAATATCAGTAATCTGAGAAATTACAGAAAAACGATTACAATGCTAACAGGTATATGTACATACAGAATCATTGTTTTTACGTGCATAACGATACGTTTACCAGACGAACGATTAATCAAAAACTGTTTTTTGGTTTTTAATTTCACAAGGGTAAATTTTTAATAATGGGGCCGATTTTAAAATAATTACTTGTCAGATATCAGGGTCAATAAAAAACAAGTTAATGATTAAAATTAAACACACAATATTAACGGATATTTGCTCAATCTTTATACACAATAAAACCGGTATTAGCTGGTAACTCTGAGGTTAATCATATTGAATAAACTTTAGGGGTATTAAAAAGTTGTCCATTAATTCCATTTATAAGTAAATGGATTTCTCAAAAACCCAAGAATGGATGAAACATCAATATAGACAGCAATATTTTGGCAGAGTGTTTATAAACATTGAAGAGTTTGTAGGATTGACAGATGAACGTATGAAAGCGTGAAAATATACGATAACACGATAGTAATACATATTTGTGTATAATAAAACTCGCCTGTGTTTATAAACACTCTGCCACAATATCACTTACGGACTAAATATTACACTAGGATATCACGTCATCGTGGTATTCATCTATAGTAGAGAACATCAGGTTGATAATATGGCCTGCCACTTTAGTGGTTAGCTCAAATTTTGATTGTAGAATTAAAGCACACGACATACAACAGTTTTAGAAAATACAATACTTCTTAAACTAAATATGTAAGGATGTTTTCTTACTGGAAAAACAAAACGTTCTTTCTTCACCTAAATATGACTGTTATATGGCAATTTATAAAGAAAATCAGATGAAAGTGAATTACTTTTTTCTGGGCCAGATTAATTTGTCCCTTTTGATTATTTTTCCATTGTTGTCCAATTTTTACCCATTTTGGGGATTAAAAATAATAGTTATACTAAGACCTATTTTAACAAGTATTTTTTTTTTTGTAATTAATCAAAATCAAGCATACTTATATTTGTCCAAATCAAAATCCAGAGGCAAAGTAAAACCTTTAAAACTGACAAATGAGGTTAAACAGGGAAGTAATTTACCCTTCAGGAGCACCCGGCCTCATTTCCCTGGTGGAAGTTCACGTGTCTAACCTAACTTGTCAGTTCCAAAGTTTTTACTTTGCTTCTGGATTTTGATTCTGACATGGATTAGTATGTTTGTTTTTGATTTTGATTACATAATGATGATAAGACGAAGCTATATAGACAATGGCAGTAACCCTTAATGTTATATATTTGTATAGAAAACCTAGAAACCATGCTTGAATTATGATTAATAAATTAACTTTGAAATTATTATAATCAGATGGAAAAACGACTAAATTATATGATATTACGGAAATTAATGTTTATATTGGAGTATGGATTCGAATCAAGTGTTTTCCTACTATATTGTGATTAAAACATAAAAATAGAGGAAGGGGAAATACGATCCCACAATTGACTATGTATCAACTTGTAAAATGACAATTTAAGCTACCCAAATATATTACTGAACAGTTCATAATGTTAAAACTACATATCTTTTTTTAATTTTTCAAATATATCGAGAAATCTGAAGTACGATTTAAGAAATGTGAGTTCATTGTTTTGTGATTATAAAATGTTCCATGTGTGTATTGTGGGACCACAAATTAAAGAAATAAAATAATCAAAGCCAAAAATTTAGCTGTTTAAAGTAGAAAATGCTAATATAAAGTTAAAAAAAACTGTAATCACTGTATATTTTGGATGTTTTAAGGCCACAAAGTGATTTGCTTGAAAGCGTAACTATTAATAAAAGACAACGCATCAAAAACAATGGACGAAACAAACAAGAAAACAAGGAAAGATGAAAGACAATATTGGGATCAACGCGTATAAAACTATCTACATTGGAGGACTACTAATAAAAATTAGCACTGAAGAAAACTAGACATTACATTCAACAAATTTTATTTTGAATTAATAAAAAAATCTGGTGAAGCCAAACCTTTTGTGTTGCGTTCTGTGTTTGAACATGCTCGGACGACTCATTTTCACTATTCTTAATATAGCTTATTTTATCCTTTAATGTATTGTCGACTGTCTGAAAATATTGAACAACAAAACACAAAAAATCACTAAAATATTATAGAATTGCAATACCTTTTATTTTAATTGAATATTGAACTGTATAATCTGCATAGTTTTTTAAGCTCCTGAAACTTTCAATACTATTGATACTTATAGATGTAATAGTACTAGTAACGTTGGGATTGACTTCTTTTTCATTAACAAATACTAAATGTAAATTTGTAAAAAAAAGGAGAAAAAGAAGAAAGAAAATGAAATGAAATACAAAATTCAAATCTCCGAAGAAATTTTATTTATCACTTTGGTCCCCTTTATCAATAGTTTTTCCAAACTATTTTTTCATTGCAAAGATCAGATTTAAAGGTACAAAATGACAATAAGACCTTTTTCTACACTTTTTAAATTCAGATTGATCTTTAATGATTTTGTGTCTGGTGTCATTTTCCTAATGAAATCTTTGTTATATATACGTGTACGGTCTTTGTAAAACTGAACCGGATGATATATTGATTACAACTAGCTTCAGTTAATTTGTGTAAGTGCTATACGATTAATTTTTACAAAAATCACATTTTTTTCTCGTTGAAAGAGACTAACACTATTAAAGCGATTGTATTTTTGTATTTTTGATGGCCACATGTACTAATATAGGATAAATGTAATCTCGAATAAAAAGTCAAATTAGTTTATAATAAGCATGTATTTTCGTATTTAAGTGACGATTTCTTGAAAGGCAGCCTCGTTATCCCGAAATTACTGGAAACAACAGAAACGTTACTTTTTATCATGTGATGAACCGACATATACTTACATCATGGGTTGATTCATTATGAAGCAGATTTGGTGGTAGTATGAGTAATGCTAAGTTATCTATCTCCGTCTCTATACGTTCGATGTTGCCGATATCTTGATCTGTAAATACTCCTATTAACCAATTAGACAAATGACGCATTGATTCTTTATTTACTTCATCTCTACTAAATCCTAGTGGCTGAAAGAAAAACAAGGCCAGTTTTAATCTGCAATATCCAGTCCATGAAACTTCGGGTCTTTATCTATCATGATACAGTAAGAACATAAGAGCAATTATGGTCAATGACCTATACAGTATTGGCATACAGTTACACAACAGCAGAGATAGCTAATGTTTTGAAGAAATGACGTATTATTGTACACTACCAGTGGTTTGGATTTTCAAGAAAAATGAGATATTTCAGAGAACATTAATTCACCATCTTTACTTCGAACTCTTAATACAATGTAGGAAAATATGGAATTTTTGGACTATACAATAAGGAAGTTATAAATTTTCAGTGGGTGGATATACTCCTATATTAACGGAAAAGTAAATATTGATCAAGGTGATGGCTGAGGTGACATAATATTTTCAGCAAATAACAGAATATATATACACCCACTTAAAGTCCATTTCTGTGTCATTATATAATTAAAAAATTGTAACATCAACTGAATTGCATTTCAATTTATCGCAATGATCAAAAATTATATATGTCTAATTTATTTAACGTCTGGAAAATGTGTTTTTAAAAAAAAATTCTAATTTGGGTTTAACTGTCGACATTTCATAGCACCGGGGAAACATTGTTGGTGGAAGTTCGGATATTTTGTTTGATTTGCCAGTTTTCAATAAGTTTACGGATTATGATCCAAAAAGATAGGTATGCTTATTAGGTTGATTTCATGACGTCATATGACTGTTGCAATATAACGATGTGACGTCATTTACATGTAAATGATAACAACTGCTTTTGGCAAGACCATTTTCTAATACATGCACGTGTATTTAATGACCATATATTATTACAAAACCAACCAAGATACCGAGCTGATGTATATACTACTAATTGCTATATAAAAGGTAAGAAATATTACGTAATTTATTAATTATATATTTAGGAGATAAAAGTGAACTTTTGAAATCAATCTACAGACTGCTGAGAGCGATCTTCGTCAGTTTATTATGATGGTTATGTATTTTAGATATTTCTGCTGTATAATGATTATAAAGGACATGTAATATGTGTCAATATTGTTATTTGTGTTATAACGCAGTTTTATTGATTTAAAATTCACTTCGTTCTCGATTTATTTTTAAAGTAATTAAATGCAAATTAAATTGTTTTGTATCTCAATTATTGTTAGTAAACACAATGTTGCAATAAAATGTAAAATAAGTCATGCGGGTAGGTTAAACAGTTTGTATTACAAATGGAATCAATTTTTAAATTGCAATAATGTTATACGTTCTATACATTAAACACACAATAAATTAAAACGTATGGTCATTAATTAATGCATAATTGTAACAGCCATTTGTGCAGAGAAATGCAATTAATTGTTAAACAGAACAGAAAGGTCTACTTGTTCATGGAATAGAATAAAACACACATACATGAATTTTTGCAGAAGGTATGCTAATTAATGATATCGACCGTTACATTGCATTGATGTTGTACATTAGAAATCATTATGTCATAAACATAGACTTGATGAACACCGTAAAGCTAATATAGGTTATCATCAAAGTAGGCCTCAAGTTAACGAGGTAATTGTAACAAGAGGCCCAATAGGGCCTGTGATGCTCAACTGGCAGGTAATTTACATTTTTGATAAATAACGTGCAAATCTTGTGAAATGGCATCCCCCCCTGCTTTTTACAATTGCAACTGGAACCAAAGTGGTTGGAAACAAAATCTGCATTGGTCTTTTATGTTTTTGCTATGTATAGGAACAGAAGCCACCTTGGATTTTGGCTGATATGCCAGACACAACTTTTGGATTACTGTTACTAAAGGACTTTTTATGCTGTATTGGGTTAGAATTGGCCAATTCAGGAGAAAATTTTCAATGATTTGGTTGAAACACACATCTTATTTTTACACTGCCTAAAAATTGGGTCAACGGGTTTTTTTTTTCAGGAAAGGTAAAACATTAGGTAATAACCTTCACAATTGACCTTGACCTCATTTTGAAGGTAATTACAACATGTACAATAATATTTCAAAACTGAAAACCCCATGTCATTATCTGATCAAATAGTAAAGATATGACAATTTCAGCAATTTTTTGCATCCGTGACCTTGACCTTTGAACCCATAACCTTTCTCTATACATCAAAATAGTAGTTGAATTAATATCTACAACATTCTAATATATATGCCTATAGAAAAAGCTTATAGTTTTCAAGATAATTAACCATTTCAGTATTATTTCGTATCTGTGACCTTGACCTTTGAACCCCTGACCTTAATCTATATATCACAATGATCGTTACATCAATACCAACAATATTCTAATATACATGCCTATACAAAAAATTTATAGTTTTCGTGTTAATTAATGTTTTTGATTTTGTTTTGCATCTGTGACCTTGACCTTTGAACCCATGAAATTTTTATATACATCATAATGTTCGTTGTATTAATACCTACAACATTCTGATATACATGCCTATACAAAAAGTTTATAGTTTTCATGATAATGAACCATTTTAGTATTATTTCGCATCTGTGACCTTGACCTTTGAACCCATGACCTTAATCTTTACATCAAAATGACCGTTACATCAATACCAACAATATTCTAATATACATGCCTATACAAAAAGTTTATAGTTTTCAAGATAATAAACAGTTTCAGTATTCTTTCGCGTCTGTGACCTTGACCTTTGAACCCATGACCTTAATCTATACATCAAAATGACAGTTGCATCAATACCAACAATATTCCATTATACATGCCTATACAAAAAGTTTATAGTTTTCAAGATAATGAACCATTTCGGTATTGTTTTGCTTCTGTGACCTTGACCTTTGGGGTCTTGGATGTAACATTGGCTTGTCTGGCAAGACAAATTTAATTTAAATTAGCCTAGTGGTTTCAAAGAAGATTTTCAAAATATTGATGAAATATTACACCTGATTTACAAAATTCTTGAAAATTGTGGCAACAAAACCTTCTCAGGAAACCTGTTACAAATTTGGCTTCATTTGGCTTTGTAGTTTCAAAGAAGATGATTTTCAAAGAATCGCATAAATTTAGCATCTAATTTGCATATTCGGCTAATTACAAGCAAACAGAAAAAGTTACAGAAAAATCTGTTACATATATTAAATAACTAGACATCTACTTTCTAATTCTCAAATTTGAACTAAATCGATCCATAACTAAACATGTAACGACCATTTATTTGTACAAACTTTAATCTACTCCACCTATAGGGACTTTCCACACCAAATTTGGCATCATTTGGGTATGTGGTTTCAGAGAAGAAGATTTTCAAAGAATTGCCTAAATTTAGCATCTAATTTGCATATTTCGCTAATTACGAGCAAACAGAAAAAGTAACAGAAAACCCTTGCATATATTAAATGCCTAGACATCTACTTTCTAAATCTCAAATTTGAACTGAATCGGTCCATAAATAAAAATATGTAATGACCATTTATAGGTTTTTTTTTGCTATTTATAGCAATGACGGCCATCTTGGATGCCCCATGAAGTTGATTTGTACAAACTTTAATCTACTCCACCTAGGTACTTTCCACACCAAATTTGGCATCATTTGGGTATGTGGTTTCAGAGAAGAAGATTTTCAAAGAATTGCCTAAATTTAGCATCTAATTTGCATATTCCGCTAATTACGAGCAAACAGAAAAAGTTACAGAAAAACCCGTTAAATATATTAAATGGCTAGACATCTACTTTCTAAATCTCAAATTTGAACTAAATCAGTGCATAAATAAACATGTAATGACCATTTATAGGTTTTTGCTATTTATAGCAATGGCGGCCATCTTGGATGCCGCACGAAGTTGATTTGTACAAACTTTAATCTACTCCACCTAGGGACTTTCCACACCATATTTGGCATCATTTGGGTATGTGGTTTCAGAGAAGAAGATTTTCAAAGAATTGCCTAAATTTAGCATCTAATTTGCATATTCCGCTTATTATGAGCAAACAGAAAAAGTTACAGAAAAACCCGTTACATATATTAAATGGCTAGACATCTACTTTCTAAATCTCAAATTTGAACTAAATCGGTCCATAAATAAACATGTAATGACCATTTATAGGTTTTTGCTATTTATAGCAATGGCGGCCATCTTGGATGCCGCACGAAGTTGATTTGTACAAACTTTAATCTACTCCACCTAGGGACTTCCCACACCATATTTGGCATCATTTGGGTATGTGGTTTCAGAGAAGAAGATTTTCAAAGAATTGCCTAAATTTAGCATCTAATTTGCATATTCCGCTAATTACGAGCAAACAGAAAAAGTTACAGAAACACCCGTTAAATATATTAAATGGCTAGACATCTACTTTCTAAATCTCAAATTTGAACTAAATCGGTCCATAAATAAACATGTAATGACCATTTATAGGTTTTTGCTATTTATAGCAATGGCGGCCATCTTGGATGCCGCACGAAGTTGATTTGTACAAACTTTAATCTACTCCACCTACGGACTTTCCACACCATATTTGGCATCATTTGGGTATGTGGTTTCAGAGAAGAAGATTTTCAAAGAATTGCCTAAATTTAGCATCTAATTTGCATATTCCACTAATTACGAGCAAACAGAAAAAGTTACAGAAAAACCCGTTACATATATTAAATGGCTAGACATCTACTTTCTAAATCTCAAATTTGAACTAAATCGGTCCATAAATAAACATGTAATGACCATTTATAGGTTTTTGCTATTTATAGCAATGGCGGCCATCTTGGATGCCGCACGAAGTTGATTTGTACAAAATTTAATCTACTCCACCTAGGGACTTTCCACACCATATTTGGCATCATTTGGGTATGTGGTTTCAGAGAAGAAGATTTTCAAAGAATTGCCTAAATTTAGCATCTAATTTGCATATTCCGCTAATTACGAGCAAACAGAAAAAGTTACAGAAAAACCTGTTACATATATTAAATGGCTAGACATCTACTTTCTAAATCTCAAATTTGAACTAAATCGGTCCATAAATAAACATGTAATGACCATTTATAGGTTTTTGCTATTTATAGCAATGGCGGCCATCTTGGATGCCGCACGAAGTTGATTTGTACAAACTTTAATCTACTCCACCTAGGGACTTTCCACACCATATTTGGCATCATTTGGGTATGTGGTTTCAGAGAAGAAGATTTTCAAAGAATTGCCTAAATTTAGCATCTAATTTGCATATTCCGCTAATTACGAGCAAACAGAAAAAGTTACAGAAACCCCGTTAAATATATTAAATGGCTAGACATCTACTTTCTAAATCTCAAATTTGAACTAAATCGGTCCATAAATAAACATGTAATGACCATTTATAGGTTTTTGCTATTTATAGCAATGGCGGCCATCTTGGATGCCGCACGAAGTTGATTTGTACAAACTTTAATCTACTCCACCTACGGACTTTCCACACCATATTTGGCATCATTTGGGTATGTGGTTTCAGAGAAGAAGATTTTCAAAGAATTGCCTAAATTTAGCATCTAATTTGCATATTCCACTAATTACGAGCAAACAGAAAAAGTTACAGAAAAACCCGTTACATATATTAAATGGCTAGACATCTACTTTCTAAATCTCAAATTTGAACTAAATCGGTCCATAAATAAACATGTAATGACCATTTATAGGTTTTTGCTATTTATAGCAATGGCGGCCATCTTGGATGCCGCACGAAGTTGATTTGTACAAAATTTAATCTACTCCACCTAGGGACTTTCCACACCATATTTGGCATCATTTGGGTATGTGGTTTCAGAGAAGAAGATTTTCAAAGAATTGCCTAAATTTAGCATCTAATTTGCATATTCCGCTAATTACGAGCAAACAGAAAAAGTTACAGAAAAACCTGTTACATATATTAAATGGCTAGACATCTACTTTCTAAATCTCAAATTTGAACTAAATCGGTCCATAAATAAACATGTAATGACCATTTATAGGTTTTTGCTATTTATAGCAATGGCGGCCATCTTGGATGCCGCACGAAGTTGATTTGTACAAACTTTAATCTACTCCACCTAGGGACTTTCCACACCATATTTGGCATCATTTGGGTATGTGGTTTCAGAGAAGAAGATTTTCAAAGAATTGCCTAAATTTAGCATCTAATTTGCATATTCCGCTAATTACGAGCAAACAGAAAAAGTTACAGAAAAACCCGTTACATATATTAAATGGCTAGACATCTACTTTCTAAATCTCAAATTTGAACTAAATCGGTCCATAAATAAACATGTAATGACCATTTATAGGTTTTTGCTATTTATAGCAATGGCGGCCATCTTGGATGCCGCACGAAGTTGATTTGTACAAACTTTAATCTACTCCACCTAGGGACTTTCCACACCAAATTTGGTTCCAATTGGCCAAGTGGTTTCAGAGGAGAAGATTAAAGTTTACGCACGGACGCACGCACGGACGCACGGACGCACGGACGCACGGACACACGCTTCACCATGGCATAAGCTCAGCTGGCTATAGCCAGTTGAGCTAAAAATGATATTGAAAAAGAACAAAAAACAAACCCATCTTGAGTTTCAAAATGGTTCCTCAGTACTATTTGTTCTGATATTAGAGTACACAATAAAAATAAGGGAGGGTTCAACTTTTAGAGAATGGAGAAATCAGACATACATATCTATTATCAAATCATAATCCCAAATTAAATACATTGGGAAAAGGCATATTAGGTTGAACACGTGAACTTCTGCATTGGAGGTTAAACAGGGTGATCCGGATTTCAGTACCATGATTAAAACCATTACATCCAGTCAAAAATTTAAACATCACGTCACCAGAAGAAGACCTCTGTGAATTTCAATTTGAATTGAATGACTCGGTTAAGGCTCTTCAACTGTTTTCACGGAGGTCTGATCAAAAATGGTGAACGAAACCGTATAGTATAGTAGCCAGAGAATTCCTTAAACATTCGCAAAGGGAAAGACTAAAGGCTAAAGGGAACTTTATTATCTCAATCGTAGATCTTGACCAATCGACATCCGATGCTCTATTTAAATTGTAGGAAACTACCACAGAACCAGGTAGACTACATAACCATCTTCTGTAAAAAGAATAGGGGTAAGCTATTTGGTTTACATTATTATCTATGATTCCGTTGTTTGAAGCAATGTTCAGAATATCAATAATACAATACAAACATAGAATGCCAAACAAAACCCATGCGTTTAGATTCGTGGAAGTTAATGGAGTATACCTGAGTTTGTTTGAAAATCATTATCATTTGAACTTCAAACACACGTTTATCTATGATAATCAACCACAATTATACCAGTCCACATCCCAATTCTAAAAACCAAAGCAAAACCTTTGGAAAAGGACAGATTAAGGTAAAGACATGGGCTTCCATCAGGAAAGCGAGGCCGGGTCCTCCAGAAGGTAAATACTAGCTACACTTTTAGGTGTTATTACATTCATATGATTTAAAAGACTTTATAGACAGGACAACAACAACATCAACATACAGATAAAATAACGACGCTTTAGATGGTTAGGCCATGTGATGAAAATGCCCAATGAGAGAATACCAAAAACAGCATTAAATTGGACACCACCGGGGTAATGAAAGCCTGGTAGACCTCGTACCACCCGGAGGTGAACCATTCAAATGGAACTACAGGAGCTGGGATACACCTGGGGGTAAGCCCAACATATGGCAAGGGACAAAGACAAATGGAGGACGCTTGTTGGTGTCTTATGTCCCAGTGGGAATGAAGCGGATAAGTAAGTAAGTAAGTATAGACAGAACACCCAAGACATATATATTCCATTCATCTTACCGTTTTAAATATTTGTTGTAGACACTCTATTTTACATAGATATGTAATATTAGATTCAGCTTCGATGATGGCGTCGACGTTATTATCCACGATGTTATGTAGACTATCAATATCCGCTGTACGGTTACTTGTGACAACAATTCCTAGTGCAGAAAGACTTTCTGACAGCATCAAAGCCTCATACTCTGAAACAAAA
Source organism: Anadara kagoshimensis (assembly GCA_021292105.1). Taxonomy (NCBI): domain Eukaryota; kingdom Metazoa; phylum Mollusca; class Bivalvia; order Arcoida; family Arcidae; genus Anadara; species Anadara kagoshimensis. Next base: position 594,543 of record CM037869.1, read on the forward strand.
TAAAACGATGTAATGTGGATTATCAATATTCGCTGTACGGTTACTTGTGACAACAATTCCTAATGTATCTACCCACGGTGTATAGAAAATGTTGTGTTTTGTTAAATTGGTGGAACCGTCATCCCTTTTTAAAGCGACCTTTCCATATTTTGTTCTAATAAAAACAAATGTACCAATTCATGTCCAAATGACAAACCCAAAGCAAAGTAAAAACTTTAAAACTGGCTAATTAGGTTAAATACATGAATTTCCACCAGTAAAGTGAGGCAGGATGCTATGGAAGGGTAAGCTACTGGAAACACCTGTGCCCCTACCCGACAACGATTGAAACATTGAATTATGTGATGTCAAATATATCATCAAACTTATCAACAATATTGTGATGACGACCATAAAACTCTTTGATGACCTTGATAAGTCTAGGCTTGCAATATCCTTGCATCAACAAAAAATTAGTTAGCTTACACACGTGGCGGGTGTAGCTAGCTAAACAGGAGGTGCTTACCCTTCCGGAGCACCCGGCCTCACTTCCCTGGTGGAAGTTCACGTGTCTAACCTAACTTGTCAGTTCCAAAGTGTTTTCTTTGCTTCTGGATTCTTTTTCGGACATGGATTAGTATGTTTGTTTTTGATTAACAAATACACCATTAGCAGGACAAGCGATTATATTGCTTAAAAAAGTAAAGTTGACAATAGGAATATTTTAGATAAGTGTGATGCATCTGTATACACAATTACCATGGATATATTTGACGTCCAATACTTGTATGTTTCTTTTATTCTTGATTTTGCTTACGCACGTAGTGGGTATAACTAGCTAAATAGGAAGTTCTTACACTTCTGGAGCACCCGGACTAACTTCCATTGTTGATTTAATTAAAAAAATTACAGAGCTTTTGTGGTTGGGTTGAGCATTAACCAGTATGTTTATATTCTATTGAATTGTAAATGAATATAAATTTATTTATTTACTTGCAGTTAGTGTAATTATGTCAGAATAACTTCAAATCGTTAGATAAAACATAATCCGCTTAAAATCCTCGTTTTTTTACCAATATCACATTTGTCAATGAATTAGTTTGTAATGTTTTACATTATTGATTCAAATAAAATTTTTGCATAATCACATGTAAACTCAAACAGTAATATCAAATAAACATCTTACATTTACACATCAAATGCCTGACTTTATAAACAGCTAGTTTTAATGACTTTGATCTATCATTGTCCGTTGATTTGTGTACGTGTTTTATTATTATTCATATTTCCCCATACTATGTTTTATCTTTAATGCCCGGATTCACGGGGTGTATGAGTTGTTTGCGTGGCAATCTTTTCGATCCAGAGTACATGTAAGATAACAGCCACGATATAAATAGGAATATATACAATTGACTGAGAAGAGGCATGGGGCGAAATGCTTTTGTGAAATTATAAGGTCAACCGTAACGAAATTAAGAGTGCCGCACACTTGTCGACATCATACATTGTCAGCAGCATTGCATATAGTCTTGAAATGTTTGAAATACGTATGAATTACAGGCGGTATGGCTTATTCTAGTATCAATATAGCATAAATTACACAATGATCACAGTGGTATTATAAAATGATGATTTTATTATAGAATAAAATAAACAAAATCATTTATAGATAAGAGAGATTAACAGTTGTAGGCGCCAATATATACACATGGTATGTTTGTTCTTGGTTACTATGGTGACCACCAAGAATATTTCATACAACAACAGCTTATTATACTATACTCTATTTCATAATAAACAATCATAAAGATGTTTCTGTGTTTGCATGTTTTCCTTGTTAGATAATATGACAAATTTGATGTTATCGTGACAGGGTACATTGTACTAATGAGTTAGTCGTAAACGTTAAAAATAATGTATATCATCATTCAACTTTACTGACTAAAACATATTTCAATGAAGCGATTGGAATAAAATAACAAAAAGTACGATTCCATGTCCAAACCTTAACCCTAAAGGCAATGATATTCATTTAATTCTTAATTAGCTATTTTATTGACATAGTTCTGATTGATAGAGTTTAAAATGAGCCTATGAAAACGTTATACTAAACTGCGACATTATTGCAATGAATTTTTTTCTCATTAAAAAACCCAATTAGCTGAAGGTAGCTATAGACGAAATTAATGACGGAATACTATAAACATTATACATGTAATAAAAATTGGACTAAAATGCAGGTCTAAAAAATATTCAAGCCTAACGTACTGGACAACTTTTGTTTTTTTCTCTCAAAAACAGTACGAAAAATGTAGTCAATAGGTTTAAACGCAAACCACAGCAACTTGGGTTCTCATTGCTATTGATTCTACTTCGGTCTATAATGTCCAGGATTGCCTTGGATATATTTGACGTCCCATAGTTCCATGTTCCGTTCACACAATTTTGATTACACACGTGGCGGGTGTAGCTAGTGTAGTGTAGCTGTAACAGGAGGTGCTTACCCTTCCGGAGCACCCGGCCTCACTAACCTGGTGAAAATTCATGTGTTAAACCTGATTTGTCAGTTCCAAAGTTTTTTACTTTGCTTCTGGATTGTGATTAGGACATGGATTAGTATGTTTGTTTTTGATATCAAAAATATCTACAAGACCCGTTAATAGTTGGTTCAGTGTCGGTATGATGTGCTAAGAAGTGTATTATTTAATACTAAAATTTCATTCGGTACAGTAGGCATTCTAAGAAATGCAATATGCATACAATGCAGACCAGGAACATAAACTCAATCCCTTAGCAAAATTTGGTTAAATATATTTTGGTTCTTTGTATGTTTTTAAACCCCCTATGGAATTTTGGTCTAAGAACTACTGATTAGGAATTGTATTCCGAAACGTCCGTCCAGTGCTGTAAAATTAACACTTGTATAATATATAATCATGCAGAATATTAATATCCTTCGGGTATTCATAACCACATAACTGTTCATTGTTATGCAATATGAAATCAATAAGGATTTTCAGATTCATCTAACATGAACAGCATGTACTTTACTGACTATAATTATAATTCTAACGGAGTCAATGCAACATTTAAATGCTTTTCATATTTTGATAGACATAGATATTGGTTTTTGATCATCTTTACGAGGGGATGTTAGAAAGTTCATAAAACAGCGTATTAAGCCAAGCGTAACACACATTTTCTTTACTTATTTAGACAACATAACATTCCGCCATTTTAAACATATCAAGTTTATTTGTCACAACATATTTGTGTAATTCTCAAAAGCATTCAAAGTTAGTGAACATCAAGCAACGATAGAAAATCAAAATGTTGACTTTAGGGCAGTAATAAAGTTCCTCACAGTAAAGGGATTAAATGCCAAAGAAATTCACCGGCGCATTGCCGAGGTGTACGGTGACAGTGGTCCTACCTATTCCACAGTGGCAAAATGGCAAGCTGAATTTAAACGTGGGCGCACCTCACTGAAGGATGATCCACGGTCAAGTCGACCAGCTGATGCTAGTCACGTCTGTGGAGACCCTAATCATGAATGATCGCCGAATTAGGATTGATGACATAGCTAGGGAGTGTGATATTTCACATGGAAGTGTATAAACGGTTATCCACGAGCATCTTGGGATGTCAAAAGTATCCGCAAGATGGGTCCCCAGAAACCTTAATGTGCAAGATCGCTTCCAAAGACTCCAGTCAAACCGGGAGCTTCTTGTCATTTATAATGATAACCCGGAGAGCTCCCATATACGTTTCGTAACTGGTGATGAAACATGGATTCATCATTGGAGATCAGAAACCAAAAAAGAGTCCATGCAATAGAAGCACCCTGGCTCACCCCACCAAAGAAATTCAAAACCCAATCATCAGCTGGCAAAGACATGGTCACTGTGTTTTGGGATTCTAAGGGTGTTTTGTTAATCAATTATAAACCTGTTGGAATCTCTATCACTGAGGCTTACTATGCTGATCTAATGAAGCAGCTGAAAGCTGCTATTAAATTGAAAAGGAGGGGAAAGTTGAGCCGAGGGTATTGCTTCTTCACGACAATGCTCCTGTGCACAAGTCAAGGATTGCACAAGCAGCGATTCGTGAATGCAAGTTCGAACAACTTAATCATCCATCCTACAGTCCCAATTTAGCACCCAGTGATTATTTCCTATTTAGAAATTTGAAATCCCATTTACGGGGAATAAGATTTCCTGATGATGATGGACTTTAGGCTGCCACAGAGGCATGGTTTCAGGACCAAACCGAAGACTTCTATTTCAATGGTATAGACAGTCTGAAAGAAAAGTGGGCTAAGTGCATTGGGGTAAATGGGGACTATATTGAAAAATAATAATAAAGTGTATGGTTTGTTGCGACAATATATACCCCGTTCTATGAACTTTTTGACCTCCCCTCGTACTTCTATATCGATTATCAACGTCAAAATGATAGAACCACAAAATATTCTAGCGAGTGTTTTGTTTTAATTAGCGTTACTAAAATTATTAAAAACTGTTTTTGCTCAGGTTTTAATTACAATACAACAAATTTAAAGAATTGTTCTTTGTTCTATAGCACTCTGTTTAAGGTTATCTTATATTGGACATGGATCAGTATATTTGTTTTTGATTGGACGTTATTTTTGGAGAATTTTTGTTTGTTCCGATCATCTATTATTCTACATTGAAAGTTTATTATCCTAGCATTAGTTTTACTTTTTAATTAAGGTAGATACAATATTAAATACTATTCTTTGTTCTATAGACCTGTTTTAAAGGTTGGCTTTAATTGGGAGTTATTTTTGGACATCTTTACGTTTTGATCGACTATTATTTTATATCGATTATAAATGTCAAATGTATTGAATATTTTCATAATATTAATGAGTTAGAAATGCCTCATTATGTCATTAAGTAATTTCTACTTCACCAAACAAAAACACAAAGTGCAGACATTAAAGTTTATTATCTAGGATATCGATATTCCTATTTATATAGACTTTAGTGTTTAACTGTAGTTTGAATGGCTGCATCTTGTTGTTTTAATTATGATATATACACATGTTATGTTGGCATAACGTATTTAAAAATAAAGAAAGATTCCAAGTATTTGATCTGTTCCAACTGAAAGTAAATTCTCTGACGTCACGGATGAATCACATATTGATGGTGATCACTTGGTACATTAAGATTAAGTACTCATGATTTATAAGGTATTTGACTGAAAACAAAATTCACGAACAAAATGACATAATGACAAACCAAAAATAGCTGCTGAACATTTGATTACTTTACCGGGACACCCAGTCTCACTCCTCCGGTGAAAGTTTACGCGTTTAACTAAATTATTCAGCTTCAAAGATTTTACTTTCCTTTTTTGATTTTTGATTTTTGACATGGATTTGTATGTTTGTTTTAATACCATATTTTCCTAGCTTTAAATTCTTTTCAATTAGGGTAAATGAAATGAT